>CM053578.1:70250613-70319744 GCA_028646485.1 Cryptoprocta ferox | reverse complement strand
GTAGCAATGTAGATGGAACTCGAGGGTGTCATGCTAAGTGAAATAAGTCAGGCAGAGAAGGACAGATACCATATGTTTTCACTCCTAGGTGTAACAGGAGAAACTTAACAGAGGACCATGGGGGGGGGTGTGGGGAATAGTTGGGAAGAGGGAGGGAGGCAAACCATGAGAGACTCTTGAATACTGAGAACAAACTGAGGGCTGATGCAGGAGGGAGAGAGGGAAAGGGGGGTGATGGGCATGGAGGAGGGCACTTGTTGGGATGAGCACTGGGTGTTATATGGAAACCAACTTGACAATAAACTATAAAAGAAAAAAAAAATTAAAAATTAAAATAAATAAATAAATAAATAAATAAATACTGCCCTAAACACCCTCTGCACTCTTTCTGGCCTTCTTAACTCAGAAGAGAGTCAGAACTTTGACCAATGGCTATCACAAAAATTTCTAAAAAGGAGGCAAGGTGTAATGTGATCTTCAAATGAGTCACATAGACAAAATCACACAGCATTTTAAAGCATAAAATTAACGATATTTCAGGACTATTTCATACAGGGTGTCATCAGACAGCATCATTCTGCCAGGCTAAATGATGCTTCTTAGCTTTTGCTCTGATTCTTGATGCATCGGGTGTAAAAATAAAGACTCTTAAAAAGTATATGCATATATACAAAAAAAGTAAGGAATTTGCCTTTTCTGAGTTTTTCCTCCAATATACATAAAATAAACTCTGTCAAGACATTTCTGGATATATACACAGATAGAAAGATAATGTGGAAGAATCTCTAGCTCGGTTAAAGCATAAATTCCTTGGGGTCAGGAATTCAATGATAGCAGCCTTTGATCAGGTTAGTAGATGTTGTCTTTTTTTTAAGTTTATTTATTTTGAGAGAGAGATAGAGTGCACATGCCTCCGCATGCATGCACACATGAGCAAGCAGCAGAGGGACAGAGAGAGGAGAAGAGAGAGAATCCCAAGCAGGCTCCGAACTGTCAGCACAGAGACTGACACGGGGTTTGACTTCACAAACTATGAGATCAAGACCTGAGCTGAAATCAAGAGTTGGATGCTTAACCTACTCAGCCACCCAAGCACCCCAATATTGTCTTATAAAGAGAAATAACTATCGTACTCAGACCATGAAATAGTGGGTGAATTGAGAAATCAAAAGAGTAAAGACAGTTTTTCAAAAGACTTTGTAATTCTTGTTATTTGGAAAAATGTTAGATCTTGTGACACTATTTCTATGTATATCTCTGAATTTCCAAACCACCAAAGAAAAGCAATATGGAGATTTAAAAATCATGGCATTACCCAATTCTCTGGAAATGACTGTTCCTGGAAAAATCTTTAGCCATGAGGTCAGTAATGGATAGTATGATTATAAATTATAAATTCTAATTTCCCATCACATTTAGTCTTTTTGGGATTCTTGGTAATATTGTAAAGTATCATTGCAAAGTTTGGTATTCTAGGCATTCTTGGTATTATTACAAAGTTCAAATTTAGTTCTCCTTTTTAGGGATTAATTGTCTATTATTACGACAAGCATCCTGCTTTAGTTACTATGTACAGTACTTCCTGACAATTACAAAAGGCCTATTTTGATTGTGGAAAATTGTCCTTGTTAACAGGTAAACAGTGAAGGATAATCATTGTCACTTACTTGCCACTGTGATATAGACTGTGGTCCAATGGAGCCCCCTCGTGGTCGAGACGACTCACTCCTTTTGGATTTCCCCAAAATCATTCGTTAAAAACATGCAGGCTATCATTTATTTGACTCTGCTCTCCACAAAATGTCTGCTGTGCAGAAGCTTTAGCTTGTACTTCCAGAATCTTTTCCAATTCATTTGAGAGGCCAATTGGTTTTTGTTTCAAATCCTGGGAGTACTGTGAGGGGCAGGAGCCAGGATGGATATTAGAGGTTTTGGCACAGATCATTGCATTGACAGTTGTGGCCTTTGAGCAGTATGAAAAATGGCTGTCACTCACAGCCAGGGAGAGGCTGAGCTAGTCTGAGACAAAGCTGGAGCTGGCAGGCACAGCTAAAGGAGATGTTAGCATCTTTTTGCTAGAAGGCAACTGGGGAAAATGTAGTGTGTGGGAAGCCAATGAGAATTCTAGTTTGGCGACACTTCTACAATAGAGGGGAATTAAAATGACCTGAGAGCTATATGTTCAAAAGGCTATTTCTACACCACCCAACCCCTGCCAGAAAAAAAAAAAAACACTGTAGAAGTTGGTTTGTTCTCCAGAATACCGGGTGAGTGATGCGAACTTAGATGATTTTGTCTTTTTCTGTGTAGCCAAAAATCAGACATCTTTGGAACTATTATGATTATGAGTATTTAATGAATAGCAAATTGATATAGAAAGAGGACTCAATCAAAATATACTGTACCTGCACCTTCAAGAACCCATTGTCTGTAGTGTGTAGTGATTATTTCTCTGCTGGTCATTTCCTTCTAAGCATACATTAAATTCTTGCATATTTTACCAGTGGTAATAGATTTAATGTAATTTTTAAAACAAACAAAAAAAAAACCAACAGCAATGGCAGTATTTCGCCTATACTCCACTCCACAAAATTTTCTCCTGAGATACATAAATGGAACATTGCTGAATGAGCTGAATGCAGTGGCCTACAAAATGTGGGCATTATTCCTGTAGTTAATTTGAGTTGTGTCGATGAATGTAAGCTAATTCTAATATGCATTGTCCCTGAAAAATATGTTGTTAAATTAGCATTCTCTCACAACTGGCATGCAATAAAAATAACTGTAAAATGCAGCTCTTAGAAGAGCCTTTATTAACCTAACATAGCTGTATCTGTTCCCTTCTCTCTCCACAGCCATAACGGGTAAAGGCATTGTGTTTTATGGTGTTCTCATTGTTCAGAGGGTAGAGGAGGTCACATTTGGAATTTTAAACATATTTGTTCTCATCCTACTCCCTCAGTGGAAAGCCATGTCTTTTGTGAGGCTGTGAGTTCCATTCAACAACTGGAAGAAAGTACCTTAGCCCAGTGGATTATCATCCCAGGAGGCTTGCTTCCCAACCCAGGGGACACCACCACTCCCCAAAGTAGCGATCTTGTTTTTGGCCCCAGCCGGTCAAGGCCCCCAGGGCAGCCCACATTCGGTTGGCTGGGTGAGAAGAGGGAGGGGCAAGGCAGGCACTGGAGTCACAGCTCAGCCAGGTTTGGAACTGAGGGCCAAAGGGACAGGCAGGTGGCAGCCACGGGAGCCTGTGAAGGAGACCCTGGAAGGCAGATAAACCTAGGGCTGTAGTTTGAGGAACTCCGGGACAGAGCTGTCCTCTAGCCGCAGGGAGCGCATCCCTGAGTCTCCTGGGAGCCTCTATTCCATCAAGGAGCAGTGACCCCAGGGCTGGGTACACCTTTCTGGTTTGAGGTTTTAAGTGACCACTAGTAAATTAGAATGATTTTCTTTTCTGCCTCTAAATGTGAAGTCTGGGAGAAAAAGAGGCAGGATCTGTTTGCATCTCCCTTCCTCTGCTCCCCTTTTCCCTCCTCCCCTCCCATCCTATTCTACTCCCCTGTTCTCCCTCCTCTCCCTTCTCCTCTCCCTTCTTCCTTCTTTTTAAAAAGGGCTAGAGGCAGGCTGGACACAGGATTATATAGAATTGGGTGGCTCTCTTAGAGGAACACAAAGGATAGCTAGCCGAAAATTGGGGAGAGGTTATCAATCCCATACAAGGAGGTAAGAAGGTCGTCATTTATAAGGCGTCCACTCTCAATGCAGGGAAAAGTTAGGTGAGGACCAAAGTGCTCTAATGGAAAGAACGGGAAGATGAATTGATTAGTAACACAACCATTGGAGCATGATGTGCCCAGCAGCTAGCACGAGCTGGAAACCTGGGGTATCTGTCAGCAGCAATTGAAAACCACTGATTTGAAGTCTAAATAAATTTCACTTTGGAAGGATACATGTAGTGTTGGTCTGTTAAAAGAATGTCCATCATTTTCTTTTTCAGTAATTAATGGTCACACACTGTGTTTGCGGCTATTACTAGAAATTGCAGACAACCCAGAAGCAATTGACGTGAAAGATGCCAAAGGACAGTAAGTGTTCTTTAACCTGGCCTGGGGTTGACATTTCAATCACGACAGGTAATTGGTTAATTCTTCAAACAGCTAGGAGGGCTGATTGCCAACTTCTAGTTTGGGGTATATATTTGGGTGAAATAATAGTTGAGAGTCCTGGAATAATGAAGGGTCTTTGTGCTAAAGTATTTATCCAAGAAAAGTATGGATGGGGTCAGGGGGTGCGTACCTTGATGAAAAAGAGCCAACTTTTGTGGCCAGGTATCCTGGCCTTTCTTTATTGTTTCTTCTTTGTATCCACTTTTACCCTTTTCTGAAGCTGCTGCATCCTCACTTTTTATATTAATAATGACAATAGGACAGACCTCAAGAGGTTATCTCTATCATTAAAAAATCCTTCATATTTTTATCCTTTCTGAGTTTGTTTTTCCAAACTATTTTCCATCTGTTAGCCTAGTCCCCCACCTAATCTTCTCTGCTTTGCAGAGCAAAAAACAAAGCACTGGTGACTCACCCCAGATAAATGAATCTGTATCAGAGTTTGAACTAGAACCTCACTTCCTGCACCCCAGCACTTTGTTTTTTCCTCTAGACTTGTCAGACTTTCCTTCAAGGCAATGAAGCTTTGATCGAATAAAATCTTAAGCAGAAGTCCAACATAGGAAACTGTGAAAGTAGAGCTACAATGCTAGAGGCAAGAGGGTCTCCTCCATAGACACACTCCCTACTCAGTATTTGGTGAACACTACACAGTTTTGAAAATGATGGGAAGGACCCCTGTACTGATCATTCCACTGACACCATTCCACATGGTTTATAGAGACCAGAGGAGGAGCGTATAGCTTGTTCCATGGAGCATACAGCAAACTGGGGTCACTCAGAAAATATTAAGCAATTGTTAGGGAGAGAGAGAGAGAGACTGAGAGAGGGGCAGGGGGAGAGGGAGAAAGACAGAAGGAAAGAGAGAGGTGTCTTCCTTCTATAAGTTATGTGGTTTGGGGTTTATTCCCCCAAGCTTTTTAAAAGCCTAATTTATTTCTCTCCCTAGAACCCCACTGATGCTTGCGGTAGCATATGGACACATTGATGCTGTTTCATTGTTACTTGAAAAGGAAGCAAATGTGGATGCTGTTGACATCATGGGCTGCACAGCTTTACACAGAGGGGTATGTACATCTCGCTCAGCTTCAGTAAAGCAATTTTGTGGTGAGCTTGTTTCCTCTTTTTTACCCCATATGAATTTTTAGTAAAAAGATTATTTTCTAAGATAACTAATAAACCTCAGTCAGTCAAAAAAAAAAATTACAGGTGCGCCTGGCTGGCTCAGTCAGTAGAGTTTGAGACTCTTGATCTCAGGGTCATGAATTGGAGCCCCACATCAAGCGGAAAGATTACAAAAAAAAAAGAAAAGAAAAGAAAAGAAAAGAAATTACAAAATCTTTTGCAAAAGTAAGATAGTGGCAGGTATTCTTAGATCCTGCTCTTCAGATTTCATGTTAGTTTGTAATAATAGATACATGAACACCTGCTGTTGATAGAATTGGTTCTGCTTTGTGATTATATGCACATCATACAAAATTTGAAGAAAAAAAAGCAAAGCTTAAAGAAGAAAATCACAACCACCAGCAATTCTAACTCCTGGAGATAACCGCTTTTTGGTAAATATGTCCCCAATCTTTTCTGCTGTAATGTGGAGTTGTTTCGAATTTTAAAAAGAGAGAATACTGAAGATATTACTTGGAACCTACTTTTTTTTTTTCCTCTAAGTAGATCAGGACTTTTTTCCATGTCACTAAGTATTTTTCTTTTTCTTTGTTTAAATGGTTTTATTTAGGGAGGGGGACAGAGGGAGGGGGAGAGAGAATCTTAAGCAGGCTCCATGCTGAGCGACACAGGACTTGAACTCACGTACCATGAGATGATGACCTGAGCTAAAATCAAGAGTCGGACACTTAACTGACTAAGCCATCCAGGCACCCCTCCGTGTCACTATATATTTTTCTGCCCCATTATTTGAATCCTCCATTTTGTGCAGGAAGTATAATTTATTCTAGTGATTACCTAGTTTTCAGTAGTCATGCTATTTTTAATTATTCTTTATTACGAGTGTTGGCCCATTTGCCACCTAAAATATGTATCCTGTGACAGTTTCCCACCTGAAATATGTATCCTGCTGAAACATGTATCCTTGGACGATTCTTCATACACATCTGCTGAAATTTTTTTAAAGCATGTCAAATAAACGAAATGAAACAAAAACAAATTATAAAATTGCTATTTGGGGACGGTGCTGAACACTTTGATAAATGGAAAGAAGAACTCTAAGTGGTTAATATAATTGTAGTGCTTATTTTTTGAATACTTCCTGTGGGCCTTGTAACAAGCTGGGTGCCTTTACGTATCTCACGAGGCCTCATAACAACCTCTGAGGCATTATTGCTGTTCCTGCTTACAGGTGGGTAAAGTGAGGCACAGAAAGGCAGATTAATTTGTTCACATTTCATAAGTGGGAGCCAGGATTTAACGTACACCTTCCTGAATCTGAAGCTGATATTTTCCACTATATCATGAAACCTTCAAGTTTATGTTTGGAGAGTCAAGAGGTGTTTCTAAAATGCTGGTGTCCACAGACTTCTCTGTGAGGAATCTTGCTGGGGTTGCGCTGCCTCTCTCCTCCGCAGCAGGGCAGAGTCTGCTTGCCTTAAGGCCCAAGTGTGTGTCCACTTGCTCTGAGCCTCCCCGCACCTAGCACTGCTTTGCTTCCTGCATCTCTGCCCTTCTGAGATGTGTTTTGTGTTTTTAATTGCAATGCATCAGATTATGACAGGCCATGAGGAATGTGTGCAAATGCTGCTGGAACAAGAAGTGTCGATTCTCTGTAAAGATTCCAGAGGGAGGACACCCCTGCACTATGCAGCTGCTCGTGGCCATGCCACGTGGCTGAGCGAGCTGCTCCAGATGGCACTTTCCGAGGAGGACTGTTCTTTCAAAGATAACCAAGGCTACACGCCACTGCACTGGGCTTGTTACAATGGTGAGTTGATTGTCATTTGACTTATTTCAGTAGATTTCCTCCCTGGTACCACTGTGGTCTCAGTGGAGGTGAGAACATAGCGTAATATTATAAACTCTGGTTTCCAGTCTTTCTGTATCTAAGATACCTTTTTCTCCCTTCATGGTTACCATGATGCCCTAATGCAGTAAAAATTCACTTTCCTCCTTTTTTTTTTTTATTAAAAAATTGTTTAATGTTTATAATTTATTTTTGAGAGAGAGAGAGACAGAGCGCAAATGGGGGAGGGTTTAGAGAGATAGGGAGACACAGAATCAGAAGCAGGCTCCAGGCTCCGAGCTGTCAGCACAGAGACTGATGCAGGGCTTGAACTCACGAACCATGAGATCATGACCTGAGCCCAAGTTGAATGTTTAACCGACTGAGCCACCCAGGCACCCCACACTTTCCTCCTTTTTGTTAACCACCAACATGTAATTCCTATTCAGAACTTCTGATGAACTGAAATAACTAGTTTTAATCAGAGTTTCTGGTTTACATGAGATAACCAGAATGGAATTAAATAATACAAGGAATTAAAATAATAAAGCTAAAAAGGAAACAAAAAACTATGATGTAATAATCTGTCACAGTTGACTATTAGTAGATGCATGATTTATTTTTTTGGCATTTCTTTTAATGAAATTTCTTATAGCCCCTATTTATTTAGTAGCACTTGTTATTTGGGAGATTTAAAAATATTTATTTCACTTATTTGAGTAAAAAAGAAAACGCATACTAATTGTAACATATCAAGCATACTGAAGTGCCTAAAGTAAAATTGTCTCCATTTCCAAATTTACTTTCTGATGTAATTTTGTATGTATATTTCATAATTTTCCCTTGACAAGAATAAATAAATATAAATGTATATGCATCTATTTTTAAAAACTAGAATCATAGAGCAAATATTATAGAACTTTTTTGTTACCATTTACTTAACTTTCCATTACAGATCCTCTTACAAGTCAATATGCATCAATATACATTGATCTTTTTAATCATGTATAGAAAAATTACTATTTTCTTAAGTCTTTGCCAGCTCAGGACGGTATCATCTTTAAGTTTTGTCAGTTTGAAGGGCAAGAAACAGCTATCTCATTATTTCAGATTGTGTTTCTCTGATAGTGTATTTATTTATATATTTGCATTTCCTTTTCCTTTTCTGGACATTACCTTTTTCATCTGTTGCTTATTTCCCTACTGAGTTGTTTATCATTTCTCATAACGTTTGTAGAAGTACCTTGTGTTAGAAATATGAATTCTCCATTTGTTATGTGTGTGGCATATGTCTTCTCTCCGTCTACCATTTGTCTTTGTTCCTTGTTTATGATACCTTTTTCCATGCAGGTATTTTGAATTTTAAATGGTTGAATTTATTAAATTTTTTCTTTTATTGCATCTAGGTTTACAGTCTTGCTTAAGCAGGTCTTTCACCCCTAAGTGTATGTAGATATTTCCCCATATATTTCTTACTTGGCTTCTATAATTTTAGTTTTTACATTTTTAATTTTTCTATTAAAATTTTTACTCAGAAACTATGATTATTAGGTCCAGAAACATTTTTGGGTACTCTGATGATAAGACCTTTCATTATGGTTTCATTAGAGTCCTCCTTTTTTCAGTGATTCGGACTTCGGTAATAGCCAGATTTTGCTGCTTGTTTGACTTGGTTTTGTTCCTTCCCTGCCATTGGTGGCCTGTGATTTTTTTTCTCCCTACCAATGGATGAGAGCTCCCTAACCCACGTCTGAGTCAAGCCGTGAGATCTCTCTGGCACTGGAAAACCTACAGGAAGGGGGAAGATTTATAAGAGTGCCGATTATAGACCACATCCTCTCCCCTGGAGTGGGACAGGGTGGGGATGGCTGGTGCCTCTGCTCTTGGGCCTCTCCAGGTGCAAGCAGGGGATCCGGGCAACCCTCTCCTGAGCAAGCACCTTGCCAGTGCAGCCTTCCAAATCCGAGGTTCAAGCTCCCATTTTCCCAGAATCCCCTCCACTGAGCACTTAGAATATTGAAAATTGGACAGGGGTCCCCAATCCTCTCCACACGGATCTGAAGTTGGGATTCACATAGTCTCCAGGGAATGGTAGGTGTCGATGATGCACTAAGCTCGGTCCTTTGAGGGGAGTCAGACTAATAGAGGGCAGCCCCTCTCTCTTCCCAACACTTTAACCGTGTCTGGGACGGTTTGAGTATGGTTGGATATAGGTGGAAAGCTAAACAGTGTAACCTGAATAAAGTTAGGGGATTTTATATTCATTCATCTGCTTCTTCATCCTAAAAACTGTTTCACCTTTTCTCTCTACAGGTGCAAGAAGGGTTTGACTTACATTTTAACACTTAAAATTAGAGAAGTCTACATAATTCTGGGGTAGATCATAAAAGAACTTGAATTTAGCACTAAATTTGACCAAGAAGAGATTCAGAACAACAATCCACATTCCAAAGCCAAGTAACATTGCCTTCTTGCTCTAACAATTGTACATCATCTCACATTATCAACTGAAAACTCCATCATCCTGTGACGTAGGTAGGACAGGCACTACTAGTCTGATATTGTATACATGGCAAACTGAGGCTCACAGATCCCAAGTGAGTTGCCTAAGTCAGGTAACAAGCCAAGAGAACTAGGGCCTTACTCAACTCAAATTCAGTTGATTTAGAAAGTACTTGTCATTATGCTAAAATAATTTCTCACATTCATTCCTCTACTTATTAAAAAAAATACTTATTGGGTGCATACTATTAGCCAGGAACTGATCTTGGTGCCCTTTTAAATGCGTATATAGTGTTTTATAGTCAAAGCCCTTTCACCTGCATTATCTCAAATACTGTATTCTATCAGTCACATCTTATTCCCTGAATTGGGTTGCATAATTGTAAATGAACCTATTCATATGGGTGAAAGGAGAATTTCCTGTTGTAAATATAGGCAAACTGAGGCATATCCATGTCAGGCATCTATCCATCAAGAGCTGAGGATGACGTAGAATCTATTCCACTTGCAAATGAGGTCTCTTCTTTATCTCTTTCCACCAGAACATATGGCCTTCACTGTTTCATTAAGTCTCAGAACACCTGTGAGCATAGTTAATAACATTTTGGCATTTTGTGAATTTTATTCCATGGAGAATGAACATGCAGCCAATTCAGGAGAATTCATAAGCCGAATTCAATACTTAATGGAAGAAAATAGATTGCGTTGAACAAAATTTCTTCCTTGGAAATTCCCTAAATTCTTTTGGTTCCTTGCAGGTAATGAAAACTGTATAGAGGTACTTCTGGAGCAGAAATGTTTTCGAAAATTTATCGGTAATCCCTTTACTCCACTGCACTGTGCAATGTAAGTAGAACTGCTGGAAGTTAATAGTGTTGCTTTAATCCTTTTAACTATATGCAAAGAAATTGCCTTTTAGGGAAGGGATAGGCTTTTAAGACTAGAGATAAGAACAATATATTCCATTTTGCTGCTAATGGCAAACAGGTCTGATAGCCAAGTGTGGTCCCTAGTGTTAATGATTTTCCAGGAGATTTTTGTAGAGTTCCCAGGTTCCCAGGTGGCTCACATATCACCGGACAGAAATGACATGACGGGTAACGGGTGACTCTTAACAAGCATGTTACACACCGGGTGAAGGATTCTTCAGATGTACCTCACACTTGTGTACCAAATTCTAAAACTAAGTTGGGGTTAGAAACAATGTGACTGTGGATGATTGGAAAGACATTTTATAGCAGGAAGACTTTTTATATATTGTAATTCTCCATTCTTCATCTGCTGTAAGTTCTTTTTTGATAAATGTAATTTTTTCTGCCATGTCATAGTATGAATGTTTAGAGAAAACACAGTGACTGTAAGTCCAACTTCCACAGTCAGCCTGGAGGAACATGGTCACCTGGGGCCTGTGTTCACCCAGGGGTCCATGTTCACCTGGGCAATGATGGTCAGCCTAGGGACCCAAGACTTGATCGTGCTTTGTGTGTGCATTGTCTGTGGGCTTCACATGCAGCTGGTTCATTTGAGTGAAAGATATTGGAGGCGTAAAGTGGCTCCATAAAGAAAGGGTAAGGAATAAAGAGTAGGAGTAATTTCAAATCTGAAGGAAGTATTTCATTGTCACTTTGGTATCCCCAATAAACCTAACGTGGCACCTTGTATAAGAGGTATGCGGTAAACTCCTTCCTGGATGTGGGGTTTCTGAAGGTATGCTGGGAATACAGAATGTGTGCCATTTGAACGGTTAAAATGATTAAAGAAGACATTTGAAGTGAAACGGTCTTTTTTTTGCGCTTCGTGAAGCAGACACTGCACTTGGAAGAGTTCAAAGAATTGCAAAATGGGGGCAGAAAGCAGGAAGCTTTTACAGAATAAAGAATAGGGAACAAGGAAGAGAAGGAATAAAAATACCTGATTAGCAGGGCGCCTGAGTGACTCAGTCAGTTGAGCATCCAACTTTGGCTCAGGTCATGATCTCATGATCTCATGGTTTGTGGGTTCAAGCCACACATAGGGCTCACTGCTATCAGCACAGAGCCTACTTTGGATGCTCTGTCCCTCTGTCTCTCTGCTCCTCCCCTATGCACACTCTCTCTCTCTCAAAAATAAATAACTATTTTAAAAAACCTAATTAGCTAGGGTTACAAATCTGGCCTTATTTGAGGTATCATAGGAATGGGGCAATCACCCATATAACTCAGTGATTATTAATTGGTTAACTAGATGGTCTTACCTCTAGGGAGATGGAACATTTATAAGAACATGGAACATAAAAGTTTGTTGTTGTTGGTTTTTTTTGCTGATGTTGTTTCCCAGGACCAGAGGTGCCTGGCCTACCAAGGAAAGGTTAATGTGGGAACAATTTGGCAGTTCCTCCTCCCTTTGATCAACCTCTGGCCAACCACGAGGTTTGAGCAAAGGTGATGTTGCAGGCTATTCTGATACCATTGTCTCTTTGGGTGTCAGTATATATTTCACAGGAGGAGATGATGTCAGGTTTACATTCTAGTTGGAGGGAGACCATGTGTTAGCTGGCTTATGGCTGGCTGCACACACTCATTTAAAAACCTTGAGAGAACAACATACCAGGAAGCAATAGACCAGGGAGATAATTATTAATATTGAAAGTATTCCTAAGGTTTGCAGGACATTCCTGAACCAGGGTCCCCGTGAACCAAACCAACTAGAATCAAATAAATCAAGAAATGATCCTAAAGTGGGGATATTTCTTTAAGCCAGTTGGCCTGTTAATGTATCTCGTGTAACTGTGTTTCCACTTCCCCACAAGTGTTTATCCAGCAAGCTTGTTCTAGAGAAATCTAGGCATTAGAAATCATGAAAAAGTTTGTGATGGACAGAACCACAGGGTCACCAGTATTATAGCAAATCCAACAGAAAGTTGAGAGTTTGATTACCCTCCTTTGCAGCGGCCTGACATATGTGAGTGATGGCATTCTCTTTCGAGGCCAGCGCAAGGTGAAAGGTGGACAGAAGAATCATAAAGACCTTCATGGTATAATAATTAGGAAAAGAATGGTCAGAGAGGGAAAGAGGAATGGAGACAAATGTTCTTTATCCAACATCTTAGGAGGAAACAGTGTACTTCAATGTCAGCTGTTAATCTTCACAGTCAGTTTGATTTTGAGATATCTGGCATTGGGCCAAGACCAGGCGTCAGATGAGCCTTCTACAGTCATGAAATATGCACCCAGGTTCAACATCTTGTAATTTGGCAGCAGCGTCAGTGGTCAAGTGTACCTCCAAGGGTCCTTTCCAGGAATCTCACTTTTGCAAAAGCATCAAAGTAAACAATAACTGTCTGTAAATGACAAAAGACTTAAATATGCCTATCGTGGAAGACAGATCTTCTGTCTTGACAGGTAATTACTTGATAAGTAATTATAAGGAATTGACAAGGAAATTGGTTATTTTTGTTATGCATAATATTTAAGATGATAAGTGGAATTATGACAGGTAACATTATACCAGAACATATCAGAATTTTAGGAATTTTATACAATTTCTGGAACACTTATGATAACACATACCTATACAATATAACCTGAAAACATCATTTCTCGTTTGACAACTCTTCTTATATAATTTAACATACCAAATAAGCCTGATTAGCTTAATATTTATCTTTTCATGAGGAAAGAGAAAGAATCTTTTGAGATGTTTCAGGTACCTTTGAAAACTCCTAAACTTTGTTCAAGGTCAAAAAGATTTCATTTAGAATTTTATTTGGGGGTGGGGTGCCTGGGTGGCTGAGTCGGTTAAGTGTCCAACTTTGGCTCAGGTCATAAATTCATGGTTCATGAGTTCAAGCCTCACGTCAGGCTGTGTGCTGACAGCACAATAAACATTTAAAAAAAAAGAATTTGATATGGGGAAGTTTACCAAAAATATCAAAAGATTTTAAAACACTTGGTCAAATAAGATTATAGGTCACTGTACAACAATACTTAGTTATCCATTTAACCAAAATGATAAAGACTTTAAAGACAAATACAGAAAGTTTCATAGTGACTAAAAACAAACAAACAAACTCCTTAGCTCTTTTACTTAAGTAATTAAAGACCCATTGGGGGCACCTGGGTGGCTCAATTAAGTGTCTGACTCTTGATTTCTGCTAAGGTCATGATCTCATCGTTCATGAGTTTAAGCCCCATATCAGGCTCTGCACTGACAGCACGGAGCCTGCTTAGGATTCTCTCTCTCCTCTCTCTCTGCCTTTCCCCTGGGCTTGTGTGCACGCGTGCACACACACTCTCTCTTTCTCAAATAAATAAACTTTAAAATAATTATAAAATAAAATAAAGACCTGATAAAGATAGCATAAAGCACATTAAACTATTTTGGTAAGAAACAAAATCTTTGCTTTTCAGAAGGATTGCTTCAAAGGTTATTTTAAAAAAAAAAACCTTTGCTTAAAAATTTTTATTAAGAGCAGATCAATTAATCTAAAAAAACAAAAAAAGCCCTTTTTTCTTTCATTTAACAGAGAGAAAACCAAATTCTAATTTTGCATGAGTGTACTTTTGATATTAAAACTCATTTTTTTAACCTAAATAAATCCATTCTAATCTTAGCCAGCTTGACCACACATAGAATTCCTTTTCCAAGATTCCTTTTCTGCAGGACTTTTACAACTTTTTGTATCCATTCAGATTTTGTACTAATTTTTCCCTTTCTTTTTTTTTTAATTTTTTAACATTTATTCACCTTTGAGAGACAGAGGGGCAGAGAGAGAGGGAAACACAGAATCCAAAGCAGGCTCCAGGCTCTGAGCTGTCAGCATAGAGCCTGATGTGGTGCTCGAACCCACGAACTGTGAGATCATGACCTGAGCTGAAGTCAGACCCCAAGCCGACTGAGCCACTCAGGCACCCCTTCCCTCTCTTTCTTGTACCAGAAAAAAACATCATTTTACTTTAGGAAAAAATTACTTTCTCTTTTTTCTTACCAAAAAAAATTAAAGAAATACAAAACCCCAATGTCTTTCATAGCTTTCCTTATCCAAAAAATATATTTATTTTTATTGCCTACTTTTCTTACACAGTTGTTTTCTTTCACCTTTATTATTTCTCAATAATTTTAATTGATTAAATTTCTTAACCTCTAGAGCCCTAACTCCTAGTGAAAACTAAGAAGTAAGCAATAGTGGATTGTCTGTTACATTAGCATTCAGTGGATTGGCAAATTTATAAATTAATTTCATTATTTCAAGAAGTGTATTTCTTCCTCATAGTCCGTTTTTCAATGTGGTACAAAATATGTTTACAAATAGAGCCAAATATCTCTAGTTCCTCTGTCAAAGGAAGCCAAAAGTAGATAATCCTATGTTTAGTAATTAATGTTTCATAATTTTATGTTAATTGGAAGTGATCTATATTGTCAATGAATATCCATCATTTAATTTATCGCAGTGTAACTTTTAAAGTTTCAGGTTACCAAAAACATTTCGGAAACTATTCCTAAGTATACACACCATAAAGCATACTTATTGTTGAAAAGTTTATTTATAAACTTTTATCTTACTTACATCTATTTTTTTCTTACTTACATCTATTTAATTTACTTGTTCTTGACAATTGTTTATATCTCTCATAAAATTTCATGAGATAGTAAACAGCTAACCATCATCTTAAATTACCCTTCTTGCTGACAAATTCTGTAACAGTGATGACATGAGCTTATTTGATTTTTAGTACACATGAGGAGAATAAGAGTTTTATGTCTACATTATAAATGCTGATAATTCTGAAGACATGCCTATTTTAATTAAACCAACCATCCTAAATTTATTCTTTGTTTACCAAAGATAACCTAGATCATGTGAATCTGAAAAACATTTGGTTTTGTTTCTATGTTTCAGAGAGTGTACTTGACTTCTGTAAGTCCTTAATATTCTTTAAGCCAATTAAATAGAGCTCTTTACAAATTAATTTTGGCAATACAATCAGGAGGTAGAAAAAAAGCATAACATACATACATAGACATACATACACATATAGATGGACGCAAACAGAAATCTTATAGCTTTTGTTTTTAAATTTTAGCCTTTAGACAAGTATGATAATGCAAAACTCACTAGTTTATTAAAAAAGAAAAAAATAGGGGCACCTCGGTGGCTCAATTGGTTAAGCGGCTGACTTCGGCTCAGGTCATGATTTCACGGTTCATGAGTTCAAGCCCCATATCGGGCTCTGTGCTGACAGCTTGGAGCCTGAAGTCTGCTTTGGAATCTGTGTCTCCCTCTCTCTGCCCCTCACCCACTCATCTCTATCTCTCTATTTCTCTCAAAAATAAATAAACATTAAAAAAAATTTTAAAGAAAACAAAAAAAAATACACAGATCTAAATTGTGTTTCTGGCAAATGGAATAAGCTAAAGTTATCTGCTCAGATGGCTTAAACTTTTTACTAATATTTGAGGACAAAATTTAATATTTAAAAAAAATTGTAAGTTTATTTATTTATCTTGAGAGAGAGAGAGAACACAAGTAGGGTAGGGGCAGAGAGAAAGGAAGAGAGAATCCCAGGTAGGCTCTGTGCTGTCAGTGCAGAGCCCAATGCCGGGCTCAAACTCACCAACTATGAGATCATGACCTGATTTCAAAATTGAGTCTGAGGCTTACCTGAATGAGCCACGTAGGCACCACTAAATTTTTTTTTAATTCCAGTATAATTAATATACAGTGTTATATTAATTTCAGGTACAATATAGAGATTCAGCAATTCCGTACACCACTCAGTGTTCATCAACACTTATGATTCATTTCCTAGTTTCCAAATAGCCTTTCTTTTTTTCTTCTTTTTTCTGACAAGAATTATCTCTCTGAAATGTACATTTCAAAGAGATAGCCTACATACAAGTTCCTAGAAGACCTTTAGAACATTTACATCTCAAAGGCACAGGGAAAGATTGTAAGATCCTCCAAGAAGGATGTCTGTTTCCTAAATCTAGGATTTTACAATACCTACAAGCCTTTTGAGATGAATAAGGGATGTTTGGGGACTGGTAAAAAGGATAAGTGAGCTTTTTCTGTTCTTTAAAAGCTGAATTTGTAAGGCAAGGAAGGTTGATTTTAATTCCTCCCAAAAGGGGGCTGACCCACTCATCCAACTACATTATCTTTAATTTGCTTATCAAAGGATTCCTTTGTTCTAAATTTAGAGTTGTTCGCCTTTGGAATGCCCCTGATCCCCTACTCACAACCCCAGGTTCATAGTGGAATTTTAGCTTAGGGGGAAGGCCTAAAGAAAGTTACTATCAGGCTCTGAATATCAACTTCCTATGTGTCTGTCCAACTTCTGACCATGAAGCAACTTTAAAAACAAAAGAAAGAATGAAATGCCTTTCCAATATCTTGTCAAGTTTCAACCTGGACAAACAGTAAATATCCCTGGCAATATTGAACAATCCGTGAATGCAAGAGGTGCCCCCAAAGATGGTGCAAAAGATATGACTTTTCCAAGATCCACAGCCACCTCCTAAAGATTGCCAAAGGAAAGAAGGATTTAGGACACACAAGAAGGCAATAGTAGTCCCTAGGAGAGAAAAGGATCAATAACCAAAGGCTACCTCAAAACCAAATTCCTAAGAGTGAATTTGGAAAGGAAGGGACAACACGAAATTGTACCTTCCCCTCTTGACCAGGCACCACAGAGACCAGGAAAGCTGAATCTGGTAAGAATTCTTACCCTTCACCTGCTCTTGCCAGTTTTCCCAGGATCCCATCTGCAGGCTCCAGAGTGAGTGGAGCTTAAAGTAGAGAATATTGCCCTGGTATGTGTCTACCAGAATTTGGCAAGATTTTTCCATTAATTTTAATTTTATTTCCCTTGGCTGTTAAAAGGAATAACTGGTAGCAGTTTATGGGAGAATTCCTTGGCATCTCATCAGCACTGGAAGAGGCCCATATAGAGACCCTCCTTTGAGGGTATATATGGGGCCATTTGAGTTGGTATCAGAGGATTTGCACAAAACCTTATAGGAAAATCTTTTCTCCAGTGTCTTCGTGGATTGCAAATGAGACACCAACTTCTGAGCCAGTGTTTTGATGATGGTGCACTGAGGAAGACCCAGGTGTTGTTTTAAGTTTCTGGCCTTGGAGCAGTTGCAGCCACTAACTCTGAAAAGACTTGTTTACAATCTTGTAGCCTCTTCACAGTAGAAGGGCACTTCAGAAGAGAATTAGTAGTGAGTACTCAGGTAAAGGAGGATAGAGGGCACTAGTAGTAGTCATATCAGTCTTATATAGTCTGTGTTTTAGATACCTCTTGTGTCTTTAATTTTTCATTAACTTTTTGCAATGAATCTTTCAATGAAGCTATCTTGGAATCTTGAAACCTTTGGAAGCTTCTGCAAACCAATTAAAATAGGTATCCCATTCTCTTTGTTGATTTGGGAACCTTGCTTTCAAGTGCACTTCTGGGAAGGAACAATCTTATCTAATTGGAACATTCCCCATGATGGCCATTGGAATCCTGGGTTGTCTTAGTAAGAGTTTGCCATTTTTGTAGGTATCTATTGCACCTGGGACCACACTTCTCAGACATAAATAAGTAACTGTGCTGGAAGGCAGAGTGCTCAATTCTTTGACACTTGAGGATCTCTTTCTTTAGCTAAGCCTAGAGTCTCTTGGAACCAAATTAATGTCTAAGAGAGATGTGCCATTGAGTTTGGGATTTGTGTGGTGTTTTACAGTGTACCTTGTTGCATGGAAATTTTCTTGAAGTTGTTGGGTGATCTAGTGTGAATCTAACCTGTTCCATGACCAACTTATCACAGGAGTCTTAGATTTATGTGGTCAGCACTCTAACAGCTTTTAAGCACTCAACCTATGCCCATCAATTTTGTGGCTTTGGCTTCTGAGACTCTCATTAACAAAAGATCTATTACTCTTCACAAGCATTCTGTACAATGGTGGATGCCCTACGGGCTTTTTATAGTCCAACTTGTGCCTACTTAGATTTTGATATGCCATTGGTCAAAACAGTCTGCATTTTTGCAGACTCTTAATTTTTATTTCCCCAAGTCTACCAGTGGTTTATGCTGTAGACTTACTTCATGGTTCCTGTTAGTCCCACATCTGCTGTCGCCTACCGGTCCCTGAGCCGTTCCTGAATCATAGAACCTCTCTGGGAACTTTAATAAACTCTTGTCCCTTAAAAAGCTTTGGATAAAGTGTGTTTGACTTGGCCAGTTGCAGACGAGGGAGCAGACCTCAAACCCAAGAGTGACTCACCCTCAGCCCTTGGTAACCAGAGAACAGTGAACTCAGTGTTAGGCAGGTGCCTTGCCTGTCTTTTCCTCTTGCAGGCTGTTAGTAGTCAGCTTCAAATCCCATCCTCATCACCTGTTAAAATGATTAAAGAAGACAATTTAGGTGATATAAATCTTATTTAATGCTTCCTGAAGTAAGCAGCTCTCAAAACTCTTGAGAATGAACACTGCCTGCTTCATGAAGTATTAAATAAAGTTTATTTGTGTGATCTAAATTGCCTTCGGCGATCATTTGACCAGAATATAAACCACAGATATTTGCATCAGACTTTTTTTAATGTGTCAGATTGTTAAATATATGGTGCATAGGAAATGGGAGTAGGAGGAAATATGTAATTGTTTAAAGAGTGATATTTTAAAATGTAAAATTTATCTTCATTTTAGAATAAATGATCATGAGAATTGTGCATCATTGCTACTTGGGGCCATAGATTCCAGTATTGTCAATTGCAGAGATGACAAAGGCAGGTAAGTGACCCTGAGATGGCATGCCTCTTGTCTTGATCCATCGTAGTCTCTGCTTTGTGGTTGCAAAGTAGCCAAACATTTATTTTTGTTTTTAATTTAAAAAGTAATATAGGGGTTCCTAGGTAGCTCAGTCAGTTGAGCATATGACTCTTGATTTTGGCTCAGGTCATGATCCCGGGATCATGGGATCAAGCCCCACATCAGTCTCAGTGCTGAGTGTGGAGCCTGCTTGAGATTCTCTTCCCTGTCTTTCTCTCTCCCTCTACCCCTTATCCCCATTCACACACTCTTTTTCTAAAAAAAAATTTAAAAAATTAAAAAAAAACACAAAAAGTAATATAAAATCATGGTTTTTAAAAATTAAATATAATAAAAAGTATATAATTCAGAGAAATTACTCTCTTAGCCCAGAAGCCCCAGCATCTTCCGTCACCTTAAAGTGTTCTTTTCAAATTTTTATATTCTCCCAAGTATTTTCTATATATAACTCCAAACATGTAAAAATATATATACTTATGTTTTTCTTATGCAAATGGAAGAATTCTACTGCCAAGCTCTGCTTTTAGGGTATCTTGGGGATCATTTCATACCAGAACATATAGGTGTACCATATTCTTTTTATTTACTTATTTTTTTTTTTTTAGCCTTTATTTATTTTTGAGAGAGAGAAAGGCAGACTGCAAGCAGGGTGAGGGGCAGAGAGGGAAGAAGACACAGAATCGGAGCAGGCTCCAGGCTCTGAGCTGCCAGCACAGAACCCAGTGTGGGGCTCGAACCCACAAAATGTGAGATCATGACCTGAGCTGAAGTCAGTCGCTCAGCCAACTCAGCCACCCAGGTGTCCCTACCATATTCTTTTTAAAGCCGCATATACTTCATTGAATGGATATACTCATTTAATCAGTAGTTTACTGAAGAACATTTAAGTTGTTTCCAATATTTTGCTGTTTTGCACAGTGGTGCAGTGAGCAGTCTAGCGTATGTGTGTGTTCACATGACCAAGTATGTCTAGGAAATACCATTTTAAACATAGAATTACTTGGTTAGAAGGTCAATGGTTTTTAGTTTTTGTAAAGAATGCCAAATTGTGCTCCTAGAGAAATCAACTATCCACATTAGATAATGTGAGATTTTATATTATTTAAATAGTCAATTACCTACAAACTTAATAAGGCCTAATTTTGAAAGTATCTTTATCAAAGATAAGAATGAAGTCACTGGAACTCAACATCAAAGGGTTAGTGAAGATGCTAATTTTATTATCAAGGCCACCACTTACCCACTCTAAATCTAGGGGGTGCCATTCACATAGGTGACTGTTCAGTGTCCACCCTGAATGGACTTTGGAGAGGGTCTGATTGTTAGTTATCTCTTTAAACTGAGAAGTTTTAAATCCCTAAGATGACTCACATTTCTCCGGCGTATACAGAAAAAGAGTGTGTTAAGTTTAAAGAAAACTAAAATTGGGGCACCTGGGTGGCTCAGTCAGTTAAGCGTCCGACTTCAGCTCAGGTCATGATCTCGCAGTCATAGATCCCACATCGGGCTCTATGCTGACAGCTCAGAGCCTGGAACCTGCTTCAGATTCTGTGTCTCCCTGTCTCTCTGTCTCTCCCCTGCTCATGCTCCCTGTCTCTCTCTCTCCATGTCTCCCTCTCTCTCAAAAATGAATAAAAGTTAAAAAAAATTAAAGGGAACTAATATCATGTGTGTTTTAAATCATCAGGACACCGCTTCATGCAGCAGCATTTGCTGATCACGTGGAGTGCTTGCAGCTTCTTCTGAGACACAATGCTGAAGTGAACGCAGCAGACAATTCAGGGAAAACAGCACTGATGATGGCTGCTGAGAACGGGCAGGCGGGCGCTGTGGGTATGTGCTGACTGGTGGGCTTCACATCCATGCCCAACCGAAACCGGAGTCGCATAAAACAGAGAAATCAGTTATTCTCTTAGTATATGCATGTAAAAAAGGCCAATATTTTATTTAAGCCACTTGACTCTGCTTGCTAATCGTCTTCAGTCCCGTTATTTGATATAGGTGGACCTTTTCAAAGTGAACACATCTCTGCAGTGAAAAATCTCAACATTTAGAGACAAAATGTAGCAACGGATTTATTTTACCTGGAAATAATAAAACTATGTACAGAGAATTAAACTTACTGCCTATACACCTTGGATCTGGATAGAACAAATATGGCAATAAGTTTTTCCTTTTTTCCTTTAAAAGCATTAAGTATGATTATGTGACCATACTAATTTGAATGTGTGATTATAATTGGCATGTAGTCTCAGTAATTCTCTCTTGGCTTTTTCTATAGATATCTTGGTGAACATTGCCCAGGCTGATCTGACTGTAAAGGATAAAGATTTGAACACATCTTTACATTTGGCTAGTAGCAAAGTATGTAAATGAATTTGAAACAATATAACTTAGTGTTGTAATAATAATAATAGTACCGCTTGAATGCTATCTCAGAAGCATGTATCATGTCTCTTAGTTAAAATGTACATGTCCCCAGGGTGTTGTCAACTGTAAGCGGAATGGAAGGGGAAGAAGCAAAGGGCAGACCCACATAGGGATTGATGAGGATATGACTTTAATGGAATGTGACACTTGCCTTCTTGCGGGGTCTGTCTTCATGCTGCCACTGTGTGCCTCCATGGTTGTAGTACTATGTCATTTTGGTTTTAAACATAGGCTGGGACCATAGTTACATGGCTTCTGAAGTATAAAAAGGTCCACTTGTTTTCATTTTGTTCCATTTGAAAACATTGTGATAACACAGCCGAAAAATACTCTCCTATGAGGCAAATTAGTGCATTCATGTGCATTTCTACCCTCTGCACTTTTTTCTGGTGCATAGTTCAGGGCAAGGAATGTGGTCAGGTTTTTTGTTTTTATTAATAGTATTATGTTCACATGTAGCTCAAGATTCCTGCTTCTGTAAAAGATAAATGATATATAAATAAATACACAGTTTTACAAAAGGGAGATCATACTATTTTAAAACCTGCTTTTGTTACTGAATCATCTCTTATGAATATCTTTCTTTTAGATATGAAAATTTTATAGTGTTTTAGAAGCTGCATAGTCTTCTACCTTAGGAATGCACCATCCTTTACTCAACCCATCCCCAAGTGTTAGACATTTGCTTGTTTTCAAAAATGTGCTACTCTAGATATTGCCATTGAGAGATATTTTTTTAAAGAATTCTTACTCATTCCTTTAAGATAAATTCCAAATGTGAACTTATTAAGCCTAAGGTTATGAACATTTTTAAGCCCAGACGGGCCTCTAATAAGATCACAACTATTTACACTCTACCAGCAGTGCATCAGAATAAAAACTCCAGGGACACTTCAAAAATTACATTTCAGGGGCTCCCTTATAAGGCCTTATAGTGTGATGCCAACTGACACCAGTGATGGTGGTTTATTTCAATATAGTGACAGTATTAAAGATGTTGTCTATATCCATTGGTACCAGAAGACTTGGTTTTTCATTTCAGTGGTTGCATTTTCTCCCTTCATGTTCTGGGAAGCCCTTGGAAACCACAAAAAACCTCAGTTTCATGAAGTTTATTTCAACATGTACTGTTTTCATGAATAGAAGTACAGTGGTCTTCAAACGTTATTGTGCAGATGAATCACTAGAGGATCTTGTTAAAATGCAGGTCACAGTTCATGAGCTCAAGCCCCGCATTGGGCTCTGTGCTGACAGTGTGGAGCCTGCTTGGGATTCTCTCTCTCCCTCCCTCTCTCTGCCCCTCCCCTGCTCATGCTTGCTCGCTCTCTCTCTCTCTCTCTCTCTGTCTCTCTCTCAAAAATAAACAAATGTTTAAAAAAATGCAGGTCTGAAGTAAGGCGTGAGATTCAACATTTTTGACTCCCAGGTGAAGCTGGTGTTGCTGGTCTGTGGGACACACTTTGAATAGCAAGGGCTTAAGAAACAATGACCCCTTAACAGGGCATAGTCCCAAAGCATGAAAGGGTCTTTGACTTATCAACTGATTTTTTAAAGTTACCAACCATCTCTTACAAGATATAAAGATATCTTCCCCTGGTTGAGGAAGAAAAGAATGAGCTTTCCTGAAAGAGTCCCTTCACAACATTAGGTGGTACATAATGATAAGTGATACTGATAATAGATGTAATGGAAATTTCAGGAGTAGATGGATCACTGACGTGGTCACTGAGGGCTTGAGGAAGGAGATGGGACTTGACATTTTTTTTTTAAAGTAACATTGACAGACTTAAAGGATGTTCCTCATATTTATCAGCTGATCTTGCTAAACTAGCATCTCCTTCAGCTCTCTGTACATTAACTCTGCAGTTACCTTAGAAATATTAACATCTTAGGTCAGATTTCCATTAATCAAGTCCTAATAGACCTTATCCAGAATCTTTGAGAATCTAGGGTCCTTTAACCATTTGCTTTTTAGAAGAAAAAGGAATTACTCAGAAAATAGCCTTAATAAAATGTTTTTAGGCAGAGGACGTTCATTTTAAATTTAAAGCAAAATCAAGTAACTTTGCAGAAACTTTTCTGTGTTTCTGTCTTGTGTTTCTTATTTTTTTTTTCTTTATTAGGGTCATGAAAAATGTGCCTTGTTAATACTTGACAAGATACAGGACGAGAGCCTTATTAATGCAAAAAATAACGCACTGCAGACGTAAGTGTGACTACTACAGTTGGATTTGGACACAGTCATTTATTCATAGTCATTACATAGTCGTTTATTCAACAGATATTAAGAGTGTGCTATGTGCCAGTCTAGCACTGGGGAACACGGTGGTGAAAGACATAGACCTGGCTTCTCCTTCAGGAAATTGTCAGTCACATACCTACAAATGCTGACCAAGCTACACATTTTTAGTTAGAATCTTTATTTTGATATGCCTTCAGAGAATTTTATAATATAATATACTAACATTATGTATTCTTACTGGAAAATGACTGTTTTATAAATCAGGTTCCCAGAATACATTTGAAGAGTTTCTAAGCAATTTGGCTCAATTATATTTTAATATAATTCAGTGTACTCCTCAGTGAAAGTCCTGAAGGCTGATTCATTTTCCATTTTAGGAAATTACTTATGCATTTTAGGGCAAAGGAATATTAGGAATTTTTTTCCATTAAGCTTCTTAAGAAGTATATAGCAGAGATGAATATACTGGGTGTGACATTATTCTTTAAGGTATTCTAAATTCAACAAAATATTGTTTAATGCATCTAGTAATAACAAGGAGGTTTGAGATAAATATATATGGATGGATATTAATACCAATCATGTTGATGGACAGGGTGAAACAGTCATTCAAATGCTAGAGTAGAAAGCAAGGGGTAAAAACCTTCACCAGAGTTTGTGTTCTTTTTCTGACTTTCGATCTACTGTCATCAGGGTTGTTTAAGATGCAGAGTATTTGTAATATCTGCAGAGAAATCTGGACCAACATGGAAGAACAGTTGGATCATTAGCACCTGGAAAAGATTTAGTCAACAAATACTTTTATTTAAAAAAGGAAAAATATTCATGTACTCTTTATAGATTCTTAAGTATTTTTTTCCTTTTAGCAATGCAGCTACCCAAAATGACACATTCTCATACAAATTTGCATCACGGGTGACGTTAGGTGCTGTCTTTTTTCAGACCCCTCCACGTTGCTGCACGAAATGGCTTGAAGGTGGTAGTTGAGGAGTTGTTGGCCAAAGGGGCCTGTGTACTCGCTGTAGATGAAAATGGTAAGTGGAAAAAGTAAGCAATCACCACAGGTACCTCCCCTATGCTGTGAAGCCAGAGGAAAATGAGAAAGATAGGAGCTCATTAAAAAGGCAGTAAGAATTCTCTACCCCTTGGAAGTTTCTGTGTGTGAGAAATCAAACAAGGATAATTTGTCCTGTCTGTCTTTGTAAAACACGTAGTCTACCTGTAGCCCACCAGTGCCTTCCATTTTGCATGTAATGCCGTCAGCCGGTCTCTGACTCCTCAGTGTGATGGTTAAACTGTTTTAGATACACTGAAAAACTTTCAAATAGGCATTAAAACTCCTAACTGTGTACGCTGAAGAGTTAGAGACTACACATATCATTAGTGCATGTTCAGGAGCTCAAAGAAAAACCCAGGTCTTTGTATTTCAGTTCATTCTGAGATCAAACTTTTTTTTTTTCTTTTTAAAGAACAGATCAAAACTCATATTCTCAGTATGGATATTTGGGGAAGATGAGTATAATGTTTTAATTAATTTCTAGGCTTGAAAGCTTCTCCTGATCTATGTAACATTCCTTTTCTAAATGAACTAACTCTTAGCAGAAGCTTTCTTTTCTGCTTCCTGAGAAATTTGGAAACCTAATGAATACCAGATTTGTGTTAAACTACCATTTTAAGCACAATGCCTCTTAGCCCTGGGGAGTAAAAGATGAACTTCTGGATATTTATGAATGATGTAATTTTTAATGTGGCATTAATTGTGGCATTATTATTTATAGAGTATTACAATGAATGTAACTCAATTAACTGCTTATTACAGGTATTGGAACTAGCAGCCCATGCCTATTTCTCAGAAGTAAGCATTAGCCATATGACATCACTAGCTAATTCCTATTAGTTTTTGTTTTGCAGCCCCATTTATCCTAGCATGTACCCCTCTCTGTCCCCAACCTGACTCATCTAGGAGGCACAGAAAGTTCTCTATAACTCCATCTCCTTGGTTGTCCTCCCCCCCCCCCACTTCCCTCACCCTCTTATCCCTATTATGTACTTAGGGTCGGCATGCAGTTTTTCTCCAAAGTGACCAAAAGAGATCAAAATAAATCAGTTTTGTCTTTCTCCAGGGTAAGCCTGCTGAATCTGAGGCTTGTCCTGCCAATAGCAGCCTTGGGAATGAGAACCCTGGGTCAGTGGAACTGAGGCCTTTCTCAGAGCTTAGCTGTATCCCAAAGGCCTTCCCAATTTGGGAAGGTTTTGTACAGCCCTATAATCATAAATCATACCTGTCTATTCTTATTTGTTTTCATACTAGAGAAAGGAATAACCTGTTGGAGTAGGGAGGGAAGGGACAGAAATTAGGTCAGGTATTGATAAAACAACAAAAGCTTGAGTTTTATTGAGCCAGTTCCTCTGAATGAATGAGGGAGAGATGGTAGGAACTTCACCAACAGAGAAGATAGGCTAACCCTTTCAGGTCTATAGAATCAAGGGTGGGTAGGGGTAGTAATTAAATCGAAGAATTTATCTACCTCCCCGTGTACCTGCTGCATGTGTTGAGATAGTTTTCTCTTCTGGATAGGACCCATCAAGCCTAAATGGTAGAAAATGGCATGGCTTGATGGCTATTTTTCCACAGTTGGGATTTGGGACTTTGGTTGGTGGTGTTGCTATTTTTTTAAATTCTATTAAATTTCCCCTAATCGATAGTAAGTTTCAAATCACAAATGACCAGTGCTTTTCTGTGTCTGATCTGCTCAAATGATTCAATTTTCCTGGAACTAGTTAATTGGTATAGACTTTATATAAATATATACAAAGTAACAAAACTGCATTAGTCACTTTTACAGACATCTGATTTTCAGTATCTCTCCTAAGCTGACACATGATTACCTACGGTGGAAAGTCATTGTTCTCAGAATGAGAGTGCTCTGGCCCAGGCCTGAGGCGCATGGTGTGCGTGTGCTCTCAAGTGGAAACACCTTTGTGGTTGTCCTGTTGCTGTTTTTTTTGTGCGTGGAATTGTGTCCCATCTCTGCCCCCTTGTGTTTCTGTTCACTAGATGAAGACTAGAATTCTGCCTAACTTCAGATAACATAGTGCTTGTTGTCATGTAAACTGAAAAAACAAAAACCCCAAAATCCTTCATGAAATGTCTCCCCCTTCCAGTTCCCTCTAGCCTTCACCCCTAGCATGACTCGTGGGAAGTAACTCCTCTTTTTGCCTGGCATGATTTCTAACTCAACATACATCTCCGCGTGTGAGGTCGTTTGAGATGTACTGTGGAATGCTCACAGCACCTTTGGATTTCCTGGACTAACCACTGCCTTGTCTGCATTTACGCCCAGGTCATACCCCGGCCCTGGCTTGTGCTCCTAACAAAGACGTGGCTGACTGCCTGGCCCTCATTTTGGCTACCATGATGCCTTTTTCTCCTTCCAGTACAATGACGGCTGTCAACTTCGTTTGTTTTAAAAAAGACAATTTGAGCAGGACGACCCTCTCCAATCTGGGTAGCATGGTTAGCCTGTGCAGTAACAACGTAGGCTCAGAGGATGGGTACAATGAAAATGATTCTGATTCAGAAACGTTTTGACTTTGGACTGTAGAAGCATTTCCCTCATCACCCCTATTGGAAGAAGGGAAAGAAACTTGACTTCCAGGTTTATGTTGTGTTCAAGTATTATTATGGGCCTGGTCTTCCAGAAGCCTGTAGAGAAGGAATTAATCAAACCCAGAGAGGGCAGCTAGGCTGTAGGACAAAGAAGCACTCACACAGATGGGCCCCAATTTTTATTTGTTTTTATGTTTTCCTTAGATCTAAGATACTTCTGTGAAAGTCTACCTCTCATTTTAAGTAAGAAGTACAAAATGCATTTAATTCTTTTTCTTTTGGCATAAAGCAATTGAGAGGGAGCAGTTCTCTATAAATAATGTTTTTTCATATACTCACCCAGTAGTGAGTTCTAAGAAGTATATCAGTATGACATTCATGTCCCCCGAAAGGGGAGGGAAAGTGTGGATAGGAATTGCCTCAAATCTCTTCTCACTTTGATGTTTACTTCCTTACTAGAAGCCAAAGGTAAAGGTGTTCATCTTCAGAAATGATGCCTGTAATAATCTTTTTAAGGGAGTCCGATTATTCATATATCCTCTCTGTAATACGCACTTAAATATCCAGAACTTCTTTCCAAGGATTTTGTTAGAGTTGCCAGATGAATGGAAGAATTCACTGAAAATTGAAGTTACTTTTTGCATTTAACACAAATATGGCACTGAATACTCCCTGTAACAAGTCTGGGACTAGTTTTCACCCAACTGATTGAATCCAAATCTATCTAATAAAAGTTCAGGTGAAAAATTGTCTTGCACCAAAACTTTGAGACATATGCAAATTTAATATGAAACTACCCTTTATTTATTTGTTAATTCATCCTTAAATCAGAATGCTAACTTTTTAAAAAACATCAGAACCATCGACATTGTTTATCTGTAGTAAAACGTTAAATGAGCTTCTCAGTCAAGGTCATGCCAAGTGAGTGGAAGTGTGACTACAAAAGGAAACAAAGAAGGTGAAAGCAGAAGGTAGAAATGGGTGATGTGGAAATTAAGCCAATTGATAGTTACTTGATGATCAAATCAACATAGTGAATACTGTGTCTGCCCCCTCTGCCAAAGCTTCTAGGTCAAATGGACCCCGTTCTGCACCTGGAATAGCTGTACAAAAAGAAGAATGAGACTCTTTAAACATTATGCACACACACACACGCACACATATATATATATGTATATATATGTATATATATATGTATATATATATGTGTCTGTATTTCATCAACCAGCTATACATGAGGACCAAAATGCTTCAGTATAAAATGGAAGAATTTAATTGTTTTCCTTCAAAATGGAAATGAGAACTGAAGTAGCTTTTCTATGGAGTTCAAATGTACTCTTCTTGTGTAACAGTCTTTGTTGTATTTTATATTTCTTATGACACAGATTTCTAGTTGATGGCTTAACATTTGTAACTGAGGATGCGTTGACCAAGGCTTTTTTTTTTTTTTTTTGCGAAGCTAGAGAAAATGTTCATATACTTTTGATGTAAGTGTGTTTGTATTTATTTGAAATGAAACAAATGTCGAGGAACATCCATTGTTTGTTCTCTGTTTTAATTGCTATGTGTGTGACTTGGAATAACAAAAAGCAGAAAAACCCTCCGGACCCTCACTTGGCTAGCCAGCAGTCATGGGGCCAAGCCCAGCATTTCACCTGCTAAGGTTTCCAGCCGACCCTCAGGTTCTTATGCATCGGTTGGAGCGGGGTGTGACATCCAGTGCTCAGCCCCAGTCTGTACCAGCCTTGAGAGCCTAGGAGACACTGCCATCCTTAAAGCTCTTCTGCGAGATGAAAACTGAGGTGGGTGGTGGATCGTATGCACCAAGGTGGCCCAAAGAAAGATGCACAAACTATTCTGAACACACTGAAAATCTCACGTGGTCCCAAAAACGGAACGGCAAATGATAGCAGTTTGTGAGTCCATGTACCAAGAGAAGAAATTCAAATCACCAGCTCAAGTGCTATTTTCCACTTGAGGAAGAAACAAGACAGAAGCATGTTGCATTAGGGCAGGACTCTGACATTTTATAATCAGTTCTATTTTCACCCTGGAAATTTCTCTTTTATAGTGTATGTGAGATATTTTTAAAACAGTGTTCTGTTATATCTGGATCAAATACACATACTGTATTATATTTTTCATCTAACTGTAAAAGGCTTTACTCTTACTCTTTTAATATCCTGGATTCAATTAAAAACTCACGTTGGGTTCTTCACAAATGAGAACTTGTTCAAAGGACTTCTAGAATTGGTATTAATTCTGCTGACAATTTTCAACACCACCCACACTGTTTTTTAAATTCTTGGTGTTGTGTTCCCCCCTCCTTCTTCTGTCTTTTTTGTTTGTTTAGGGAAGATGAATTTTTAAAAAGTAGATAAATTGCTAATGAGCAATAATGACCTTATCTTTACCAAAACACTGAAAGTAAGGGAGATCCAATGCTAAAAAAAAGCGGGATATACTGTGGTGTCTTTTCTAGAAGTGAATGGAAATCTTGCTGCATTGGCATTTAAAGCAGGAAAGGAAATACCTGCTTTAATGGTCAAGCAGCGTTCACTTTTTTCTTGCAGAGTAGCACAAGAAAGGTTGCAGCAAAGCAGTGGTGGCCACGGGACATTTCTCTCCGTGTAGCTGCTTTTTGACTTTTCCCCTCTCTCACTGATAGGAGGACAAAGAAATCAAATGAAATCATGCTCACGCTGAATTGTTCCTTGAATCAGATCTCCCTCCCACTCTCTCTATTTCTCCATTCCCCAAGACCAATTTTTTTCTTTAGGAAATGACTTTTAAAACTATGAGTTCTGTGTGTTTTAAGTCCATCTCGTAGAAATAAAATTAGATTTGCAGCATAGCTTTCTAAGAAAAATAAAAAACATTGTGCTTTTAACTGAATCTTAGCTGTTTAGTGCTTTTACCTAAATGTGTTATTTTTGGACTGTATTTTAACCACAGCCACAGGGATCATGTTTCATTGCACTTACCTATTCGCCATGTCTGCCTATTGTTGGTAAATACATTACTTTCCCAAATTGCCTAAAATCTGCTCTGATTCTACAGTAAACAGCTCAGGGGATTTCTATTTATCACTACTAAAAGGGCACCATAGTATGTTTTGGTACTTTAGGCAGTAAACAGCTGCTTGATTTTTTATTTTATTATTAAATTAGAACAAGAACATCAAATGGATTTGCTGCACTCGTTATTCTTTGTACTGTTGAGCAACTTGGTTTGCTTATCTGTTGCGTTGGTTGAAGAACTCACCCCCTTTTTTGTCTTGTAATATGAAGTTAGAGTGCCTTTTTATATTTGTATATTCTGAAAATGTTCTGTGAAATGTTTTTTATTTTTTTCATTTGAGTGTTATCGGAGCAATATAATACCAGTGAGTTTTCATTTCAGCCTTTCTTTGAATGTATAAAGTGTCTTTTTTCCTATTTCCCCTTTACCTGCTTTGAAATGAAAATGCTGAAGTTTTCTATAGGAATTATGTTGAATTTTGCAGTGCTAAAATGCTTTCTTCTTACAAAACTGTAAACCATAGATTAATGTTCTAGGGGAAAAGCGTTTTAAGATAGTGACAATCTGAGTGTGTGTAAAAATGTAAGTTTATGCGTTTCTTATGCAGTGATCTAAAAATTCAATGCAAATATCTTTTGTTTGGTAGTTTTGTCTACATATTTTATGCTTTAGCATGTGCAATATATCTTTGCAAAGCACGATGATACAAATCTGGTGCCAGTGTTATATTTTGCATAACATATTTGTAATCGCATAAAATACTGTTTGATGATTTCAGTGGGATTTTGTCTGTAATGTTTTCTTATGTAAATTGGAGTTGAATGACTCTGGTAAATGTCATGACTGTAAAAATGAGGAAAATGACTTTTAGTTCAGTGAATGACTTTGAACCAATCTGAATCTTTTCAAGCACAGTTTAATACTTTTTCAACTACTGAATGCTAATAATGTAATGAAGTACTTAACTGTAATATACTATGGAAATGCATTCAGATGGTTATTTTTACAAATAAAAACGGTACAAATATTGTTGCAATTTGTGTTTGTCTTTAATTCTTCCACCTTATGCTATTTTACCAATTATTCTGCTAATTTAAATCTTTTTCGCCACCAAAGCCAAATTGACCTTAAAGTTTGAAAATTAACAATCAAGGGACACCTGGGTGGCTCAGTTGGTTAGGCATCCAACTTGGGCTCAGGTCATGATCTCACGGTTTGTGAGTTCGAGCCTCACATCGTGCTCTGTGCTGACTGCTCAGAGCCTGAGGCCTGCTTCGGATTGTGTCTCCCTCTCTCTCTGCCCCTCTCCCACTTGTGCTCTGTCTCTCAAATATAAAAATTAAATGAAAAAAAATTTTTTCTTTAAAAAAAGAAAAGAAAATTAACAATCAAGATAGAAGAGTATTTCCAGATTTGCCGTGTCTGTTTGTATCAACACAGTTAGCGGGGGAAAGGTCAAATACGTGTTTTTGTATTTTTTATATTCATTTGTACCTCCAATTTTTTTGGTAAAGGATCTGAGCTGGCCTGCAACAAAGGACATGTAATAAACTGGAAGTAGAAGAATTAGGACAGAAAAAGAATACGAATATGGTAACCATAAAATGTAATACAGTGGCTCTGACTGAATGTGATATTGCTCTAGCTTCCTTGCACTCACGGTGAGAGGGGAAATGTGATTCATTGTGTATATAGGAAGTCTATTAGGTCCTCAAAACTGTGAAATCAACCACACTTATCTTTGTGGCTGCCACCATTACCGGTCAACTGCTTCATAGCAATCCAAGGCCCCACCTTGCTGCGCTATTCTTAAGAGGTATCTATAGAATTTCCTCTCTCACATTCAAAATTCCTCCCCTTAAGTAATAATTTCAGGGACAGTCCCTAGAAGCGTTAAGGAACAAATTCCTAGTGATGCCATTTCCATCTGAAGAGAAAGAGACTTCGGGGTGAGGCCCTCCCGAGTTCCTCAAAGCACAGTGTCCTAGAATGCTAGCAGTTCTTACAGTCTAACCCAATCCTATCATGAAGAAACTGAATCCCAGAGAAGTTATATAATTTGCTCAAATTTGTATAACTGATGACCTGAATACACAACCTGTGCCTGTAGATGGATGTTCTTTCTTTTCTACCGTCCTAGCAATAATGCTTTGTGATTGTTGGGTTTTTTTTCCTACTGGAGATGTTTAGGGAAATTTTGTACTTTGCAATGTCTCACTCCTTATTCAAATATACAGATGTGGGTGCTTTTCATTCTGGAAGACTGTGAAGCATGAGTCATACCACAGGTGGGTACTTCATGTAGTTGAGAGCTGAATGTCTATATTAGTTACCTAATGCCGTGAAACAAGTTACCCCAAAATGTAGTAACTTAAAATAAAAAATGTGTATTCTCTCACAGTTTCTGACAGTCAGGAGTCCAGGCACAGTTTAGTTGGGTCTTCTGCTGCAGGGCCCCTCATAGGTTGTAATCTTGGTGTTAGCCAGGGAGAGATCCATTTCTAACTCACTCATATGGTTCATATGGTTGTTGGCGGATTCTTCATGGGTTGTTAGACTGAAGGCCTTCGTTTCTTGATGGCTGTTTGCTGCCTTCAATTCCATGCCAAATGGGCCATTCCAAAAAGGGCCAACTCCCAACATGGCACCTTACCTCATAAGAGCTAGCAAGGTGAGAAAAGCCAGAAAGAGAAAGTGTAAGACAGAAGTGATGGCTTTTTTTAATGCTTTTTTTTTTTTGAGGGAGGGGGAGAGAGAGAGAGAGAACAAGCTGGGGAGGGACAGAGAGAGAAGGAGAAAGAGAGAATCCCAAGAAGTCTCTGCACTGTCAGCGCTCAAACTCATGAACCGTGAGATCATGACCTAAGCCTAAATCAAGAGTCAGACGTTTAACCGACTGAGCCACCCAGGCGCCCCAGAAGTAACAGCTTTTAAACTGAAAGTTGAAGTGAAATTCCATCATTTTTCCTATAATATTTTATTCATAAGAAGCAAGTCACTAGGTTTGTTCCATATTCAAGGGAAGGGTTATTACCGAAGGGTCTGACTACCAGGAGGCAAAGAATCACTGGGAACTATTTGGGAAGCTATTTATCTCACTGCAGCTATCACAATGTCCTTCCAGAGCATAGCATCCTCCTAGGATAACTTCTTCCCAGTCTTCCTAAGGAAATTGTTCACTTGATATCCTAAATTCAAGAAAAACATAGGGATCCCCTAATTTCACCTGTGCTCTCATAAGCAAGCAGAAAAGGGCTGATGGCCTCCCCTGCAGTAGCTATATTGTTGAACACTGCTGTAGCACTTTGTCTCCAAACTGCTTGTCAAAGGATCCTTCTAATTCCATTCAGCAGGTTTAGATCCCCGTACATCTACATCCTCACTTAACACATTTAATGTGTTCCAGAATTAGCTTGCAAGGCACAAAGGCATTCAGCTAAAAGGCTATTAACATAACAAAAATATTGTGGGTAAAAGTGCTGTATGAATTGTCTCTAGCAAATTTCATACGGAAAATATATTTGCTATAAAATATAAAGCAGCAAAGACAATGGCTGTGCTATTCATTAATTTTCAAGCACTCCAGGGGGTGATTGGAAACGTGAGCATTTGTGACTGGCACAGTAACTGTGGGTGGGATGGTTTGCTATGAGCCTTTACTGTATTAGCATTTAGTAGGTCAGGGATACCAAATGCCCCACCAAGCCCAGTGGATGACTTCCCTGTCCTCAGTGCCAGTGCTCCCCCACCTCGCAGCTCATCTGCCTCCTCACCACTTGTTGCTGAATCATTTCTTCATCAATTTATTATTTGTGAAGCCAGCCATATTTTTAAATCTGTTTTCACAATTGCATAAACAGGCTCTAATATGTAACCCTGTTAAAGAGCACTTACAAGCTTAAGAAAAAGAATTTCAGGGATGCCTGGGTAGCTCAGTTGGTTAAGCATCCGACTTCAGCTCAGGTCATGATCACACAGTCTGTGGGTTTAACCCCTGCATCGGGCTCTGTGCTGACAGCTTAGAGCCTGGAGCCTGCTTTGAATTCTGTGTCTCCCTCTCTCTCTATGCCCCTCTCCCACCCATGCTTAGTCTCTCTCTCTCAAAAACAAATAAAATATTTAAATAAATTTAAAAAAAGAAAAAAAATCCAGAAGCAATGTTGAGAACATGGTCCCTGATTGTGTTTTTCCAGAAAAAAGCACATGGAAGTGAGTGGAGAAGAGGAAAGTACTATGCAGAATTGAGACAGTTAATTCTTTTGTTATTAAACACATGAATGCATGCGTGCAGATGCACCTTCCTTGTCTTCACCAGGGTATGATTGTATCTATGTCCAGGTGGGGGAATCCTGTTCACAAAGATAGGGCACTTGGCCCACAGTCACATAGCAAGATCTGGCAACAAAGCACTGTTGTCTCATGTGGTTCTCTAGGCTTTGGTAGACACAATTTCTAGGATACTATCTTTTTTTTTTTTTTTATCTTTGTGGCTACCACCACAATGATAAGTGACAATTTAATGAAGCAAACTTAAAGTCTAGAAGAATTTTGTAATTTTCAAGAAAAAAATAGTAAAGTGAAGCAGTACTTGGAGTACAAAAAACTTACCCATGTTTATATTCAGTTGAAAATACCCAGCAAGTTTGAGAACTTGAATAACTCATATTTCTTATAGTTGGGTTTCCTAAGATTTACAAACATCTAAGCTCAGATCTTCATGACAAGAAGTTGCCAACCATATAAAGATCAGAGGTAAGGGAACAGTCAGTGCCAACACCCAAAGGCAGGAGTGAGCGTGGCATGTTCCAGAAACAGAAATGGGGACAGTAGGGCTACAGACTTGTAGGGTAAGAGATGAGATCAACAGCAATCTGGGGCCAAATCTTATTAAATTTTATGGCCAGAAGAGGTAGTTTCTATTTTATTCTGAATGTGATAAAAATCCACTGAAGAAATGTAAGGAGAAAAATGGCTGTGGTTCTATTTTATTTTTAAAGGATCATTCTGGCTGCTCTAAGGAAGCAAGAGAGGAACTCTAGTGATCAGCTAGATCACTGCAATAGAATAGACAAGTAAACATGGTGACTTGGATTGGTGTGGCAACAAGGGAAATGGAGAGAATGTGGCAATTTTGGAGTATCTTTGAAAGTAGAGTTGCTTGAACTTGCTAACGGTTTGATGTCAAGTAAACAGTCTAGACTTTGGCAGAGAGACTGGGGCTCAGGTCATATGAAATTATAGATGACCATGGGAGATTGCCTTGGGAGTAATAGGGAGAGAGAAGGGCACTGAACCATGGGCACACCAACATTTAGAGGTCAGAAAGAGGAGAGGACCTAGCAGAGAACATCATAAAGGAGTGGCCAGTGAGGAAGGAGGAAATGCAAGAGAACAAGGTATCTCTAAAACGTGTAAAAGAATGTCATGGAAAAAGGAGTTTCAGTTGTATCTATGGTCTCAATCACTTCTGGAAGGTCAAATAAGACATTACAGAGTGACGTTGGATTTGGCAACGTAAAATTTATTAGTGACCTTTGTAAGAGCACATGCATCAGAGTGGTAGGGGCAAAAATCCAGAGGATAGGATGAGGAAAGAAAGAAAGCAGAGAAACTGAAAGGAAAAGGAAAAACAAGGCAATAGTTGAAGGAAGCTATGGAGACCAGAAAGAGTATTGTTTTTTAAGATAGGACATGCTTTATCATATTGATGAGGGAGTGTCTGGAAGAGAGCAGGAAGAAAGTCTGAGAAGTGATGGAAAGTAATTTTGGGAGGAACATTTTAGAGCAGCAAAGGAGGATTGCTGATTAGGGCTTAGGACATTTGAGATTTATGACCATTAATTTAAATGATACTAGTCATTCTGATGGGTTTGTCATGAGATATTTGGGTACAGGCATAGAATAAGTACATAGTAGGATTTAAACAGGGATATAACTTTGCCAGGTGAGTCAAGGGGAGCTATGGAACTATGGTGCTTTCAATAAATATGATTGTATTGATCATGGATTCTAAACTGGGTAAGGAAGGAAGTAAAGACATGGTTATAGACAGGTTATAGAGAGTGAAAAAGTGGTAGAGTTACTGAACTGAAGGTGTTGGCAAGATGGAAGAATTGCTGAGTTGTAGCATCAGAGTTGACGAGCTAAACATGGGATGCCTGAGGTAAGGCTTTCAGAGGTGGTACAGTTTTGATGATGACAAACCCATGGGGTGGGTGGTTTAGGATGATCGAGGGAAAAAGCATTGGAGGTGTGGAAGTAAAAACTGAAGTGGCCAATATAATGAAGGCCCAAAAGCCATTTCACATAGTGTTTGAGCAAAATTTATGAGAAAATTTGGCCATTTCAAAACATCTATTATTTAGGTCATTTACTTTAAGTCAATGTAGACTCAGAGTTGATTTATTATCAGACTGAAGTTTGGTTCCAGGATCAGGATGATGCTTTTAAAGAATGGTCAAGTACATTTCTGTTAAAAACAAACAAACACAAGAAAAAGAACCAACCAGACCTTGATTATAATACGATGACAGGTTTCATGACCATATGGTTTAACCTAAATGTGTTTATGATGCTCTCCAGAAAACATGACAGATGGTTAAGAGCTGCAGAATGAACAAAAGGAATGTATGGATCAGACAAACATCTTAGTAATAACAATGACAAACTGAATGCTTAGCAGTAGGCTTTCCACAGAAGACAAAGGACTAAAATCATTGGAATTCTGTCTTGCTCTTTAAGTGAAAACTAAATTTGCCTTAAAATGTTAACTTTTCCTGGAAATCTCAATTTTTAACTAAAAGGAAAGAAAGCTAATTTGTGTTTAAAATTTCCTTTGGAATTTCTGGTTTTTTTAAGAAATGATTTCTCCATTTCTAAGTACATGCCATGTTTCTATTTTACATTCTTTTTCAGTCTTGAGTTTACTCCTTGCTATTTCATTATTACTTAAAGTCTATGACAATTTCGTTAGAGGAATGTTACCTGAAGATTGATTTTCTGCTTAACTTCATTCACAAGGGTCTACCCATTAGCATGTAAATTTTGATTAGGCTGCTGGGCCAGTTTCACTTTGGCATCAGAGCTAACAAAGCTGATAAAGGGTTCAGTTGATACCATTTGGGAGTTTGCTTTGTGATGTCACAGCTGACACTAGAAATTAGATTGAGAAAACTAATTAATTTCCAACAATATATTTTAGATATAGAAAAAGAAAAGCCTTTCAGGGTGCTAACAATATTTCCTAGAGATAGGAACATATTTTCTAGTGTATATTAATGATCCATCCTTTTTTTCCTGCTACCAGCCTCATGATCTGATAGTGACCTGGATGGGGAACAGAGGAAATTCTTATTAAGCTGCTGGTTGTGACCCGGACACTAAATAAAAAATTATTTTATCGCATTAGTCGAGCTACTTTTCCAATCGGAGTGAGTAATAAAAATAGCCTATACCCACTGAATGCTTATTCTGTGTCAGGCACTGCTATGAGTGCTTACATGCATCAACCCATTTCACCCTACCTAGAAGGTAGATGTTATTATTAACTCCCCCACAAATACACGACAACTAGTGGCAGATCTGGGATTCAAACCTAGTCAGGTGACCCTAGAGTTCATAATTTTAATTACCATATTATATATATTGGGAGGAAAATAAACTGCTTGAGGTCAGTTTTTCTTTTCTTTTCCATAGCCTTTTAAAAAATACTATATGGTCTTTCCTCTGTGGTAGTAAATATTGGTATGCAAAGGGGTTGGTTAACTATGGTCTGTGGTCCAAAACCAGCTGTTATTTTTTTCAATAACAGCTTTATTGAAATATAATTGATATACCATAAAATTCACCCTTTTAAAGTATAAAATTCAGTCATTTTTAGTGATTTCAAGAAGTTCTGTAACCAGCACCACTATCTAATTCTGGTAAATTTGCATCACCCAAACAAGAAACCCCATATGCATTAACAATCATTCTCCATTCCCCTCCTTCTCGCCTTCCCTGGCAACCACTCACCTACTTCCTATCATTCTGAATTTGTCTATTTTGGACATACCATATAAATGAAATAATACAATGTATGTCCTTTGTGACAGGCTTCTCAGCATAAAGTTTTCAAGATTTTTCCATGTTTTTCATGTATCATTACTTCATTCCGTTTTATAGCCAAATAATACTTGATTGTATAGATATACATTTTGTTTACCCATTCATCAGTTGATGACATTTGAGTTGTTTCTACTTTTGAGCTATTATGAATAATGCTGCTATGAACACTTGTGTGCAGATCTTTGTATGGACTTGTGTTTCAGTTTTCTTATGTAATACCTACAAGTGGAATTGCTGAAATTTCAGGGTAACTCTAGACTTATTTTTTGAGGAACTGCCAAACATTCCATCAGCAATATATGAGTTTCAATTTCTCCACACCCTTATTTCCCATTTATTTTTATTATGCCACCCTAGTGGGTGTGAAGTGGTATCTTATTGTAGTTTTGATTTGCATTTCTGATTCATGATTAATGCTGTGGAGCATTGCTTTGTGTGCTCTTTGAAGAAATGTCTGTTCAGTCCTTTGACCATTTTATTTTTTTAATGTTCTTTTTTAAAGTTTATTTATTTATTTTGAGAGAGAGAGAGAGCTCACAAGCATGAGTGGGGGATGGGCAGAGAGAGAGGAAGAGAGAGAATCCCAATTAGGCTCTTAACTCTTAGCACAGAGCCCAGTGCAGGGCTTGATCTCACAAATTGTGAGATCATGACCTGAGCCAAAATCAAGAGTCAGATGCTTTAACTGACTGAGCCACCCAGGCACCCCTCAATCCTTTGCTCATTTTAAAGTTGGGTATTTATTTTTATATTGTTGAGTTGTAAAAATTCTTTATATATCCCCTAGATAAAAGTCCCTTATCAGGTACAGGATTTGCACATATTTTCTCCCATTCTATTGGTTAGTTTTTTTTTTTTACTTTCTTGATCGTGTCCTTTGAGGCACAAAAGTTATACTTTAAGCGTCATATGTAAAAAACCACTGCCTAATTCAAAGTTGTAAAGATTTACTCATGTTTTCTTTAAAGGGTTTTATAGGTATAACTCTTATATTCAGAATCTATAAGTCAATTTGAGGAGTATTGCCCAATTTACTATATTAAGTTTTCTGGTCCATGAACATGAAATGTCTTTCCATTTATTTAGGTCTTTCTTTTGACAGTGTTTTGTTTTATACTACTTTTGTTAAATTTATTCCTAAATATTTTATTCCTTTTGATCCAACTGTTAAGGGAATTGTTTCCTTAATTTCATTTTCAGACTTTTCATTGCAAATGTATAGAAATACAATTGATATATAAAAAATTTATGTTGTATCTTGCAAACTTGCTAAACTTGTTTATTATTTCTAATAGTTTTTTTAGTAGATTCCTTAGGATTGTCTATATATAACATCATGTCATCTGAAAATGGAGATAGTTTCACTTCCTCATTTTCAATCTGGATACTTTTTATTACTTTTTCTTGCCTAATTGCCTGGCAAGAAGCTCAGGTATAATGTTGAATAGCAGTGGTGAGAATGGACATCATTATTTTGTTCTTGATCTTAGGGGGAAAGAATCCTATCTTTCACTATTACATATGATGTTAGTTGTGGATTTTTCACAGATGGCCCTTATCAGTTTGTGGAAGTTTCCTTCTGTTTCTGGTTTGTTGAGTTTCTTAAATTATGAAAGGAGGTTGGATTTTGCCAAATGCTTCACTGCATCTTTTGAGATGACTGTTCATGTGGTTTTGTCCTTTGTTCTATTAATATGAGTTTTACATTATTTTTTTATGTTGAATCAACTTGTATACATAGGATAAATCCCACTTAGTAATGGTGTATAATCCATTTTATATTTTGTTGGATTTTGTTTCTCCCCAACTAACCTCAGCAGGGGTCGGGGGAGGTGGGGAACCAAGGCCTCTGGTTTCATTAGTCACTGGGACTTGCCAGATCACATCCTCTACAATACATGTAGAATTCCTGATTTTTCATGGGAAGCCAAGAGGAGGGATGATGTCAAAGAATGACTGGTTTGAACATCAAGGCCCCCACACTGTAGGAAGTCTGGGGGTGACTCACCAACCATTCTCTTATACCTCATTTCTCACCTATATAAAAATGACAGATGAAAGTTTAATGTCTATAATATAATATCTATAAATTGATCATAAAAACACAGAAAACACAATTTAAAAATAGGAAAAGTATATGAAAAATTTACAAAAAGATCAGTCAAATATTTACTAAATATACTTTTAAAAATCTCAACATCAATAGTAATTAGGGAAATCCAAGTTAAAGCAAGTAGTATATTATTTTTTACTCTAAAGATTGACAAAAATTTTTGAAAGAGTGATACCACATGATCCAGGCCAAGAAACAGAAACTATCCTACAGTGATAATGGGTATGGGAACTGCTACACTAGGACAATACTGTATTTCATCAAATCTAAGATAGCAATTGTAGGATTGTCTAGTTGATTTAGGATGCTATAACAAAAATCCCATAGACTGGGTGGCTTGAACAACATTCATTTCTTAGCTTGGGACCTGGGAATTCCAAGACAAGGTGCTGTAGATTAGGTGTCTAGTAAGAGCCTGTTCTCTGTTTCTGCGCCCTCACATGATGGGAGGGGTGGGAGCTCTCTGGGCTCTCTTTTACAAGGGTACGAGGCACAAGGCCCATTCATTTGGGCTCCACTCTTATGACCTAATAACCTCCCAAAGGCCCCACTTCCTAATACCATTGTGTTGGAAATTAGATTTCAACATATGAATTTTGGACAGAGGCAACATTCAGTCTACAGCAAAGATGTACCATTATTTTATCAAAGGGAAAAAAAAAACCTGCCAATTGAACAATGATACAATACTTTCTTCTCTTTGATTATAAAATGCATCCCAATCTTAAGGACATTAAATGTGAATGATAAAATATGGCATATGATAATATTCATTAAAAATTGAATTATACATACCCTTTCACCAAGCAATCCTACCCTGTGGAATCTATGCTGCAGAAATATAATTACAGATAAGCAATAATTAATTATGATATTTAAAATATTTAGTTGCCAATATGGTACACATGTCTACCAACCAGAACAGACAGTAATCAAAATAGACACCAACTAATAGGCCTGCCTCTAACATTATCAGGTCCTGAGAAACAGTATAAATGAAAGCTTTTACACCAGATATTTAAATACTTAAAAGTGGGGGGAAAAATCAAGCTAAAAAATCAGTAAATAAAATATGTTCTATCACCATACTTTGACAAATATGCCTTCATGACAACCTAGAAGGTAAAAATGTTGCCTTCTTTGGAGTTCTAAGTCAGACCATTGCAGCACAGGGAAGGTGGCCTCCCACCTTCAATCTGTGGCTCATGACTCACCCCATGTTTTTCCTACCTACAGCCTGATCCTACACCAAGAGGAGTCTTACATACATATATGGATATCTTTCTGGCATGACCAAGCTCCGTTTATACATTCAGCCCCTTGGTTACCCCTCAGGCTTATGGGTTTGCAATGGTGGCATAAGTTACCCTCAAGAGGACAGATGTAGGAAAACGAGTCGTGTAGCTCTATTATTAGGATCAAGACTTTGGGGTAGGGAATTGCAGCATCTTAGATATCAAAATAGTCTGATAGAAGGTCACAGATTACAACTGGGCACACCTTTCAGCCACAGACTCTTTGCCGCACAGGGAGGAACACAACTGGAGAAGGACCCAGAGCACTGTCTTCTAGTATGGGGCACGGGTCTAAGGTCAATACTGCTGGCCGATATACTTTTCTGGTAACTACAAGTTGAATATTAGTCTGTCAGAAAAGCAGTTTTAACATGCCAAAATGTTTATTGCATTTTTTAAAATTCTATTTTTAAGTAATCACTACACCCAATGTGGGGTTCAAACTTACAACCCAGAGATCAAGAGTCCCATGCTCTACCAACTGAGCCAGCCAGGCACCCCTGTTTGTTGCATTTATTGTTAGTGAGAAAGAAAAGGCTAGAGACAATTTGAATGTCATTCTGTTATATCCCTACTATGGAATGATATGAAGCTATTAAAAATAATAATGTGGTTAAGCAGTATTAAGTGTGGTTTAAAACAAGCAAGTTTCAGTGAAATGTTTATAGCTACAATCCCAACATCAACAAAAAAATCCATATATATGTTTATTGGTGTCTATCTGCTGTATGATCATGGACAAAGATATGGCAGGACTTACCCTATAATGTTAGAGAAGGAGGGTATAAGGTAGTGGTGAAATTGTAGTTAAATGGGAAAATGTACATGGCATAATGTTAAGTGAAAATATAAAATGTAGAATATAAAATTGTTTTATATCACAAAAATAGATAAAAATTTAACATGTGTATGAATGGACTCAAATGTAATATAGACAAATTAAAACATTGATTTAATTATGTGCCAGAATTGTGGGCGACTTCTGCTCTGAGTTTATGTTTACATTTATGTTTATTGTTTTTGCAATAAAATTTTTAAAAGGAAAAGAGGCTTGAATGCATAACAAGAACTGGGAGGTAAATTTTAGTCATTCTATTTTGTGGTAGGTTAATACTGTTCATTAGAACTAGCTCCAAGCTCCATAGTTAGAAAGGAATGAAGAAAACTTGCTCCAGTAAACACCACAGATACATTAAGAATTGAGGAACACATCCTTTTTGTAAAAGAAACTGAACCTAAATAGTGTACGGTTACCTTGAACTGTAAAATATGGAGATTCGAGTCAATAATTTCTCATATGCTTCCAGCTCTAACAATTTTTTGTTCTTAGACTAGATCTGTTGGTCAACAGAGTAACCGCCAACTGCCTACAGCATCTGAAGCAGAGAACAAGGCATTTGCATATGCTGGGAAATAAACATGATTGGAGACTGCCTGCACCATTAGTCGTTCCACCGAAAGAATTTCTTCCAGACAGAAGAGATTAAGATGTGCTCTTCCTCTTCTGAGCAAGAAAATAAATGGGATTTAACTCCAGCATGACAAATTTAGGATCATGAAGAATTACTGGAAAAAATGTAGAGGTAATAGAAGTGGTTGATACAAGACCGATTGTAAACTTTCAGAATTAAGGCTGTCACTCATCATGACAGGGTGGTGTTAGAGAGATGTCAGTTGGCCAATGTACTCCACAGCTCGGAAGTCTTTTGAGCACTATATATACAGCCATCTCCACCAGCTCGTTGTTTCATGGATGCTCAAACACATTTCCCCTCACCCTTGAACAACCTATCATACCTATTATAGTCAATAGCATCAAAATTCATCCTGTGTCCCCAGGCTGAAAACCAGACACACATCCTCGACTTTTCCCTCTTCTTTGCTATAATTATCCAATGGGTTATGAAGTTCTGTTCCTTCTGTGCCTTTAAAAAAATTTTTTAATACTTCTATGCCTTTTACATTTTGGACCAATTACCTCATTTCCTTATCCACTCCTGTTTCAGACCCTCATCAGAGGACACTTAGATTACTGAAATAACATCCTGACAATCTCCTTGCCTGCAGTCTTGCCTTCTTCAATCTTTTTTTCAAAATTGCTGCCAAAACCTATACCTTTTAAAAGTCAAGCTCTTTAGCCTGCAACACCTGCCCATCTCTTCATCTTCATTTTCCGTCACTTTTACCACTCATCTACCCTACACTATAGACATTTTGAAAAGGATTGAAGTCCTCCCCTTACATATATTGCTGCCTTCATATGGGTTAGTCCTCCTACTTAGAATACACCTCCCCTTTTATGCCTGTTGAACTCAACTTTCCAAACCTAGGTCAAATGTCACTTCTCAAATGTTTGCTAAAGTTTTACCTAAAAAACAAAAGGCAGAAATAATTGACTCTTCCCTTATGTTTCCGAGGCACTGCACATATGCCGATACCAATGGTTGATCATATCACTTACTGTTGTAATTATTTGATTATATATGTGATGAAGATGAAATAAGCTTGTGGCAATGCTCCTCACTCCCCATCTCCTCCCTGCCATGTGCCAAAGAACAGTTTGGGTTGGCCTAATTCTGGATCTTTTCTGGGTAGTTTAAAAGCAGGTATGGAAAGGGTTTGGGAGGATTAGCATATGAGAGCCTCTGGATAATCAAAATCTCTAAATATGGGGAACTGAATTGGGACTCCTTTAATATTCTTTGAGAAACATAAATATCGGAATAGATGTATAATTACTTTTTGGAAACTAAACTGTGCCTCTCACACAGAGATAAGCCACATTGAGCCCTGGGATTTATTTAGGTCACGCATATATCTGTGGCTTCCTTTTCTACTTCATGTCTATTTCTCCAGTACCTAAGACAGTGCCTGAATGACTTAATAAGTGAACAAATGAATGTGCATGAGTATGTTGTATTTGGCCTCTTCCAACAAAATGTTGCAGTTTTCCAAATTAGCATTAATGAACATTTCCAGATAGTGTCACTTTGCTTATACTCAAACACTAGAAGTCTTCGAGGCCAGACCAACAGCTGAGAGGAGTGCCCACAGGCTGGAACATAAGCAGAGGGGCCTCTGCTCTGGATGGAAGGCCAAATCGAAGTGAGGAAAGTGTGGCAATGGTCAAGAGAATAGTTATTAATGTGATGCCAAGAGAAAGGCAAGACAAAGGCTTAAGAGTAACACAAGCTGTGAGATCAATGGTCAGGAGAGATCCAAGGATGATGTTCCAGTTCCAGGTGCCAAATGAAGGAGATATATTCAGAGATCCGAGAAGGGGATGGTCGTCAGAATGTGTCTTTGAATGGGGCAGGTGCAGCTATTTAAAGACACTGGAACACACTGTGCATCACCCTGCTTCATTCTCCTCCTCCCCCACTGAACAGTGCAGTCCAGAGCATCCAAGGCAAGCTTTATAGTGGCGAAAACTGCTGGTGCCCTACCATAAATCATGTTTATATCCTGGTGCTGTACTGATAGTCACTGTATTCTACACTGTCACACACTTGCAGGAAAAAATAATGATGCAGTAAAAGTTATTTCTGAAGTAAGACACAATCTCCCTGGCTTCCCACTTCCCCAGCCTGTAGAGAGCAAAATGGAGTCTTTCGTGTCAAGCAGGAGCCTGTGTCAAGCAATGACACAAGTAGTTAAAGGCTAGGAGATATCACCAGGACCAGTGTCAGCTGACCCCCCAGAATTGATAACAAGTAGAAGTGGAGGTCTCCAGGGACCCAAGACCAATGAAATCCCTTTAAAAAGGGGTGCGTTTTTGCAGCAAACTGTCACACTCTTCAGACATGACCAAAGGCTCTGCCTGACTGATCCCCAAACAGAACTGAGATCCTCGACTGCTTGAACGTAATAAGCAGTAGGTGCCGAGCGCTGACCCAGACCAGACTGAGGCCTTATCTCAGCTGCAACCCCACAGACTGATTTTGCTTTTGGTTCATTAACTTCCTACACCCTTCTGTTATCTTGTTTGTTATGTGGTTTGTCTTATGTTCTGCTCTGAGTGCTAAGACGCCACATTCAATCACATGGTGAAACGTCGTTGGGTTTGGAATCCTGAACCTGCTTTGTAATTGTGATCAACTTTGCTTTATGCTTGGATAAAGCTGACATCGTGGAAAGACACAACTCATTTGTGCGCCTTCATAGTGCCTTCTGTGGAAACAATTCCTGGAACAATTTCCGTAGGAACCTGGAAGACAATTAAATGTTCTCAATGAACTCCATTTCCACATTTGGTCTTTTCGATTCTTCCATAGTTACTTTTCCTTTTGGGATAAGTCTTTTAAGTTGCCATTGACTTGATACAGGAAACCACATAAAACTGTGAGAATTATTTTCCAGATTCTTAATCTCAGCACTTTTTATCTATTAAATTTTTTAACATAGATAATTCTGTTGTAGGATCAGCTTTTATTACCATCGTATAACATTGAGTCCTATGTTGTTTATTACATATAATTATTTGTGTAGTTTTTAAAGATCGAATTTTTAACAACTTAAATCAGGCACTGGTATCATGTTTCAGCAAATATTTTTGAAAAAATTAACATAATTGCACATTTTCTTTGCCTTTTCTTTCTCTTTTTTTAAACAGCAACCCAGGCTGTTAACCCTTCAGGATCCAAGAACATGGGGGGCAGGAGCCCTGAAGGAGTAGTTAGGAATCAGAACGTGCTTTGTACCAGCCAGCAATGCAAAGGGTTTTACTCTGCTAGAAGCTGCAAGGGCTGTGGTGGGGGATGGGAGAGGTTTTCTTCGCCCTACCGGCTTGGGAGTTTCACTCTATCTTCTTACTGGGAGCAAGGTATTGGAAACTCCCCTTCAACCTAAAAATAGAAGACAAGGGTGCCTTCTGTGGGAATTAGAACTAGGTAGTATTTTCCAGAGCTCTTTGGAATTCTTTCAGGAAAAATGTAAGAACACAAATTATTTCTCTTATTGTTAAATTAAGTTCCCATCATCAATAACTCTCCAAGGGGAGCTTTTTTTTTTTAGTTGAAAGTAACAATGTTGTGAATCATTAAGTAACAAGAGAACTTTGCTGTGCAAAGAGTGAAGAGTCAAAAGCATGCAAAAATCAGCCTCTGATTAAATTACCTCTGTTCCCCATTTCCCATCACATATTATGGTCTACTGCCTGTTCGACAAAAGTGAGAGAGGAGAGGGGGGATGGAAAGGTAGGAGAAATAATTCAAAGTGTAAGCCCCAAAGTTCTCTTTGAAAGGGAGAAACCATGTGTGATATAGAGACAACGAGAAATGCCTGATGGAAGTGAAGTCTACTAATGTGAGAAGGGAAAATAAATCCTGTTCTGAGTTATAAGACAGAGAGGAAATGAAGAAGTGGAAACTTGGGAATGAACGTGAAAAGAATTTGGTCATATTTTGAAATGAGCTCTGGGCTGTACAAAATTAAAGTATACCCTGCTTTTCAGACCAATACTAAGGAAATAGTGTTCTATTGTTTCATTATCCAGTTTATGTCATCTATGAAGAATTAGCTCTAGGAACCCTATGTTGACTAATTTATACTATTTAGTTTTGTTCTTAAATGAATAGCTAATAACAATCCCAGCTGTGGGGATATAATGATTGGTACCTCCTTTTATTTGCTACAACTATCTACTTCCAAAGATGGATTCTATTTGGATATCTCCATGTCCCTCCAACCTAAGTATGTATAATAAACAGTTTGGACACTCACAATGAGTTTTCTCATTGATTTGGAGGACAAAGACAGAAGAAAGACAAAAGAAAAAATTAAATTAAACTTCCTTACAACTTACATCCCACTGACAAGTCCTTGAGACAGGCAGAGGAACTCTAGGAACTCAAGTGCCTCCATGTTAATACTTTGCTAAGGGTAAAAGGCAATCTTAGCTTAACATGATCCTGACCTCCAAAATCCTGTAAGTCTCTTTTAACATAAAAATTGCTTTAGAAACTTCCTTTATCTCTAACCTCAAAGATACATGTTAGCAATCATCCTCCAAGCCTATGGCTCCCTGATATACATCTGAAGGGTCTCATGACTAAAGTTTACTGGACAGTAATAAATGACCTTTCCCTAACAACAGCTAGACCCTCAAGGTCCTGGAAATCTTGCTTTCAAATTCCATAGAGACTTACACTAGGCCTAGCCCCCTCCCAACTTAAAGTATAAAATCAGTCCATCACAACCCCAGTGCAATTCTTTCTGCCCACGCGTCCTGTCCCCATGCTTTAATAAAACCACTTTTTGCACCGAAGTTATCTCAAGAATCCTTTCTTGGCTGTTTGCTCTGAACTGCAACATTTCCATATCATCATCAATCTCAATGAAAGGCCCAGGTTCCTGGATTATATTATCTCCCACCCATCCTTCCCCCACCGTATTCTTTTTCTATATCAGCTTTTCTCAAAAAGTGGTTTGTAGACCCTTGGCATCCCAGTGACCCTTTGGAACACTTCATGAGTTAAAAACTTTTTCATAATAATTCTAAGATTACCTGCCTGTTTCACTAATGGTGCAAAGCAAGTTTTATAGCAGGTAAAACTGCCATTGCCTTAGCACCATTGTCAGTGTGCTGGAATTATACTGGCTGTTGCTGTACATACACTCACAGTAAAAAAAAAAAAAAAAAAAAAAAAAAAAATGATGAAGTAAAAGTTATCAATTTTATTGAACCTCAGTCCCTAAAGTTATGAAAATAGGCAGAGAGCACTTGTGCTGCATGCTCAAGTATGGTTGGAGCACTGTTTCATTGAGCTGCTAGCTGCATCGGTGGGTTTTTCATGGAATACCATTTTTACTCAAATACACAGATGATGAGAGGACTGTGATTACTCAGACTTGGATATTTGGCAGTGATTTTCTTGAAGATGAATGCCACTTCGAGGAAAACAACTGATGGTATTTTTCAATGAATTAGTGAATATATATTTTTTAAATATTTCAGTGTTCATTTCCATGAACAAAATCTCCTTGGGGTCCTTACTGATTTTTAAGAGTGTCAAGAGATCCTGGAGTACCTGGTTTGCTCAGTCAACGGAGCATGTGATTCTTGATCTCGGGCTATAAATTCGAGCCCCACTTTGAGTGTAGAGATTACTTAAAAATAAAATATTAAAATGAAAAGAGTGTCAAGAGATCCTGAAACCAAAAGAAGTTTGAAAATGGTTGCTCTTTATATATGCTTCCCAGAATGCATTATTTGGAAGGTTGACCTTTGGAATGCTCTAACTCTTTGCTGTCCAGTGTTGTAGCCAGTAGCCACATGCACTTACTTAAATTTACATTAAATAAAATAAAAAATTCAGCTTCTCAGCTGTACTAGCTACCTTTTAAGTACTCAACAGTCAATGTGGCTAGAAGATTATAGAACATTTTCATCATGACAGAAGAATGCTCTAATTAGGGAGACTTACATATACCTTACTCCTCTTGTTCATTCACCATGTTCATTAGCATCAAAGGCTCTGCAAAGTTCTGAAGAGAGGAACTATTGTTTCATTTTGTTAAAACATGTCTCAAGCTTATTTGAACATAAACTTTATTTTTCACATGACACTTATTCCCATTCTATAAAACACACTTTGAAAATTGCTGTTCTGCCTTTCTCCAATATTTTTATTTTAACTGTTACACTGATATGAGGTTTCACTATAAGCATTTTTATACCTCTTTTGGAAGTAAGTGTATATAAATAATAAATTATAAAACCTATCTTCTAAATCTAAATTCCACTCCTTTGCTACTTCACAACTGGATTATCTTTGGGAGTGTATTCCAGTGCAGATTACTTTTCTGATTATTTCTGAATTTTTAGTCTATGTAATATTTGCATTGAGGTTATATACATCCGGATTTCCTACAGAATCTCAGAGACTATCCCTGATTGGGAGTCTCTGTGACTTCTGAGTCTCTCCACCAGTCAATAAGATTTTGTAAGCTTTAGTTTTTGGTTTTAGAAAACTTTTAGTTTTAGAATACTTTTAAATTTACAGAAAAATTGCAAGAGTTACAGAGTATTCCTATATACCATACAACCAATTTTCCCTGTTGTTCACTATTGTTGGCTATTGTTCCTTATTGTTGACATTACTATAGTACTCTCATCTGCAAGCTTTACTTTTTTTATAATTTTTAAATGTTTATTTAGTTTTGAGACAGAGAGAGACAGAGCATGAGTGAGGGAAGGGCAGAGAGAGAGGGAGACACAGAATCTGAAGCAGGCTCCAGGCTCTGAGCAGCCAGCACAGAGTCTGACACGGGGTTCGGACTCAAACCGTGAGATCATGACCTGAGCCAAAGTTGGACGCTCAACCAACTGAGCCACCCAGTTGCCCTTCTGCCAGCTTTATTTTTAAAGTTTCTAATGCAAAAACAATAGGTTTGGTTATTAATTTCCAAATTAAAATCATGATGGTGGCTTTTCCAAACCACCAAACTCCAACACCCCACTATGAGAGTCATTACTCCACATTTTCTTGAGCATAACTAGCTGAGGTTCATGATCTTAGCAATTCAGTCCCACATCTACCCACACACTTCTCCCAGTAGGGGAGCAGCTGGGCTGGTGACGCTGGAGCCTGGGCTGTGAGCAGGCAGTTCTGGCTAGCAGCAGTACGGTCGCAAGAAAATAGGCACAATGAGAACTTTGCCCTTAGTCAGGGTTAGGAAGTAAGGAAGTAAAATGTGGAATACACAGAAGTTCCAAAGTGAAGTCAGCAGTGGAGAATAGAGGCAGCTGAAAAAACTACCAGAAGGTCAGAAATACAGAGAAGTGCAGAGAGAGCATGGATTGCCTATAGATGAATTCATGAGTTGGGATGGAGCTATTAAGGACCCAGAACTGGTATGGTTGAATTATTGCATTTTCTATAAGAAAGTGGTTTATTACAATAGTATACATATTGATCAATTTACATGCTGTTTTAATTTTTTCTCTTATAAAATCAAATCATATATATTGATATTTATGTTTGTGAATGCATATACAAAGACAGTCTGCAGGATATACACCAAACTGTAAACTGTAAACAGTGATTACTTCCAAGAATAATTACTTCTGGAAGGGCTGGGGATTAGAGTGAGGTGATATGATGGTGGAGTTTTGCTGACTCTATACTTCCATAGTGTTTCAATTATTACAAAATATAGCAATGTAGTACCTAGGTAAATAAAGAAAACAAAAAGTAGAAGTAATACATGTTTGTTTATAAAATTAGGAAATGCTGAAAAACATATGGGAACTATTTTAAATTATATTCTCATCACACTGTGATAACCATTTCTTTAAGTGAATTTCTTTCCCATCCTTACCCCTTCCTCTTAACGCTTAGGTGTGGCATGCTGTAATATTATTCAAAAATACTTGGTGCTGTTCCATCTGGTTGAAGTCCAATGAGGTCATAGTCCTTCAGCCAATGAAACAGGAATAGAAATGATGTGAGTCACTTCTGGGCAGAAGGTTTCAAGGTCCCCTCATGCTTCTGCAATCATAGAAGCTTGTCTCAAGATGGAGCCTCTGTCATCTTTATGGGCTCCTTGGTGACCTGGGATGGACAGGCAGCATGAGAGAGAAATAAACTTTGTTGTTGTCGGCTCTCAAGATTTTCGCGTTGTTACTGAAGCATAAATTAGCTTACCTGACTGACAGGAAAGATAAACATATATCTGTGTGTATGTGTATGTAAATGCCACTGTATGTGTGTGTGTGTGTGCACAAAGAGAAGAACATACACAAATATACAAAATTCATTGTCACTATGAAGGTGGGTTTATACTGTATGTCTATTTTGTATGTTCCTATTTTGACTTAATGCAGTATTATAAATATTTTCCCTCCTGACCAGATAGTTTTTGGAAATAAGATTTTAATGCAAGATCATACATTATGATTTAATACAGTAATGGCTCTGTATTATTTCATTTCATGGACTTACCATCATGTATTAATTAATTTATCTCCCATGTGTGGACATTTAGGTTGTTTCCAAGTTTGGTTCTTGTAAATTATCAATAAATGTCTTTGTCCTCACCTCTGACCTACAATAAATGTCATACCTAATTAGGATAAATACCACAAAATGGGATTACTGTTCATTCTAGAGGTGACTGACTCTCACCCTCCTGGCTTCCTCTACCCACCCCATCTCCACAGGGTTCACGTAGGTCAACAAGGTGAAACAGTTCAGCTGCCAACCCACAGGGATAGATGCACTCCATCTCTTGCCAGTTTTGATAGATGAGATTGTAATCTCCTTATCTTTTCCAGCTTCCCTCTGTTCAGCAAAGACAAGGTTGAGATTTTTTTTCACTCAAGAATATTCATTAAAAAACTAAGAGTAAAGCAAAACTGTATTTACAAAATGTAACTTTCTGTTGTGAATGAAACTGCTAGTCAAAGATTACCCATCAGGGTGCCCAGTCCCCAGCGTTTTCCTCACTTCCTTCCTGACTGGGTTAGATGTGATAGTCACCTGGGCCCTCCCAGAACCATATTCCTGGTCTTCTCTGCAGCCCTCACCTTGGGCTGTGTACTCCCCTCACTCATTGCTCCTGCCTCGCCCTGCACTAACATGAAAGCAGCACTTTCTGCTCAATCAGGAAACAGCTGATAGTTTCCTTTTCTGTCTTGTGATTAGGCTAGACTGCGGGTCTTCTCTAAGGCAGACTGTATTTCATTCCCATAGCTACAGTGATTAGCATAGTACCCAGAATTGAGCAGACTTAGAGTAAATATCGGGTGAATGCATGCATACAAATAAGAATTAATGCATAGATTCACGAATGTCTGAGTGAATGAGAAGTTCATAAGGAGACATGGGGAATATATTTTTCCATCTCTAGGATCTGAAAGGGAGCATCTTCCTGCCTCAGGGTGGTTACCCTTTGTATCTTGATGAGTGGTTTATCTGTAAGATATCGGTGCTTATAAGATAGGTGTTCATAACTTGGAGAATGCCTTGAGCTTTGAGGAACATTCTGAAAACCAAATAGGCATATTCTTTTTTTCCTGTCTTAGGACTAAACTTCAGTTATGAAAAGTAAAGAGAAAATAAAATAAGAGCACAAAGAAAGGCTTTTTTCACCAGGTCTTTTTGAAGCAAGAGACACATTCTCTAGTTTCACCAGGCAATGCCTGAATACACAGTTTGGAGAGCAGGTAGGAAACAGGTACTCTTAGTCATCATTGGTGGGAGTGTAAATTGATGTAAATATTTTAGAGGTAATTTGGGAGATATTTATAAAAAAATTTAAATGCATATACCATCTGACCAAGCAATTCCATTTCCAGGAATTTGTCTCCTAAAAATCTTGTATAAGTGCATAGAATGTATAAGGATGTTAACTGTAGCGCTATTTGTAATCAAAGATTGGAAATAATCCAAATGTCCATCAATGGGGATTGGATAAATAAATAATGTTACATCAATATAGTGGAATATGATATATTTTTATCTTTTAAAAATGGATACAATCCTTTATTTACTGACATGCAAAGATATCCAATTCAATTATTTAGTGATGAAAGCCAAACTGTAGAACAGTTTATGTAGTATAATTCCATAGTCTAGAAAGATGATGTATGCACGTAGGAAAGACAAGAAGGATATAGTGCAAATTTATCAATACCTACCTCTGGTAAGTGGAACTTGGCGTAGGAAAGGAAGATACCTTTTTTATTTTGCATATTTCTATGTTTAAAAAATTATTTCTAAAAATACCTGTTACTTTTAAATAAACATTTTTAAGTAAGCATAATAATTAGGTTTTTAAAATATTTATTCATTTTTGAGAGAGAGCAGAGAGCCCGATGCGGTGCTCAAATCCATGAACCATGAGATGATGACCTGACCAAAGTTGGACACTCAACTCACTGAGCCACCAGGTGCCCCAAAGTAAAAACAATAATTATTTGCTGCTTTTTCAAGTCCTAGGCTGAAAATTTACCTGTTCTTGAGTCATAGAAAACTTAAAAAATATTTCCGTTTGAGATAATTAAATGGTGGAAGGAACACCACCAAAAAATACTAGAAATTCAAAATCTGGGCTACCTGACCCACACTCCAGTAGTAAATAATATCTAGTGTCAGGTGTTATACATGCTACATCATAGTCCCGTGTTGGATTCTTTTTTAGAGAAATTTAGAAACTTTTGAAAAAGACCATTCTTAAAACATGCAAGGTGACAGTGGATACTCACCCATGAAACAGGTCAGATTTGGTATTGATTGAATTTTATTTGAATTTATACTTAGGTTCACAGAGCAAACACCTCAGTAACAGTTCTTTTTTTTTTTTAATGTTTTATTTATTTTTGAGACAGAGAGAGACAGAGCATGAGCGGGGGAGGGGCAGAGAGAGGAGACACAGAATCTGAAGCAGGCTCCAGGCTCTGAGCTGTCAGCACTGAGCCCTACGCGGGGCTTGAACCCACAAACCGTGAGGTCATGACCTGAGCCAAAGTTGTGCACTTAACCAACTAAGCCACGCAGGCGCCCCTCAGTAACAGTTCTAATTGGTGTCTGTTTTTTGGTTGGTTGGTTGGTTTTGTTTATTTTGCTTTTTTTGTCCTTATAGGTTGCCATGCATGCATTCTCCCTGACAACATGATTTCTCCATATTTCAGGGCTGAATCCTTTTCCTGACCAGATTTCCCACTTTCCTTTGGATCTTCTAGCAGTAACAATACCAAACTCTTATCAATTTCCACAAGAATTGGTTTCCACTCTCAACCTAGTAACACGTCTAGCTCTAAACACCCAGCCTTAGACAGTAGGTCCCTACTATTCATATCTACCTCCAAATAATTAAAGCAATCCATACCAACATCTGGCCATATCATCCTGCACTTTGGGCATGCTGAAGAATGGGCAAAGCTCACTAAACTGCCGTGTTCTTTTTTTGCTGTAGCTCTGAGCAAAATTTTTAAGTGGTTGCTAGACTGCTGGCTAAGCATTTGAATTATGCTACATAATATAACAAGCCATTTCAGCTGGGCTCCAGACATTCCTAATATAAGCACAACCACCAACACCTAGAAAGTATTTGCTGTCATTGGCATGCCTGGGTGCCTCAGTTCAATAACTAGGTTTGGGGTGGGCAAGAGGGATGATGAAGACCACGAACATGACATCCAGCCTCTAGGACTGGTTTTGAGCCTCAAGAGCTATGGAAATTTTTTTTCAAGAAGCACCCCTGATTTAGATTCCAGATGTCAAAGAGTAGCACAGAATTGAGAAGGGCCATTTTCTGTATCTCCTCATGGAATCCAGCATTGTTCTGGCACGTAAGATTGAAGGCTTTGGGATTACTGAGAGACAACATTCTTGGTATATTCTTGTTCAAGTGTTTCACAGTGGACTTCCTCAGCAGACACTGTCATAAAAATTTTATCCAGCTGCTTGCCAGCAATGAATGTTGACAAATGATACCTGGAGCTTTCCAGGAAAAATACTTTGGATGCCCCAAGAAGGCCATGACAGAGATGCCTGTAGGACTGCAATATCCCCTCACATAGAAGGCACTCAATACAGATGAACGGAATGAATCAATGAATGAATGAATGAATGGTGCCATATAGTGATGAAAGCTGAAAGATGGGTTTGTAAATATGGGGAAGGAACTTATTTGGGGACTCCCAGAAAAAAACAAGATCATTTTGGGAAAAAATAGCTCTTGTTTAAAAAGTGTAGGATTTGGATCCATTGTAATTTATGAATAGATATAGTATGATCCACAGGCTGGTAAAGATAGGTGAAAATTGGATTGGGAATTTTTTCCAGGGACGCCTGGGTAGCTCAGTCAGTTAAGTGTCCGACTTGGGCTCAGGTCATGACCTCATGGTTCATGGGTTCAAGCCCTACATCCGGCTCTGTGCAGACAGTTCGGAGCCTGGAGCCTGTTTTGGATTCTGCCCTTCCCCCACTTGCACTCTGTCTCTCAAAAATAATTAAACGTTAAAACAATTTTTTAAAAAGGGAATTTTTTCCAAACTACAACTGCTGAAATAACTTTTTTTAATGTTTATTTATTTTTGAGAGAGAGAAAGAGAGAGGCAGAGCTTGAGTGGGGGAGAGGCAGGAGAGCGTGAGACACAGAATGTGAAGCAGGCTCCCGGCTCTGAGCTGTCAGCACAGAGCCTGATGTGGGGCTCAAACTTACGAACCGTGTGATCTCGACCTGAACCAAAGTCCGACACTTAACCGACTGAGCCACCCAGGTGCCCCAGAAATACTCTTATTAAATAGATGATTCTAGGCTTTTTTTCCCCCAGGAATAACCTCATTTCTAAAATTGGTCAGTATCTATGTCAGTGGTCCTGATTAGATTTTATATAGGCATTAGAGTCTGTAACTCCAGACTGAAATTATCCTGCTTTCAGAAATGTAAATAAGTTTAACGGACAAAAGTTCTGTGGACACAGTATCGCATACTGCATGTTTTTGTCCTCTCCTTGGATTAATTCACACTGAAGCCAAATGTGGGACTACTTTGATTATGAGTGCTTAGATATGAAGTCTTGGATGAGCCACAGCATCTGTTAAACCATAACAAGCTCCTTTCTAGTTCTCAGACCTGATTTATCACAGAACTTTGTGTTTTCATTTTGAGTTTTATTTCTAGACCAGGTCTCAAGATAAGGAGAAGGAAGGAAAGAAAGGTAAATCTGTTTGGCTATTAAGGTTAGGCAGTCAGTTTGGCAGCTGGGCTTATATAACCTTTAACTTCTCCTAATTAGAAATGTTCAGAGTACCTGGCTCTCCCCAGGTTGCCAATTTGCTAGAGAATCTGTTTGTAGCCTCCTTGTGAGAAGTCAGTTTAAAGCCTTAGCCAAAAAAACAACAAAACCTTCATCTCCATGAAACAAGTTATACTCCATTGCTTGCCAGACTCATTGTGAGGCTGAAATTTTAAACTGACTTAATTTTAAACTCATTCATCTTAATTGATGTACACCTTATTCAATCACTACCATTCTTCCACAAACAGGTCAAACCTTCATAAGCCTTCAGAGGGAAGCCAGTCATAATGGAGGTGTTTTTTCTCTCACTGATGTCATAAGGTGATTCTTAATATTAATTTCCAGGTAAAGGTTAAAAATAGTTAAACTTTGTTATTTTCTTAGTATTTGGTAATGACTATTATATTGAGTTCAGATTAACATTCTATCGAATGTGGATTGTGATAAACTAATCATTTATCTTTTTAACAATAAAATGGAAAGTAAAGGGGAATTTCGGCTAGTTTTAAACAACTTGAAAACTCAATTGATTTCCATATAGTATTTCAGGATTATATGCAAGAGAGTGAATATGCCCTTGATTCTACAATTTTATGGGTTTGTCTCCATTTTATCCCCTTCCATAGCTTCAGTTACAATTTACAGCCTGTCTGAAGCTGAATTCAGTAGCTCTCCTTCCAAGCCTACTCATCTTTCTCTACTCCTAGTATTAGTAACTGGCACCACTAACTACTCAATTCCTTAAGTGAGATATCTAGGAATCATTCTATAGTAATCTTTTTCCTTAAAAAAAAAAGCTTTATTGAGATATAATTCACATAATAAAATCCATCTATTTAAAGTGTATAATGCGGTGGTTTTTTAATATATTCACAGAATAAGTGAGATTGGTCTATAATTTTCTTTTTGTATGATTTTTGTCAGGTTTGGTATTAATATTATACTCCTTTCTTGGAAGATTTAGCATCCCTGTATCCTATGGTGGTTCCAAAATGCAAAATTCATGGGTAAGTATCACTGGCAGTAGGTGGACAAGAGGAGGGCTTTAAATTGTTTTTTCTGGGTCCCACACTCTGTGGAACTAGAGCTGAAGAATCTGATACAAAAAAAAAAAAAAAAGATGGTTTGAATTCTATCAAACCACAGAAGACAAGATCATCTCAATGCTTTTTAATCCAGTCCAGAGCACAGGAAAAGAAAGAATACCAATCCCACTTATGAAAGATAAAAAAATCTTAAATGTTCACACAGAGAACCAACAACATATTTACAAATAATGTATGTTTAGAAAGTGTATTTCCAAGGATGTAAGAGTTTTTCCATAATAGGTCATCAGTTAATATGACTCATCGTATTAATAAAGCTAGGGAGAAAAATCAGCTCATTGCCTTCATAAATGCCAAAAAAGGCATTTAATAAAATTTAACATTCGTTCATATTAAAAATATTTAATTAAATAGGAATTGAGGGATACTTCAGCCCATAGACCAGCTTCTTACTTAATGGGAAACATTACTAAAAGTAGAAAGAAGACATAGATGACAACCATATCCATTACTACTTATCATTGGAGACAGAGGTATCAGCCAATACAATTAGACAAGAGAAAACATTTAATCATACAATAATTAGAAAGAAGACAAAATAATCTACCTCTCTTTACAGATAACTTGATTATATATCTGGTAGACATAAAAAATGAATGGAAAAATTAACAGAAATTGTAAGAGAATTTTAGTAAAGAAGTAGCATATAAAATTAATATAAGTAAGTCAATAGCTTCATATAAACAAACAATTGGCAGATAGAAGAAATAATGGAAGAGCAACGCTATTTCAGAGAGCAAATATATAATACTGGAACATAAATTTAATAAGAAATAGGTAAAATTTATATAAGAAAAATGATGACGGTGCCTGGGTGGCTCAGTCAGTTGAGCATCCAACTTCAACTCAAGTCACGATCTCATGGTTCCTGAGTTCAAGCCCTGCATCGAACTCTGTGTTGACAGCTTGGAGCCTGGAGCCTGTTTCAGGTTTGGTGTCTCCCTTTCTCTCTGCCCCTCCCCCACTTGCTCTCTGTCTCTCTGTTTCTCTCTCAAAAATAAACATTAAAAAATTTTTAAAATATATTTATTAAAGAAAAATGATGACACACCCCTGATGATACAAAAATAGATTTGAAAAAAATAAAAAGATACATTATATTTATGGACAGGAAGACTTACATCATAAAGATGTAAATTCTCCCTAAGCTAACTTATAAATTTAATGAAATTACCATCAGATCTTTTTCTGACTCTAGGTGAGTTGATTACAAAGTTTATCTGAAAGTACAAGTAAAAAGAAAAGCCCCAAGAAAAGAATTGGGGGTGGAAGAAGTACTAGCAAATATTAAAACATATTGTAAATCTGTTTAAAACAATGTTTTATTGGTACATGATTAGACAGAAAGACCATGGAAATAGAAGCAAATGCAGAAATAGATGCAAGTGAAAATAGAAAACTAATAAATGATACAAGTTGTGCTCAAATCAATGCAATATGTGTATCTTATTTAGATCCTAATCCAACAAATTAAGATAAAAGATATTTTTGAGTTAATGGTAAGAATACTGAACACAGGGGGTGCCTGGGTGGCTCAGTCAGTTGAGCATCTCATGTCTCATGAGATCATGTCTCGGGTCATGATCTCATGCATGGTTCGTGAGTTCCAGCCCTACATTGGGCTCACTGCCGTCAGAGCAGAGACGGCTTTGGATTCTCTGTCCCCCTCTTCTGCCACTCCCCCGCTCACACTCTCTAAAAAATAAATAGAAATGTTAAAAAAAAAAAGAATAATACACACAGAAAAGATATTATATGATATTAAGAAAGTGTTAATTTTGTTTTGTATGATAATGGTATTTTAAATGTATTTCAAATATTTATGTGTGAAAGTTATAAATTGAAGTACTTATTAGTACTTTTTATTCATCAGTAAAAGATGTAAACTGAAGATATAAATTGAAATCAGTGTTTAAAACTCCAGAAAAAAAGGGAGGTGTAGAATGTAGAATTAAGAAAGGAAAATATTACTAGTCATTATAGCTGGATGATTAGACTATAGAAGTTCACTATATTATTATCTCTATTTTTCTATAAGTTTGAAAAATTCCATAAAATAAGATTCCATAAAATAAGATTCAACCTTCCATAATTGATAAATGACCTGTTTGTATTATATGTATATAGGAAAAAAATTACCAGATTCCTGAAGATATGTAAGACAGATCTCTCTCTGATTTTCCAAATCTCAAATAAATTTTAAAGAAATAATTGACACCTATATATCTTGGTGTTGCTAAGATCTTCTAATATATTCTACCAATGAAAAAAAATATTCCACAATGAGCAGAGCTAAGTTAAGGTATGAAAGTGGAGAGAGCAACTTTTGACTTTTCATCTTATAACCTTCTGTTTGATTTATTAGCAATATTTATAAAGCTTTTAAAAAACTAGCTAGTAACAGGAGTAAGAATAATTAATAGTGTTTTTGTTTTGTTTTGTTTTGTTTTGTTTTGTTTTGTTTTAAGATTTCCAGAGGACTGTAATGGACAGGATAAAACACAAGGCATTAGCGTATATACCCTGGATGGTCTGGAGACACATCCCCTCCCACATCCCTTATGCCTGTGAAGCCCCACCTAATTGTAGTTCCCTGGCCAACCTCTGTGCATGACATGCTCTTTGCAGGACTTAGAAGATTGTTTCCTTTCAAGTGTCACATTCACTGAAGTCTCTTGAGTCCCCTCCTCTTTCCATCCTCTACTCCTAGCTCCAGATAGAATTTGCTACTTCCTTCTTTGTATCACTCTGGGATTCTTGCTCATTTCCATGTCTGTTTCATCCCACCAGACTATCTGACTGCTCTCTAAGCATACCCTGCCCTAAGGTATCTGGCCAATACATTGAGTGGGTGAGAAAAGAAAATGTTTGACTTAATTACTTGACAGTTGCTATCTCAATTTCTGGAGTAAGAGACTATAAGTTATAAATATCTCTACTCTATATTTCCTAGCCAAAACAGCTGTCTTACTATCATGATAGTGAGTTGGTTTTGAAATACACTATAAAAGAAATGTTCATACTTCTTTGAATTAAAGTAAAAAAAATGATTATGAAAAATACTTCTTTTTCAAGCTGTGTCCATTAGAATTAAGAGGTAGGGAAGGAACCATTCATATATGATTAACAGATTGTAAATATCTTATATGGTCTCTACAAGTTAAAGATGCTCATATGTACAACAGTCCTTGCCACTTCTGACTGTATACTCCAGAGCAAAATTACAGCTTGTGGAATTCATGAGTGCTGCATCTTCCAGTGCTTGGGATGCTCTCAGTGACACTGTGGTCCAATTACCCAATCCCCAGCTGGCAGGGGGTTCCCATAGTATATGTTGTTACTCTCCCAGAAGTTCCATCACTCCCTGTCCACCACCATAGACACATGTTTTGCCTCCCTCTTCCCTGAGAATTAGTTTAAAGTTCTGTAGATATTGGAGGAGAAGAGGGATGATTTCTGCTGGGATTTTGAAGTAAGGTAAAATGGCTGATAATTAGATATATTTCTGATAGTCTCAGTTAGAACTTGGAATGCAATTTAGTATAGAAACTACATGATTAAATGCATTAGGTGTTACACTATTTCATATGTATTTTTGAGGTGTAATTAAAAGCTAGTGAGCCTCCTTAAAGAAACTGAAACAGAAATTTACTATGTAGTCTGAATTCCAAAAGTCTTGAAAGCATATTATGCTCAAAAATTTATTGCTAATTATGCTACAAAATTAAATTGAGGACTTTGTGTTCATCAAATCAAGGGGAAGAGCAAGTGAAATAAAACACATTTCTGATGTTATATAATTAGAAAAACAACTCTTAAAAATAACTGCCAGGGCAAGGGAAAGACTTCACTTTACATACTGTATACGCTCTGAATTTTATACCACATGTAGTGTGATAATTATTCCCCCAGAAAGATATTTTTTTAATTTAAAAATTGTTAAAAGTAACTGCCAAATAACATATTTAGAACATTTCTCTAAAGTGAAAGTGAATATATACTGTTTCTTTAAATTCTAGTGTCTTTGTTCTATTGAACTTGATGGTAGTTGGTTATGGTACTGATAAATCTCAAGTAATCTACCATTGCTATAAAATTACTCTACCTCTGGCTACCCATCCCTGTAAAAATAACTATACCATTGTGGGAGTAACTTGTTTTGCCTTAACTATAAAATGCCTATCTTTAGTAGGAACATGTATTCCCTCTCCTGAAGTTTCCTTCTAGTTGAAGGGAGGTCAATTAACATAATCCTCCTAACTCCTCTCTATCCCCATACTCTACCCTAGGAAGGAGAAGTGACATACCTGAACATGATTTTAGGAGCAGAAACTGGGCAGTCAGAGCCCCAACTTTCTCCTTTCTTCCTGTCAGGGACCAGCTGGCCACAGGAAGCACCCATATCTCTAAGCCACAGGGCATAACTAATTCTCACATAGGCCACCAGTGGTGGCCCATGCCTGAGGGGGTATGTCAGCCTAATTCTGGAGTTCAATATTGCTCCCAGACCTAAGCCACATGTTTGTCAATGGTAGAGGTTTAATGGTGTTTCATTGAGATTTTACCTTACATTTCCCAGATTACTAAAAAGTTGAGTATTTTTAGATATATTTGCATTCTATTTGTGTTCTCACTTCTTATATTGAGGTTTTCTCTTAATCCATGAGCATCAGATATATCATTCCATTTTATTTAGATGTTATTTAAGGTCTTTCAATAAAATTTCTTAATTTTCCCATAAAGGACTTGCACATCTGTTGTCAAGATTTACTCCTAGATATTTAGGTATTTTGTCTTGTTACTATTGCAAATAGCACTTAAAATTTTTTTCTAATTTGTTTGTTATTTAGAATTGCAATTCACACTCATTTATTGATTTTTTAATCCAGAAAACTTATTAAATTAATTAAGTCCAATTGTTTATCTAGAAATCTTTTGTTTTTCCATATAGGACATTTTATTATCTACAAATGAGAGTTTTGTTTTTTCCTTTTTGACTCTTATGCCATTTTTCTCTTTTTTCTTTCCATTTGCTTCTTTTTCAGGTGTGTGTGTGTGTGTGTTTTCCTCCAAGTCTTTATTTATTTATTTATTTATTAAATGTTTATTTATTTTGAGAGAGCATGCATGCATAAGTGGGGGAGGAGAAGATAGAGAGAGAGGGAGAGAGAGAATCCCAAGCAGGCTCTGTACTTCAGGGAAGAGCCCAATGTGGACTCAATCCCATGAACCTGGAGATCATGGCCTGAGCAGAAACTAAGTGTTGGACCCTTAACCGACTGAATGACCCAGGCGTCCCAAGTTTTTATTTAAATTCCAGTTAGTTAACATACAGTGTAATACTAGTTTCAGGTGTAGAATTTAGTGAAGCAACACTTACAACACCTGATACTCATCACAAGTGCCCTCCTTAATCCCCATCATCTATTTAGCCAATCCCCCCTCCACCTCCTCTCTAGTAACCACCTGTTTGTTCTCTATGGTTAAGAGTCTGTCTCTTCATTTTCCTTTCTTCCCCCCCTCCCTCATGTTCATTTGTTTTATTTCTTAAATTCCACATGTGAGTGAAATCCTATGTTATCTGTCTTTCTCTGACTGACTTATTTTGCTTTGCATGATACTCCGTAGCTCCAACCATGTTTTGCAAATTTTTTTTTTTTTTTTTAATCTTACCACACTGGCTAAGATCTCTGGTTCAAAATTAAAGAGTCATGATAGTAAATATCTTTGTCATAAAATAGAGAATATAATAAAAGTTGTGGTACTGGATATCCTTGTTCCTGATCTTACTGGGAATGTGTTCAACATTTTGGCATTTATTATAGCATATGTATATATCTCTAAACAATATATTATTATACATATAACATGATGTTACATCAATATTTTATTTCTGAAAAAAACCCTAATAACTTATCTTTTTATACATTGATAGGTTTGTGGTTATTGTTCAAGATTTTTGCACCTATGTTCATGCATGAGATTGATCAGGAATTTTTTTGTGTGTGCTGGATTTCATATCAAGGTATTTTGACATCATAAAATAAGCTAAGGAGTTTTATTTATTTCTATTCCCTGGAAATAGTTATCTAAGGATGAAATTATTCTAAGTCAGCATCATCCTTCTTGATTTTTTTCTGCTTTATCTATCAATTGTTGAGGTAATTATGATACTCTTTCACTAAGCTTGGATTTTTTTCTCTTAATTGTTGAGTTTAATGTGTTTTATATTTATAGTGAGTGTTGAGCATGTGGCTCTACTCTTAGCTTGTTATATTGTGTTTTTTATTTATTCCACTTAAATATTTGTTTAAATATGCCTGCAAAAATTTGGGGGGCACAGTGGTTTTCTTTTTGAAACAGTTCTTAAATTGTTTTAATTTCTTTAAAGGATATAGATAATTCAGTTTTCCTCCTTTTTTCTTGAGTCAATTTTGTAATTTACATTTTTCTAGGAATTCATCTACGTCATGTAAGTTTTCAGGTCTATTGTATAAAGTTATTTATATGAAAAAACCAATAAATATTTATTGAGGATGTCTTATGCACTATTAAATGTACTGTACTTTTGTGTTCTAGAGTCTATTTTTTTAAGTTTTTTAACAGCCTTTTTGAGATATAGTTAATAGACAATAAACACCACATACAAAAGTATATGATTTGATAAGTTTTTTTCAATTTGATAAGTTTTAACATTTGTCAATATCCCGGAGACCATCACCACAATCAAGATAGTGAGTATTATCCTTTATCCCCCAAAAGTTTTCTCCTGTTCGTTTGTAATCATTTCAGAACACTCCACCCAGTGCCTGTGATTTATGAGATTATTTCCAAACTGGCTAGTGGTAGCAGACACTACTCATTTGTGAGTTCCAGGCATTCTTTTCTTTAAATGCTTTCAGATGTTCCTTTATCTGGCCTCAGGTGGTTTCCTCACAGGCATGTGCTGATGTCCTAGGTTCTCTCTCTGTGAAGCTCTATCTCGACTCAGACACTCTGTCCTGCAAACCCTAGCTTCTTTGATCTCCCTGGACTCTCAGCTCTGTATACTTGAAGAATCAACTCCTCACCACCTTGGGGAATCTGCCGGGCTCCACTTTGACTCCCCCTCCCTGTACCGCAGCCTGGAAATTCTAAAAATAGTAAGTTGGGGTTATCACAGGACTCTGATTTCTGTCATTTGTCATCTCTGTTCTGTCTCCTGTTTTCTGTTAGAGACCACTGCTCTTTGTTCTCTGATGTCCAGTCTCTTGAAAATTATTTTTTCATATATTTTGTGTGTTTTTTTTGCTTGTTTTAGGAAGGGTGATAAATCTGGTCTCTGTTACTCCATCTTGGCCAAAAGTGGATCATAATATCCTTTTATATTTTTAATAACTACAGAGTCTTGTTTCCTTTTTTCAGTTCTTTTATTTATCTTTTCTCCTTGAATAAACTTGCCAGATGTTTGTCTAATTAGTCATTTTAAGGAAACAACTCTTGCTTCCTGATCATTCCTTTTATATATGTATATTTTCAATTTCATTCAATTCAATTCTTATTTTCATTTTCTTCCACTTCTTCATTCTGTTTTGTCTAACTTAGATTATGAAGTTTATTTATTTTTTGAGAGACAGAGACAGAGCATGAGCAAGGGAGGGGCAGAGAGAGAGGGAGTCACAGCTGCCAGCACAGAGCCCTAGGCCGGGCTCGAACTGCGAGATCATGACCTGAAACAAAGTCAGACACTTAACCGACTGAGCCACCCAGGAACCCCTGTCTAACTTAGATTATAATATCAGGTCCTCGTTTTCTTTTCGTAAGCACTTAAGACAATAAATTTACAACTTGGTAACATTTCAGCTGCATCTTAAAGTTTGTTCTACACTATTTTCATTGTTCAATTCTAAAGAATTTTATAATTCTATCATAACTTTTTCTTAGTCATGAATTTTAGAATTTTTTTTAGTGTTTATTTATTTTTTTAAAGACAGCAAGAGGCAGACTGTGAGCGAGGGAGGGGCAGAGAGAGAGGGAGACACAGAATCCAAAGCAAGCTCTAGGCTCTGAGTTGTCAGCACAGAGCCCCACTCGGGGCTTCAACTCACGAACCGTGAGATCATGACCTGAGCCAAAGACGGACGCTCAACCGACTGAGCCCCCCAGGTGCCCCTAGAAGTGTTTTAATGAATTTTTCCTTTTTTATTATTAATTTCTAACTTAATTGCATTGTAGTCGGAGAAATTTATCTTTGAGATATAGTTGATAGACAATATGCTGTACATATTTAAAGTGCATAATTTGAGGGGTGCTTGTGTGGGTTCAAGCCACATGTCAGGCTCTGCACTGGTAATCTCTCTCCCTATCCCTCTGCCCTTCTCCCACTCATGTGTGTATGCTTTCTTTCTCTTAAAATAAATAAATAAACTTTCTTTAAAAAATAAAAAATAAAGTGTATAATTTGGCAAGTGTGTAGCATATGTAACACCCATGACATCATTACCACAATCAACATAATTAGGTATTCCATTGCTAGAAGATTCCTGATATTAATAGTCTCTTTGATCAGGCTTCAAATAGATCAGGCTGAATAACAGAATTTTTTTCTTCTAAAACTTTGTTTTATTGAATAGCAAAATTCTGTAAAAGATTTTTAGTCAAGTTGTTTCCATTAAAGGGGTGCCTGGCTGGCTCAGTCAGAAGAGCATGTGACTCTTGATCTTGGGGTTGTGTGTTTGAGCCCCAAGCTGGGTGTAGAGATTGCTGAAAATAATAAAAATAAAAAAGATGTTTCCATTAAAAATACTGATATATTTTTTTATAGTTTATTGTCAAGTTGGTTTCCCATATAACACAGAGTGCTCTTCCCCACAAGTGCCCTCCTCCAAGTCCATCACCTCCCTTTCCCTTTCCCCCTCCCCCTTCAGCCCTCAGTTTGTTTTCAGTATTCAAGAATCTCTCATGATTTGCCTCTCCCTCTCCCTCTTGTCCCCCCTTCCCCTCCCCATGGTCCTCTGTTAAGATTCTCCTGTTAGACTTATGAGTGAAAACATATGGTATCTGTCCTTCTCTGCCTGACTTATTTCGCTTAGCATGACACCCTCAAGGTCCATCCACGTTGTTACGAATGGTCAGATTTCATTCTTTCTCATTGCCATGTAGTATTCCGTTGTATAGATAAACCACATCTTCTTGATCCATTCATCAGTTGATGGACATTTAGGCTCCTTCCATGATTGGGCTATTGTTGAAAGTGCCGCTATGAACATTGGGGTACATGTGCCCTATGCATCAACACTTCTGTATCCCTTGGGTAAATCCCTAGCAGTGCTATTACTGGGTCATAGGGGAGTTCTATTGTTAATTTTTTTGAGGAAACTTCACACTGTTTTCCAGAGTGGTTGCACCAGTTTACATTCCCATAAACAGTTTAGGAGGGTGCCCGTTTCTCCACATCCTCACCAGCATCTATAGTCTCCGGATTTGTTTATTTCGGCCACTCTGACTGGCGTGAGGTGGTATCTCAGTGTGGTTTTGATTTGTATTTCCCTGATGATGAGTGATGCTGACCATCATTTCATGTGTCTGTTGGCCATCTGGATGTCCTCTTTGGAGAAGTGTCTATTCATGTCTTCTGCCCATTTCTTCACTGGATTATTCATTTTTCGGGTGTGGAGTTTAGTGCGTTCCTTGTAGATTTTGGATACTAGCCCTTTTTCTGATATGTCATTTGCAACTATCTTTTCCCATTCCATCAGGTGCCTATTAGTTTTCTTGATTGTTTCCTTTGCAGTGCAGAAGCTTTCTATCTTGATGCAGTCCCAATAGTTCATTTTTGCTCTTGATTCCCTTGCCTTTGGGGATGTGTCCAGTAGGAAATTGCTGCGGTTGAGGTCAAGGAGGCTGTTTCCTGCTTTCTCCTCTATGGTTTTGATGATTTCCTGTCTCACATTCAGGTCCTTCATCCATTTTGAGTTTATTTTCGTGTATGGTGTAAGAGAGTGGTCTAGTTTCATTCTTCTGCATGTTGCTGTCCAGTTCTCCCAGCACCACCTATTAAAGAGTCTGTGTTTTTTCCATTGGATACTCTTTCCTGCTTTGTTAAAGATTAATTGGCCATACATTTCTGGGTCCAATTCTGGGTTCTCTATTCTATTCCCTTGGTCTATGTGTCTGTTTTTGTGCCAATACCATACTGTCTTGATGATGACAGCTTTGTAGTAGAGGTTAAAGTCTGGAATTGTGATGCCTCCCATTTTGGTTTTCTTCTTCAATATTACTTTCGCTATTCGGGGTCTTTTGTGGTTCCATATGAATTTTAGGATAGTTTGTCCTAGCTTTGAGAAGAATGCTGGTGCAATTTTGATTGGGATTGCATTGAATGTGTAGATTGCTTTGGGTACTAAGGACATTTTAACAATGTTTATTCTTCCGATCCATGAGCATGGAAGGTTTTTCCATTTCTTTGTGTCTTCTTAAATTTCTTTCCTAAGGTTTCTATAGTTTTCATCGTACAGGTCTTTTACCTCTTTGGTTAGGTTTATTCCTAGGTATTTTATGGTTTTTCATGCAATTGTGAATGGGATCAGTTTCTTGATTTCTCTCTCTGTTGCTTCATTATTGGTGTATAAAAATGCAACCAATTTCTGTACGTTGATTTTGTACCCTGCAACTTTGCTGAACTCATGGACGAGTTCTAGTAGGCTTCTGGTGGAATCTATTGGGTTTTCCATGGAGAGTATCATGTCATCTGCAAAAAGTGAAAGTTTGACTTCATCTTTGCCCATTCTGATGCCTTTTATTTCCTTTTGTTGTCTGATTGCTGATGCTAGGACTTCCAGCACTATGTTAAACAACAGTGGTGAGAGTGGACATCCCTGTCGTGTTCCTGATCTCAGGGGAAAGCTCTCAGTTTTTGCCCACTGAGGATGATATTAGCTGTGGGCTTTTCATAAATGGCTTTTATGATATTTAAGTAATTCCTTCTATCCTGACCTTCTCAAGGGTTTTTATTAAGAAAGGATGCTGTATTTTGTCAAATGCTTTTTCTGCATCTAT
>CM053578.1:70056240-70250113 GCA_028646485.1 Cryptoprocta ferox | reverse complement strand
GCCCATTTTTATCTTTCCCAGTTCGCACTCACTCACGCATGATGCTGTCTTCTTTGCGGACTCTGTGTCTTTTCCTCCCACTCTTGTAGATCAGAGTATTGTGGCTTCAGTCCTTCTTAGTTTGATAGATGTGGGCGGGTGAAAATTACAGAGCTCTCTACTCCGCCATCTTGCCCCCCTACAGTACTGATATTTTTTAAATTGTCGCACATGCACAAAAACAAATGGTCCGCAAAACATTCTCCTTTCCTTTTGAAAGTTTTACAGTGCATTGTATCGTCAAACCAGTCTTTTACCAGTACACTTAAATGCCCAATTGAGACAAACAGTTCTAAGACCATTCTTCCACCACTGATTAAAACTGGAGTGGCAAATACTATTCATTTAGCCTTCTGGGTAAACTTGGTGACCTTGCCAGATTCAGCAGCCTTCTTGTCCAGTTTTTTGATGACACCCACAGCAACCCTCTGTTTCATGTCACAAGCAGCAAAATGACCCAGAGAAGAATTATCAGAAAAGCATTTAACACACATGGCTTGCCAGGGGTCATATTAATGATGGCAGAATCACCAGATTTCAAGAATTTGGGGGCTATCTTCCAGCTGGTTCCCAGAATTACAGTTAATTTTTTTCCTTCAGCTCAGCAAACTTGCAAGCAACATGAGCTGTGTGACAGTCCACAACAGGTGCACATCTCACACTGATTTGGCCTGGTCGGGATAATCACTTGAGCCATGAAGCCAGCTGCCTCCTTTGGTTGGTCATTTTTGCTGTCAGCCACACTGCTACAACAAACGTTTTTGACAGGCCCATTCTTGACATTGAAGTTCACTGTTGTCCCCAGGAAGAGCTTCACTCAAAGCCTTACGGTGCATTTCAACAGACTTTACTTCAGTGGTAGCACTGACTAGAGCAAAGATGCCTACCTGCTGGGTCTGAGAACACTAGTCTCTGAGTACTTCAACTCAAGGGCTGGTTTCATATAAATGACTGCTAGAAAAATGTTGTTGGCAAGTAACAGAAAATCTAACTTAAAATATGTAAAGCAATAGGGAGATTTTACTATCTTATTTAACAACTTTTACTATCTTATTTACTATCCTAGAGGAAGGGTACCTCTAGCTAGGGTTACTGAATTCAGCAGCTCAGTGATATCACCAGAATCTCAGGTTTTTTACCCTTCCACATTCTATCCTGCCATCTTTTAGGATAGCTCCCTTCCTAGTTACAAGATGGCTGCCCCTTATCCCATATCAGATGCAGACATAAATGAGCTCACCTGATTCTTGTGTGCCCCCACTTTTTTAATTTATTTTGAGAGAGATAGAGATGGGAGGGAAAAGAACAAGAGAGAGAGAATCCCAAGCAGGCTCAGCATTGTCAGAGCAGAGCCCCATGCAGGACCCAAACCACAAAGCCATAAGATCATGACCTGAGCCAAAACCAAGAGTTGGAGGTTTAACCAACTGAGCCACCTAGGTGCCCCTCCTGTGTGCCCTTTTAAAAGTGAGGGTTTCCTGTATGTCCCCAGCAGACTTCCCCCCTCACTTCATCATAGCCAGAATTTTGTCATAAGCCCTTGTCATATGCCAATCTAGGATAAATATCACCCCTGGCCCCTAGCTTCACAGAGTTGGAACTGGACTGGCCTCCCTGACACATACGGCTATGTGCAAGAGAAGGGACAGTTCACAAGAAAAAAAGGAAAGGATTACAGGTAGCAGCTAAAGGTGCCTGCTCCATGAAACTATCCAGAAGACACAATAAAAAGAGACATTTAAAAAAAAACAATGAATTCCATACTTACCTGGCAGGGAAGACACAATGATCACGAAGGTGGTTTTCCCAGGGAGAGGTTTATCCATTGCACTCTGGATAGGTTGACCCCTGTGATTTCCTCAAATGTGGGAAACTCGGCTGTATAATTTGTGGTAGTGGGAGACTGCTTTCTCACTCTCCCCTATAAACAACAACATAAATTCCAGTCTTTAGAGACACTTGTGTGTCTCTGGAGAGTGGACTTATGAGACCATGTCATACCATACAATGGAAACATATAAGAGCTTATCTTATTAGATTAAGGGGCAGATGCAGGGAGCAAAGGTTTGTATTGCCCTAAAAGTTTATAGCATATAAGCTAATCTTGAAGCCAGGTCCAGAATGTTTCTTTGTGACAGATTTAAGAGAAATGATTAATCCAATCATTTTTCAACTATCATAAGTGCATTCTCTAACAGAAGAGAACTGAAATTGGTCATTTATTTGTTTTACTGAAATTAAAATTCTCTTCCCAAATTAATAATCTTTATTGAGTTTATAGATAACAAAAAATTGCATTTCATCCTATTAGCTACCTCCAGATTTTCATTACAAATTAAAGGACATAAACCCTTTGCTTCCCTTGCAACATTTTTTGCACAGGCCTATGAATATAAGATGCTGAATAATATTACAGTTGCAAACTAATTAATTTTCCCAGGAAACCTTTGGAACTATCTCCCTCTCTAGCAACCACTGAAGAGAATGTTCCAGGATTAAACATTTCTATAAAGGCAATATATATTTTTATGCTTTTGCCTGTAATTACCTGTCACAGGATAAAGTGGTTTCCATGGTAAACTGGGAGGATCAGTTCAGCAGATTATTATCTTGGCTTTGTTCCTAAGATTCAGGTTTCAAAAGGCTACTAACATTGGTGGAAAGGTAATTGGGACTGGTACAAAAGTAGCAGAGATGAATGTTGGGTTCTGCTACATTTACTGTATATGATGGTACTGTGCTAAGTCTTTGTACATGCAGCAATCATTTAATCTTCCCACAACCCCATTGGGTTGGTTCTATATTATCCTAGTTTTACAGATGAAGAAAATAGGGTATGGAAAGGTCAAGTGACTTATCCAAAAGCATACTACTAGAAAGTGACGGTCAAGTCTGTCTGAGTCAAGAGTTTATACCGTTAATCACTGCACTGAGAGACCAAATGGTAGACAGGTCTACCTGGATTTATATATTTTCAATACAGTCCCTTACTACAGTACTTGCTTTAGACCTTCCTTTTTAAACAATAAAAAAAATGCAACCAATCATTAATATCCTATACCTCTTTTAATTCTCGAGCTCTGATTTTCATAGTGTGGTCTCCAAACCAGTAGCATTTGGCATCACCTGTGAACTTGTTAGAAATGCAAATGTTCAGTCCCCAGTGGAGATCTACTGAGGAAGAATCTCTGGTATAGGCACATAATCTCTAACAACCTTTCCAGAGGTTTCTGATGCATACCCAAGCTGAAGGAGCACTGTTCTAGAAAGAATGGATACATGTTGGTTAGGCTTCCTTTCTCCAGCAGAGGATTACATAAATTCATAGATCAGGGGTGACTGAGATCCATGCTCAGTTTTTCTCTCTACTCCTGTTTCATTCCACTGTGTCTTCACTGAGCTCTTTAGCTGACATTATTGTGTCTTAAAGTCTCATTGTCCCATTGCTATGCTTACTGATGGGGGTTAACAGACTTTTGCAGAGAGCTGTTGCTACATTTTCTTCTTTTTCCTCTTGTTTTATGTTGCTTTCTACTTTTCACTTGTTATCTCCATTTCCTCCTTTTGTCTGTTTTTCTTTGCAGATTTTTCCTGAGCATACTGTGCTCTGCATGACAAACTGTCCTAACCTACCTCCTTTTCCTCTCATAGCAGGATGGACTATTAATTACTCTTCAGGAAACTATGGTTTTGGCACAAGAGTACTGGCTTCTTGGAGGTTCCAAAAGGAAGACACTTCTATTTGTAAGCAATTCTCTAAAAATATCTTTGTATACTTTCTGTTTCCTGAGAAGAATCAGCGGATTTCTCACTAACCTGAAAATGTTTTGAGGACAGGACTTCTGCTATGAAAAAGAACAGTCCTCAAAGGCAATCACCTCCTTTAAAAAAAAATAAATTAATGCTTATTTATGAGAGTGAGAGCGAGCGCTGGGGAGGGACAGAGAGAGGGAGACACAGAATCCGAAGCAGGCTCCAGGCTCTAAGCTGTCAGCACAGAGCCTGAGGTGGGGCTTGAACCCACGAGCTGTGATACCATGACTTCAGCTGAAGTCGGATACTCAACCGACTGAGCTACCTGGGTGCCCCTACAATTGCTTCCTTTAAAAAAAAAAATTGTGGTAAAATACATAATATAAAATTTACCATTTTAAACTTTTTTTTTTTTGGTGTACAGTTCAGTGGTACTCAGTACCTTCATATTGTTGTGCAACCATCATGACCGTTCATCTCCAGAACTCTCTATCTTGCAAAATTGAAACTCGATACTCACTAAAAAATAACTCCCTAATCTTCCCTCCCTTCAGACCCCTGCAACTACCATTCTACTTTCTGTCTCTATGAATGTAACTACTCTAGGTACGCATACAAATGGAATCATACAGCATTTATCTTTTTGTGACTGGGTTATTTCACTTAATATCCTCAAGTTTCACCTATACTGTAGCATGTGTCAGAATTTCCTTCCTTTTTAAGTCTAAATAATATTCAATACGTGGGTTGTTTCTGCCTTTTGGCTGTGGTGAATAATGCCGCTATGAACATAGGTGTACACATATCTGAGGACCATCACCCACTTAAACATATCAGCACTATTAACCCATAAGTGCTTCCTATATTTAGGATAGAGAGGTATATATGGAGGAGGAAGAGTAACAGGTGGTCCTATAGGAGCATACCTAGGGCCTCTGAGACATGCTGGCATCTAACACAGTAGCATGCTCTATAGCCCACTTAACTACAAGTGTATTTCAGTTTCCTTGTTCCTGTCTCTCGGCCAGCACCCACCAACAATCATTTTCATTTTGTTACTTAGACTTTTGTTCTCATTATCTTCTGTTTAGGCTTAGAGTCTCTGGTTGTTGTCTTAGTTCCCGCTTTTATTCTCCTCATTCTGTTTTTGTTGACTAAACTTTGGCAACTTGTCATCTCCTCAGTTTCTGACCTCAATCTAGTAACTACATTTTGGATTATTTTCACTGACAGTTTGAAGAGACCCATCTCAGCACCAGTTATGAGAAAGAAGGAGGATCGATCATCCTCCATTCTGCTAGGCATCAGAGTAAGTCAGGAGAACTGGAGTGGGAGCTATTGGGTTAGACTGAACGGACCTGGGCACCAACATATACCCATGGCATGTGACCCACCAACAAGACACTCACTGGAAAAGAAATAACAAGTTGAAAATCAGGCTAACCCCTCCAGACAGACTCTGCTGGCTCTGTTTCTCTCAAAGAATCAAATGAGTATTGTCATGCAGATACTCTCAGTGGAGAGTTTCTAGAGCCTTTATAATATGACTCATAGGAGTGAGGGTTTTGAGACCGAGCTGGGGACTTTTCAGTGTACCCATCTTGGTGTTGGCCTTTGCATTATCCAGTAAATGAGCCTGAAATCTTCCCATGTGTTTCATTTCTTAGGGGCTTTGAAGCAGGGCTTTGGCAACAGGTAATTGTCCAGAAGAGAGGCCTGGAGACATTGGACACCTGGTGTACGTTTACAGTAGGCCCTGTAGTAGCAGACCGAAAAAAGGGTCACACGGCCTTAGGAAGAGCCACTGAACATGCTGAACAGCTGTGTCAGACCATAGGCGTGACAGGGGTTCAAAATCAACTGTCCACAAAAACTCTCTGCCTTCATTGAAATGTGGTTTCCTTGGAGGAATTCCTACCCCCTAAAAACAAAAACAAAACAAAAAAATTCCACCATCGTTCTGCTGGCTATAAGTGCACTAATTTCTCCTTTTAAGAACTTCCCATCTTCTTTTATTAAGTCAGTTTTTCTGAATGTCAGTTTTGTGCCATAAATCATGTTACCCTCTTTGACAGATAAAAAGATGACGGTCTTTTTGTTCAATAAACTGTTAGTTTTTCCTTTTTCTTTTCCTTCTGGTACCAGAAAATCCTCTTTAACTTTATTGGGGGCAAGTACTAGTTTTTCTAAATAGCCAAGCTATTATAGTAATAATAGCTTTTTTTTTTTTGAGTGCCTGTTACGTATCAGGCAACTTACACAGATATTTGTAATCTTCCCAGCAATCCCCAGGGTATTCTTCCTATTTTGAAGTTAAAGAAACAGAGACTCAAAGAAATTAAATAATTCCATAAATCATAAACATAGTGAGTCAGAGGTAAAAATGGAAACTGGTCTTCTTACATTATGCTATTAGTTGAGAAAAGTTCATTTTGGAGTAGGAACTCCTTGGAAACTCACTCTGCCTTTTACCAACTCATAAGTAATTCAACATTAAAAAGTTAATTAATCAATGGAAACAAGATGTCTACTATTCTTTTTAGATATGTCAATTTGCTTCTACCATCATCCCCTTTTTATTGAGATGGTGTCTCAAATAGACTTTTGTCCCTCAAATATGATAGAAACCTGCTAACTCTATTTTTAGCATTAAAAAAGTTTAAATCTAATTTGTTTTTCTTTAGTGGCCTTGCATCAGGATTAGGAAAGATATATGTTGATAATTTTGTAGATGAGACACTCATATGATAATAAAGGCAACTGTAGAATGTTGTGCAAACTTGGCTTTCTGTACCACTCTATAAATGTCCTAACATATGAATGACTATTACTTTGGTCTGTAGCCCTTGAGGAGGAAACTAAAGATTCTTAAAAATTAACAAAATTCCACAAAACAAACAAACAAACAAAAATTCACAAAATTTATTTTGCCTTAAAGTTCTTAGAGATATTTCCTGTATCTCTATATGTTTGAATATGCTTAATAAAATATATTAGTTATTTAAAATGGATTAATTAATAAAATTAGTCCTAATACTATATCAGACAATGTCACAATATTTCATATGTATGTACAGTGACAGAATTCTAGTTAAATTGATACACATTTAGTTAAAGTTTGCATTACACTAAAAGCCCAAGTTTTCTGCTATCTCACCATTAATCACATTTCTTGACCGATGTCTAATGAGTCTGGAAAATCAGAAAATCCATGTTGGCTAATGTTAACATTCATAGATACAAAATTTGAATGTGGAATATTGAATAAGGGATCTCCTAGTCCAGGGGTAAGCAAACAATGGATAACAGGTCAAATGTGGCCTGCTGTCTATTTTCATAAATAATGTTTTATTGGAACACAACCACACTTGTTGACCTATTGTCTACAGTGCCTTTCATATTACAACAGCAGAGTTGAGTGGTTGTAACAGAGACCTTATGTTCCACAAAGCTGAAATATTTATTATCTGGTCCTTTACAAAAAGTTTGCTAACTCCTCATTTAGTTCAATCTTCCCACTATGTAGTTAAGGACATATTTCCAGATCCTTTGATAATATTTTCATAGATCTTAATAAATGTCATGCTTTGCTTAAATATATGAACATGTTCTTTAGCCAAAACTATCTTTTCCTACATGTCTTACCATTCTCAAGACAAGTACATATTTGTCTCACATATTTTTGTATTCTTTTTTAACAGAAAGTCTTTTGTGATACATAATTTTCTGAATGAATATTTTATCCTCACAATTTTTCAAAAACTTTTTCAAATATTAAGAGTTGTAATCAAAAGTCTACCTTGTCTATTAGTCTTTACAATGCAAATATGCTTAAATATCACAAATTTTGCATTTCATAGTAAAAAGGCCCACAGGTAGCTAAAACCTTTAATTACAGTATAGGATATTACAAGCATACCTCAGAGACCTAGTGAGAGTTCAGTTCCAGACCACCACAATAAAGCAAATATTGCAGTTAAGCAAGTCACATGAATTTTTTGGCTTCTCTGTGCATATAAAAGTTATGTTTACACCATACTGTGGCATATTAAGTGTGCAATAGCACTACATCTAAAATATGTGCATAACCTAATTTTAAAATATTGCTAAAAAATGCTAAGCATCATCTGAGCTTCCAGCGAGTCATAATGTTTTTGCTGGTGGAAGTCTTGCCCTGATGTTGATGGCTGCTGACTGATCAAGGTGGTATTGCTAAAGGTTGGGTGGCTGTGGTAATTTCTTAAAATAAGACAAAAATGAACTTTATCACATCAATGAACTCTTCCTTTCATGAACAATTTCTCTACAGCATGTGACACTATTTGATAGCATTTTACCTACTTCTCAAATTTTATCATGAGATTGCAGCAACTCAGGCACATCTCCAGGCTCCATTTCTAAATCTAGTTCTCTTGCTATTTCTACCACATCGGCAGTAACTTCCTCTACTGAAGTCTTGAACTCCTCAGTGTCATCCGTGAGGGATGGAATCAACTTCTTCCAAATTCCTGTGAACGCTGGTATTTTGACCTGTTCCCATGAATCATGAATATTCTTAATGGCATCTAGAATGGTGCATCCTTTCCAGGAGGTTTTCAATTTACTTTGCCCAGATCCATCAGAGAAATCAATTTCTATGGCAGCTATAGCCTTATGAAATGTATTTCCTTGACCTGTGGGCTGCAGAATGGATGTGTTAGCAGGCATGAAAACAACATTAATCTTATTGTACATCTCTAACAGAGCTCTTGGGAGACCAGGTGCATTATCAATGAACAGTAATATTTTGAAAGGAATCTTTTTTTCTGAGCAGTAGGTTTCAACAGTGGGCTTAAAATATTCAATAAGTCATGTTGTAAACAAATGCACCGTCATCCAGGCCTTTTTGTTCCATTTATAGAATACAGACAGAGTATATCTGATGTAATTCTTAATGACCCTCAGATTTTCAAACTGTTCAGTGAGCATTGGCTTCAACTTAAAGTCATTAAAGGCATTAGCCTCTAACAAAAGAGTTAGCCTGTCCTTCAAGGATTTAAAGCCAGGCATTGACTTCTACTATATAGCTATGAAAGTCCCAGATGGTATCTTCTTCCTATAGAATGCTGTTTGGTTTACATTGAAAATCTGTTGTTTAGTGTAGCCACCTTGACCAATTATCTTAGCTAGATCTTCTGGATAATTTGCGGTTTCTACATCAGCTCTTGCTGCTTCACCTTGCATTTTTATGTATTAGAGATGGCTTTTCCCTAAAACCTCGTGAAGTAAACTCTGCTAGCTTCAAGCATCTTGTTCAGCTTCCTCACCTCTCTCAGACTTCATAGAATTGAAGAGAGTTAGGGCCTTTTTCTAGATTAGGGTTTGGCTTAAAGGAATGTTGTGGTTGGTTTGATCTTCTGTCCATATCACTAAAACTTTGTCCATATCAGCAGTAAGTCTATTTTGCTTTCTTACCGTTTGTGTGTTCACTGGAGTAGTACTTTTAATTTCCTTCAAGAACTTTTCCTTTGGGTCCACAATTTGGCTAACCAGAACAAGAGGCTTGGCTTTTAGCCTAGCTCAGCTTTAGACATGCCTTCTTTACTAAGCTTAATCATTTCTAGGTTTTGACTTAAAGTGAAAGACAAAAGACATGTGACTCTTCCTTTCACTTGAACATTTAGAGGCCATTATAGGGTTATTAACAGGCCTAATTTCAATATTGTTTTGTCTCAGGGAATAGGAAGGCCCGAGGGGAAATGGACAGGAATGACTGGTTGGTAAAGCAGACTGGTTGGTAAAGCAGTCAGAACAAGCACATTTATCGATTAGGTTTGCCATCTGATATGGGTGTCATTTGTGGTGCCCCAAAACAATTACAATAGGAACATCAAAGATCACTAATCACAGATCACTATAACAAATATAATAATAATAATAATAAAGTTTGAAATATTGCGAGAATTACCAAAATGTGACACAAAGACATAAGTGAGCAAATGTTTGGAAAAATGGTGCTGATAGCCATGTGCCATGTGGGGTTGCCACAAACCTTGAATTTGCAAAGAACACAGTGTATGTGAAGCAAGATAAAGTGAAGCATAATAAAACATGTATGCCTGTAGTAAATAAATAAAAAACATTTATTCAAAAACACGTATCAAATACCTCTAAAACAACATCCTGTACTGAACCCAGGTATTAAAAATGACCGAGACCTTCTTACAGCTCGTGCCTTTGAAAAGCTAGAATCCTGGGGTGCCTGGGTGGCTCAGTCTGTTAAGTGTCCGACATGGGCTCAGGTCATGATCTCACGATTTGTGGGTTGGAGTCCCGCGTTGGGCTCTGTGCTGACAGCTCAGGGCCTGGAGCCTGCTTCAGATTCTGTGTCTCCCTCGCTCTCTGCCCCTCACCCATTCATGCTCTGTTTCTCTATGTCTCAATAATAAATTAACATTAAAAAAAATTTAAAAAAAAAGCTAGAATCCTTTGGAGGAAAATAGACATACAAGCAGAAAACTGATATAAGGAAGATCCCAAATAATGATTACATTAATCATTCTTTCCCATTAGAGTTACCTGAATTTCAGTATTCATTAACCAAACATATTAATATGCCATCTAAAGTTTCTTAAACTGTACTTCCATTAAAGCAAATTTCTATTGTACACTTCACCCTGAAGAGAATCCTCAGGCTTTAACTGCATTTTTAAAATACAGGAGTACTCGGGGGAGGGGGAGTGGGTTTCCAGCTTTATTGAAATATAATTGGCCCATAACATTTTGTAAGTGTATGGTATACAGTGTGTTGATTTGAGAGAAATACTGCTTTTATAAAACGTATAGCATCACTAGGTAATATAATAATGCTAAAGCAAGCTTTTGTTTTCTGTAGTTATTTTCAGGATCATGATTTTATTTATTTTAGACAATAATCTGTGGGAAAAACAATTTTTAAAATGGTATTTTGCTCTATTGAATAACCAATTATTTTCCCTTTGACTCCTATTTTTTCAACCTGTCCCCTTTCCTTATTTCTTTAAATAAAACATTTCATGCTAAAATGTAAAAAAAAAAAAAAAAGCTCTTTAAATGTTTATTTTTGAGAGAGACAGAGTAAGAATGGGGGAGGGGCAGAGAGAGAGGGAAACAGGATCTGAAGCAGGATCCAGGCTCTGAGCTATCAGCACAGAGCCCCACAAGGGGATCAAACTCATCAACTGTGAGATCATGACGTGAGCCAAAGTTGGATGCGTAACTGACTGAGCCACCCAGGCGCCCCTAAAACATTTAATTCTAGAAGTCTTTATCCTTTTCTTATAAATTCCCATTACTTTCTTATATTATTCCCAAGAAATGTTAAATCTGAGATTCAATAATTTAAACACTTGACAGTTTTAAGGTTAAAGCATACTAGGTTATTCAGCAAATGTACATAGTGCCTTATATTCAAAAGATTTTCTTTATTCTTGTGAATGAATTTTTAAATTCTCTCTATAAGAAAACCAATATAACACAAAATATTAAATTTTTTTGCTTAATTTTAATAGTGAGAGACAGCACAAATGGAATTAAAAATCTGGATTGCAAGGCTGAGGTTATGTTGCCTTTCGTTTTGCAGCAACGGAGAATGAAGTGGTGAAAGAAGGGTAATCAGGTTGAAAATCCTTATTTTGTGTTTGATGATCTACTCTCTGTTTCCTTGGAAACAGAGCTGGCAGTCACAGAATTGCTGGCATTATGTTTTCTTTTCTTTTTAAGCTTTGAAGCATCCAAGGGAAGGCAAGGTTTTATGGCTATAATTGTAGAATCTGACTTATTTTCAAACAAATTAAAAACAAGTATTTATTGAATGCCTATTGCATGTAAGGTCCTAGGAGGTAAAATTAACAAGTTTGAGAGAGGGCTTTAAACCAACTGAGTGGAATAAATTTTAGTTTCTAAGAGCCAATATATTATCTATTTGGGTTTTGTTTTGTTTTGTTAAGAAAAAGAGGGAGGAAATAGGCCTTATTTAAAAAAAAAAAACCTATAGTGTGAGCATAGTACATTGAAACTAGTGTAGTTTAGTGAAATTAATTTTAGAAAACAACTAGATTCCTACACCAGACAGCATGATTCTGTCTTCCTGTATACAAAAACTGAGGAATATGAGAGTTGATACTATGTGTTGAGGCAACAGTTTTTGCTTCCAAAAAATAAAAGAAAAACTAAAGTGAGCTTAAATAAACCTAAAATGTTTTCTGAAAAACTGATATATTAATGAATTTAGTAAATATTTCAGTTGAGGGGTGACTGTCAAATGATTATAATATAATCTTTTCCTTTATGAAAACTTGCATTGATTTAAGTTTTAAAAGACTTAATTCAATTAAAATATCATAAACTTTCAGAAGTCAATTGTTAAATATCTTTATTTTACATATGAAAAAACTGAGGTCTAAGGAGATGGAGACACCTGCCCTAAATCATACCTGGGTGGCAAAACTAGAAGAGCTAGAACTGAGATTTCTTGATTACCAGTGTTCTTTAGTGCTCTATTAGCAATAAAGTTCATTGAGGTTTCATTTTGCAAATGTTTTAAGTTTACACAATCCTTAGCAACTCTTTTATTGTTTAAAAACGAGATACACACCATAAGAAATAAAAATACTTTATGAATATGTATCCAAATGAAAGAACCAACAAATATGACTTTAATAGCCACATTTAAGTTCTGAGTGAACTATGAAGCTGTATGCTTTTCAGAAAGTGTCAGAAGTAAACATCATCAGAATGATCAAAAAGCCTCTTATTAATTTGAATTGTGGGAAGCTCACCTTCTTTATTCTTTCATTCGCGACATCTATCTATTAACTCAATCACTCAGTAATTCAAGGAGCACTCTTTGAACTCCTATTATATTACATATATAAATCGTTTTTCTCTGAGATCCCGTTCCGCCTAAACAGTTAAATACTTCCTCTCTTGTGCTCCAATACCCCCTGTTCATATCTCTAAACTAACACCATGCTATAGTGCAGTTATGTTATGTACTTACCTTAGATTCCTTTGACATCAGTGACTCATTTATCTCTTATAAATCAGATTCAGTGGTCTCATTTCTCATTTTCCTAATCTCTGTTATGGAGCTTGGCACATAATAGTCAATTAAATATCTTATCATTACATAATATCTATTTTTGGTTTTCCCTTGATGAGAGAGGTACAGGAAAGCAAGAGATCTATGTTAGCTGAGAAGACCAGGAAAACTGAAAAGCAAGAGTGGAACACTGTTGACTAGGTCCTCACTATTGATCACCTCTTGCTGACTGCCAAGTTCATTTCTTAAAATAGTAATTCCCAAGAAGTTCCACTTTCTTTGAGCATTTACCCTTCCTTCAATCCCTTATTCCCACCCAATGGGTTTTATTCCTACATAAAGATTAAGATGATCCAGTGAAATTTTCCTCATCTTAATCTTCTCCATCTCAATATTTTCTTTCTTCTCAGGTTTCTGAAAAAGATATATTTCTCCTCCTCCTCTTCATTTAAGATTGTTCTTTACTAGCTCCTATTTATGTACTTAAAAATGTATTTTGGTGAACTTTTAGCCTAAAAAAAGTTTAGTGAAACTACTACTTAAACTACATTCATATATTCATGAAAAGGAGGGTAGAATTGCCTATATTTACAGCTTCCATTTTATTATACTTATTTCTTAAAATACTGAAATCTGCCTTTTCTCCTCACTACTCAAGTGAAATAACATTCTTTTTGTTATTAAAATTTTTTTTAATATTTGTTTATTTTTGAGAGACAGAGAGAGACAAAGCATGAGCGGGGGAGGGGTAGAGAGAGAAGGAAACACAGAATCCTAAGCAGGCTCCAGGCTCTGAGCTGTCGGTACAGAATCCGACGTGGGGCTTGAACTCACAAGCCATGAAATCATGACCTGAGCCGAAGTTGGACACTTAACCAACTGAGCCACCCAGGCGCCCCTATGATTATGATTATGATTATGATTATGATTATGATTGTTTTAGAGAGAGAGTGCACAAAAGGGGGAGAGATGCTTAGGGGGTGAGAGAAAGAATCTTAAGCAGGCACTACACTCAATGCAGAGCCCAGCACAGGGCTGAGTCCTATGACCCTGAGATCATGACTTGAGCCAAAATCAAGAGTCAAATGCTCAACAAACTGAGCCACACAGGTGCCCCTGAAATAACATCCTTGAAGCAACTTTTCCTTTATGATTTAAAATTTGTACAAGAAGTGCTAGACAATATTATGCCAAAAACTAATTTATTTTTAAAATGCTATTTATTTATTTTTGAGATAGGTGGAAGGGGAGCAAGGGACAGAACCTCAAGCCCATCCAATGTGGGGCCTGAATGCACCAACTATGAGATCATGACCTGAGCTGAAATCAAGAGTCAGATGTTCAACTGACTGAACCACCCAGGAGTCCCCCTCAAAAAACTAACTTAAAAGAAACTTGTCACCTATATCCTTTATCTGTTCTCATTCTAAACACACAGAACTTCTAGATTTTTTTTACTTCATTAGTGAACACTATAGAAAGAAATGAAAATCTTTAAGTTCCTTAGAAATCCATAACAGTATGGAATCTCTGTAACTCATAGTGATAACTGACTAGGATTGAAAATAAGAAAACAGCATCCCAGACCACATAATTTGTGGAGGTGATTCCAAGGTGATTCCAATTATTCATACTGCTTTCATTATGCAGAAACTAAAAAAAAAAAAAAAAAAAAAAAAGGCAAGAAACTAATATAAGTGGGTCCACCCACAGGAAAATATCTCGACAACCTAGAAGAGGTACATAACCCTGAAGTATATAATTCATGCTAAGGATAAGTTTACAAACCAAAATTACAAAGCAGTTGAGAAAATCTGACATCATTAGAGAAGCATGGATAGCATCATGAGAGATACATATGGGAGAAATAACAGTGAGGAATTCTAGACAACACATAAATGATCTTTAGAATGAAGATGTTTAAAATACTTTTAGAGAGATTTAAAAATATTTAATGGTTGGTTTTTTATTTATTTACTTTGAGAGAGAAAGATAGAGAGCGAGCAGGGGAGGGGCAGAGAGAGAGGGAGACAGAATCCCAATCAGGCTCCACACCATAACCACAGAGTCTGATGCAGGGCTCGAACCCACAAACCGTGAGATCATGACCCGAGCTGAAATCAAGAGTGGAGCACTTAACCGACTGAGCCATACAAGGGCTCCAAAGAGATTTTTAAAATACCGAGGAACTCCATAAGGTAAGAGTAGAATGTTAGGAGAGAAAAAGGACAGATGCATTTGAATAAAAAAAGAGAAATTTTAGACATAAAAAAACATAGTCATTAAAATAGGACACTTCTCAGCATATAGGATAAATAATAAACATTTAAGACCATGAACTGGGTGAACCAGATTACATGGGATACAGACTGAGAGGCTAAATGAGTAGGAGAAAACCCAATGGAAAATGGTATTAAGACAACAGAGGACAGTGTTTTAAGGAAGTGGCAGAAAGATCAAGTTTGACTGAAAAGTGTCATTTGGATTTGGTAATTTGGCCAATGGTTACCTTTGCAAGAGCAGTTTCCTTGGAGTGAAAGTGAGAGAGACAAAAATTATATTGTGTTGAGGCATGGATGGGAGGTGAGGAATTGGAGATAAGTATTGACACACCTTAGGAACCTTGCCTGAAATAAGAAGGCAAGAGCTACAGGTGATAGGTGCAGGGAGGATTATTCTCTTTTGAAATGAGTAAGATTTAAGCATATTAATATGCTTTGGGGGAGGGAACATAGACAGCAAGTGATTGACAGAGACTGTAACTTGATAGAACTGATTTCCCAAAGAGAAATGAGGAGGGGATGGAACTAAAATACAACTACAGGGATTTGGTATTGATGTCCTCTAAGGAACAGTAAAGTACCATAATAATGGTTACTTATTGCCAGGTATTGTTCCAAGCATTTTAGATGTATTAATTGAACTGGATGGAGATGAACTTGAGAATGAAAAATGAATGTTTACCTGAAAATCAAAATAATCTTTATGAATATGAAAATAAAATTGTGTACTAATACTTTCTAGAAGAGAAGGAAGAAGAGATGGTGAAAGGAGCTTAAAAAGTGGTGGTTTGATGAATAGGAGAGGAAGTTGACCACAAACATAAAAGTATTTCTGAATAGTAATTCAAATGATTATGTCATTTTCTCCTATAGTGCTCAGGTATACTAGTGTCAGAGCTCAGAGACAGACCATAATGACCCAAGTTTGGAAGTCTGTAAGGAGTCTAGGGTGGCTAGACAAAGAGTTCAGGACGTTGACAGCACTGGCAGAGGGTGGTTAATTGAGGCTCACTGGGGTTAGGTTAGATATGAAAGGAAGTGAAGTCAGGAGGGGGATAATGATGGATAGGAAAATATAAAGTAAAAAAGTGGAAACAGAAAGATTACAAACATATAAAGTCCATTGACTCTCTGTCCGACTCCTTTCTGAGGCAGCAGTTTCCCACAACTCATGAAGGCCACCAGAAGAGTAAGCTCTGTCGTCTTCAAGTTCAGGGTGTTCTTCATGTAGCAGTATAGTCCACTGACAAGCGTTACTGGCATCACCTAGGAGCTTGTTAGAAACGCAGAATCTTGGGACACCTGGGGGGACTCAGTTGGTTAAGTGTCTGACTTCAGCTCAGGTCATCATCTCACAGTCAGTGAGTTTGAGTCCCACATCCGGCTCTGCGCTGTCAGCACAGGGTCCTCTTTCTCCCTGTCTCCGCCTCTCCCCCATTCACTCTGGATTTCAAAAGTAAACTTGAAAAAAAAAGAGCAGAATCTTAAGCCCCACTCCAGAAATACTGAATCAGAATCCCCCAGTGATTCATATCACATTAAATTTAAGAGGCACTGGGGTAGAAAAAATGTAGATTCACCCTTGGTTTATATGTGCCCGTCATGATATGCTAGGAGAAACAAGGGGCAGGCTTCTGTGATGCTCTTTAGCTCCCAGGCTCACTGTATTTATTACCTATTTTGTGTATAACTTAAATCGTTTTCCAAATGATTTGTCATCATGTACACTAACACCTCCCTAATCCCATCCCATAAAACTGAAAGGAAGTGAAATGAAATTTAGTGTCAAAATTAATTCTAGGGAAAAATTGGCAATTAACTACACACGCACGCGCGCACACACACGCATCTGCTCTTGGGTCAGCTTTAAAGAACGATACTGTGTCTTAGAACATTCCAGTGTTCTGAAGCCGCTATTGATGATTATGAATGGTTTCTGAACTGCTTTTTACCCCCTTCTTTGTGCAAAACCTAAACCGAAATTCTTCCAAATGAAGTAAGTCACTTCAGAGCCTTGAGTGGAAGCTCGAGCAAAATTGGTTCCACGTTAATGTGAGGAGACAATTTCCGAAGTGGTGAAGATTCTGGGGAGCAAGACAGGACAGCGTCAAATTGGTCGCGCTGGTAACTGTTGGTTGCAAGCGTCTGCATAATGGACATTTTAATATCGTTTTCTAAAGACTAGCAATGCTTTTTGTGATTCAGGCTTTTTCATCTTACACGAAGAACTGAATCTTGTCGACCTGCTGGTGATGTTTTTATGTGCTGGTGCTCTTAAGTGCTGTTACCTACTGGGACAAGGTCTTCGGTCAAAGAGGAGGAAAAAACCATTTTTTTTTTCTTTTCTCCCTTCTCAAGCTAACTGGTCCTGAGAGCTGTGAACGTGCTCTACCACCACTGGGAGAACCGGAATTGCGGAGGCCTGAAGCATTTCAAAAACGAACGGGTTTTTTTTGTTTGTTTGTTTGTTTTTTAACTGCGCAGGGCGAGAGAGGTTTGCGACGTGACAGCTGATGGCCCCCTGCCCCCTCCGCGTCAGCTGCCCACCAGTAAGCGCCTCTCTCTCTCCAGGTTAAGTCACCACACAGTCATCCCAGCCCTTCCCCCTCCTCGCCTCCTAGGTTCCCGCGCCCTCCTCTTCATTCCCTCAGCCAGACTCTCAGAGCCTTTCCCGCCCCCTTCCTTCTTTTCCCTCTCCTCGTTCCCTCCCTTTTTTCCCCTCGGTCTCTTCGCCCAGCCCAGCCCGCTTTCATCCTTTTTTTTTTCCCCTCAGATTCGCGCTCGCGCAGCAAACGCCCTCTCTCCACCAGAAGCCAGGCGGGAGGCGCAGCAGGCCGACCGCGCGCAGGCGCACTGTGCGGCGGGCGCGCGGGCAGGCTGGGCGTCCGCGCAGGCGCTCGCTGCCCGGGCTTCGCTCGGGCGCTGGCGGCTAGGTGTTCTCCGGCTCCCTCAGTCAGGGCTGGCGGCCGCGCGCAGGCGGCGGCACCATGTTTCTTCCTTCAGTCAATCTCTGGAACCTGGCGTTTTATGCCCTTATGGTCTTCATGGCGACCCTGGGGCTGTGGGACGTCTTCTTCGGCTTCGAGGAGAACAAGTGCAGTATGAGCTATATGTTTGAGTACCCGGAGTATCAGGTGAGGTTCGGCTCTCTACTCACCTGGGCGCTCTGAGACGCGGGCCCCTCCTGTGGGTTTCTCCTGCTTTGGCTCCCCGCGCTTCTGTAGCACCCTTATCCCAACCTCGTCTGTTTTTTTTTTTTTTTTCCCTTCCAGAAGACTCTGCAGACCACCCGCCCTCCCTGCTCACCTCACCTACCCTTTGTGTCCTCTTTTTTTTTTTTTTTAAGATTTTAATTTTTTTTTGTAATCTCTACACCCGATATGAGTCTGGAACTTATAACCCTAACATCGAGTCCTATGCTCCTCCCACGAGGCAGCCGGGCACCCCGCCTTTGTGTCCTTTCTTAACAGTGGGGCGTTAGGTAGACGGTTCCTTGAGCATCCTCCCCGCCAGTTGCTCCCCTGTCTCTCGCCCCCTTCGCGGTCCCACTTCCCAGGCACAGATTTTGACTGCCCGGGCCCACCCCGCCTCATTCCCAGAGACGCCAACTCAGCGCCTCTCCCTCAACCCAAACCCCGTTTTCCCTGCGTTCCTGCCTTAACAGGTGCCCCTGGACCCCCCTTGGCTTTCCACGCGCCAAAATCCTTCCCATCCCGCGCAGAGATTTGCGCGTCAGCTTTCGCTTTTCTGGAAAGGGCGCTGAGCTTATGCAGAGTGTGTATTGGCTAGATCCCAAGACTGCCTTTGAGGCTCCAGGGTTTTACCTCTGTGTGAAAGGCCGACCTGAGGAGTCATTAAATGGAGAACTCTCGAGGTTGCGTCCTGCAAAGTTTTGCGGAGCCTCGGGTTTTGTGGTGACGGGTCCATGCGTGTGCACGCATGCCTGTGTTTATGCTCGTCGCCTCATAGCAGTTGTACACAAAATCTATTTCATAGTGTTGTTCTTGTTTTCTCCCTGTGTTTGCAATTTAAGAGAGACCCGGCCCTGCGCCGTCCCCCACCTCTTCCGTTCCAGTTTGAGCACTTTCCATCACAACTGCTTCATCACTTCAACTTAGGAGAATCTGGAATTTCATTTGTGGTGACACATTACACAACTGTCGAAAAAAATTTCTCCCGAATGATTCATTTATTTCTAAACGCATCTCCTAATTATGGAATGCCTGTCATGGTAACAACCCATCATAGAAACTATACGTGCTATAATACATTACTGATAAAACGCATTCTTAGTATACTTATAAAACCATAGCAGATTTTTTTTAAGGTGAAGAATGCAGATCGTGATCGCCTCTGTGTACAGGTCATTCTGAAGTAGAATATGATTTGATTAATGTTGCTGTTATGTAGATTGTAAAACTACATTGGGTTTAAATTGTTGAAGAACATCTTTTCCCGTGGGCAAAATTCTAGTTTAGACTTCATTTGCTTTGAGATTCTTATCTTGGTTTTGCATCAATGCTTCTAAAGGAGTGGAAGAACTTGATATCAGTTGCTATTGAAGGAGAAGATTTTAAGGTGTTACTGTTGTCTCAGTTTCTAAGCACATATGCTGGTTCAAGTTTATGAGAGGCTACACATAGTTAAATATGTGGGCTTTTAAGTTTTTTTTTTTTAACAGAAAATAGAGCCCTTATAATCTTTCATTTTTCTATGGTTTAATTGAGGAACTCAATAGATTGAATAGGCGCTTTAGTTTTGTACTTCATCGAAGAGTTTAAAACAAAATTATCTGTAACAATACAGAACTAATTCCCATTTATTTTGAGATTGCCAACAATTATTGAAGCTGTTTTAATATATGCAGTAGTGGAAATCAGTGTGGGGAACAAAGCATATGGACCTCACAGATACATTTCTTGCCTCATAAAATTAACTAGAAAGACAGAAAATTAGCTAATGTAAAAGAGCTGTTTGGCTTTTTTTGTTGTTGAGTAGTCTAGTTATTTTGATTCACATTCCCTTTTTGTGGTTTTACTATTCTGTTGATGTTAATAATTTGTCAGTACAGTAATAAATACAGTGGCAGGAGTTTCTGATCCACATTTTCAGTAGATATTTATTTTTATGACATAGAGGCTATGTTAATTCACTACAATATTTTATATTTGATTCTTAGATCTTCTATTGTGCACATCAGGTCATGTTATTTTAGAAATACAGTTAAAGCCTGTCTATAGAAATGAATCATTTTGAATATAGTGAGATTTCTGGATAACTGAGATCATTCTATTAAGAACCAGTGGTTTTAAATGAATAAAAGTATTCTGAATATGTATATCATATGTATTGTTTATTTTTAGTTGTATTTTATAGCAAGCTTTCTAATTGTTCACAGGTGATACCTGCATATGAGATGACATAGTCGTTGGCTTTTCATCGTCGAGTCCTTTCTACTTTTTTACTGTTAATTTGCATATTTGTTAGCTCAATTTTAGAAAAAATGAAAGATAGTTGAAACACACTCTATTTTATTCTTCATTTTAAAAATAAAAGGTCGGAGAGGAACTTGAACCTATTTGTAAAAATGAAGTTTTGAATTTAAAATTGTTTGAGTATTCATTTTCTACTTTGGTTTCCTAGATTCACTTATTCAGAGTTAACTGAACATCTCAGAAACCTCCCAGGCAAAATATACATCATCCCTTTAAGCTTCTTTCTTTATCATGATGACAAGGTACAGCTTTTATGTGGTAGCAAACAGTTTTAGGCAAATTGTAGAATTCAAGAAGAAACATCTGTGATGTTTTTCTCCCATACAGTAATTTATTTGGCTGTCTTCAGATAAGTGACCTAACAGTTGCTATCTGAAGAAAATGTTAGTATTAGAAAATGCAAATCATAGCATTTTGTTATTAAGTGTGATGTTTGTTTAGCAAATAATTTATTGAATAACTACTCTGTGTCAGGTATATTCTAGATACAGGGTATGGGTAAGAAGGAATTAGAGATGAATCAGACTTTGCCTTTATGTCTCTATAATTTTTATGGCTTTATAATACAATGGGGGAAACAGGAATGTAATGGATAGTTAAAATGTGCTAAGTATTATAATTTCACTATAAGAGTGCATATGAGGTTCTACACAAAAGAGAGTGTCCAAGTTCATCTTCAGTAGTAAAAGGCTGTAGACAAGTTGTAGTGAATTAGAGGAGAGATATAGATACAGATATAGATATAGATATAGATATAGATAGTTCATGAAATATAGAAACAAGGAAATTGCAGGAATAAAGAATAGAAGTGAAGGTGGGAAGGCACCAGGACACATTGTATAAGCAATATGTATATATATAAACTGCTAACATTGGTTGCCTTCTGGGTGCAAACTAGGTGGCTAAAGGATTAGTGGTAGAAGAGAGCCCTTTCAATGTATATCCTATTGATTCTTGAATTTTGAAGCATACTAAAAATAAATTTTAAAACATGGCATGTGTAAGTTATAAGAAAGGTAAGAATAATTAGAGCCAAATATTAGAGGACCTCTGTCTTAGGCCTTTATAAATGCAGTGAGGAAGCACGGGTGTATGCTTTAACAAGGTTTTTCTTGACACCACCATGGACTATGGATTGTAGCAGGGAGGTTATGACAGGAGAAAGACCAACCAGTGTGAAAGATTCAATTGTCCCTAGGTGTTTTTATTAAGCTGGAGTCCTTAGGGATAGGAGGAGCAAAGGGCTGAGAGCTCTTTTAAACTGCATTCATTTTTATCAGATCTCTTTTTCTCCTTTTTTTGTTAATTATGGAGCTCAAATTTGAATTTTCCAGTTTTAATTTACAAGTAAAAGATATATGTCATAAAAAAAAAAGACATTTGTTTCTTGAGTCGGTATTTTTCTAGCACTTGGGAACTTACTAGAATTTTTGTCTTTTGAAAGGGTTTGGGGTTAGAGATTAGAAGGACCTGTACTAAGGCAGAGTCAAGAGAGGATGGACAGCAGGGGCAGGATTGTGGGCATATTATTTAAGTATAAAGGTAATTGATTTTAATTAAAGGTCTATTTTGGGAAGGGGTACTCCCAAAATATGTATTTTGTATGTATTTAAAATAATACATGCAAAATAATTTAAAATATATGGGACTTTTGTTACTATAAAAGTTTTCTTTTAAAACCCTTGACCCTCATCTTTTTCTTCATCAGCATCCTTTTCATAGGCCCATAACTTTTCTGTCTTCAATTTGGTCAGAATCCTTCTTGTCTCTTCCTGCCACTCCCAACTTGAACTGGAAATGCAATTTTGCCATTTGCCTACAACTACTAGTTTTTTTCTGGTTCTACCTGTTTTTTCCATCTTTATACATTATTCTACTTCATCTGGTATGCATTCATATTTTTTAATATGTATGCTTTCTCACTACAGAATTGCTCTCATAATAGCATATTATGAAATATATCAAATATGTTATTTTGCTTATTTTTCTGTCTCCAGAGAATTCTATATTTCTTTTTCAATATAGTGATAGTTTCCTATTCTTCTGAGTTAATTTTCAGCTAGTTCAAAACTTTGTTTAGCTAATGCACTAAAAAGAATGATCTAATATTCGTGTACTGTTATATCAAAAGATGTACTACATTGGGAGCAGTTTAGATTAACATTTCTTTGTTCTCTCACATATCCTTTTTGTTTACTGTGTACTTAAACAAAATATTGCATCATTTTCATTTTTGATTATATATTGTGAATAGTCAAAATTGGGACTAATTTGAGTTGAAGCCTTTATATATATATATATATATATATATATATAAAGGCTTCACTATATATATATATATATATATAAAGTGAATTGTGGGATTGGTGTTTCTGCATTTTGAGTATTGGAGGAGATAAAATTGCTAATATCTTAACCAGTAAGTGCACAGTTTCTAAAGATGTTTTCAGGTGTTGTTAACACAGATTGTTTATGGTAATATTTTTAAAAGAATGTTCAGGAATGTGCATGAATGATCAGAATTCTGCTTTTTAGAACAGTGAGGTTTTTCAGTGTCATTACTGTTTATAGGCTTTAAAATTCTTTCAGTAGTTAAAATTTTTATCAAGGATGTGTACAGCACTGCTAGTTCATTAAATCTGTTGATGTCTACTTAAAATCTATTCAATGTAACTGGCTTCCTTTTTGATGGTTTCCTTACTCAAAAAAGGGGCAGAAGAAGGGCTTATACTTTACCATCACTTTTATAGATAATTATGTTTTGGGGATACATTAAGATCTTCTATTTTGTTGAAAAAAAAATTTATGTAAACTACTGGCTCATTTGTTATCAAAGTGAATTGCAGAGTAGTTTAAGGCTTGCTGACCGACCATACACCTAGTCCATGAAAACTGAAACAGATGCTAATTCATTGGAATGTTTATGGTGAGAAGAGTGTACATGTCCTGACCAAGACATGGCTGTAAAGTTCAGATTAATTTGTTAAGCACCTTGCAGGTCAAAGCATATTAAGTTGAGAGGTCAGAAAGGTGCATTATAAAACAAGCTTACTTTCTCATATAGCAGCTGGAATACATAGTTGGGCCTGAATAAAAGGAGAGACATTACAAAACAGTTTAAAATAGCAAAAAAGAATTGATTTGATAATGGAAAGCCTTTATCATTTCTAAGTATAATTGATACTGATACTATATTAAGTTTTTCCAATTATGTTAACATGTAACTTGCTGACATACCTCAGTGTTTTTCTTTAGTCAGTGGCTATTTTGAGTAATTTGTACTCATTAGAATTTCAGGTAGTTCCATTTTATGCGTTCCTGAAGACTGCATGTTCAGAACTCACATAATTCAAGACTAATTCTACATATGAATAAGCTAAAAGTAAAATTTTTTCTTTTAAAAAAAAGTGCAGTTTTATCATTAGTAGTATTTTTATGCTACACTGTTTCAAATGTATGTAATACAGAAATGGGCACAATAGGCTGAATTGTATTAATACAACTGATTAAAGGGAAATTGCTTTTTTTTCCTTTGCTGTAGAAAATAGAACTTCCAAGGAAACTGGCAAAACGCTATCCTGCATATGAATTATATCTTTATGGAGAAGGATCCTATGCTGAAGAACACAAAATTCTCCCTTTGACGGGTATTCCAGTTCTCTTTCTTCCTGGTAATGCTGGAAGTTATAAGCAAGGTAAGTCTTAGAAGTAAATTTTGAAAGCTATAAAATTCAATTGAAGAATTTGTCATATGCATACTTTATGGTAAGTACTGTGCTAGGATATTGGGAGACACAAATATGTGACGTTTTGTTTGAGAGAAAAAGATGTGAGTACAAAGAAGTTGTAGACCACTTAGAAAAGAATAAGAAGGAGAAAAAACAGGATGGAGTGTGTAGGACAAATAGATGAAATAGGGATTCAGGAATCAGCAGAAGTAAGGTTTATGTTGGAAATGGAAGGTACAGAAAACAACCTAAAACACTGATTAGAGAAGTAAATCAGTGAATGTTATGCCAAAAGAGAGAAGATTGTTTTCTTTTCCTTTGGAGCTGTTTAAATTAGATCTGGAAGTACTGATGGGAACACAGAAGGGTTATGGTAGGGAAGGTATATGTATAGATTTCAAACTGAATGTTGGCCTGGAGATAATAGCAGTTATATCTGGCTTAACAATCAAGTAACCTGGAAATAATTTCAGTTAAGATGTGCTTTTTTGGTTATTAACTGGCATATTATGTAACTTTTATATAATAAGAATAGAATTATTTCAACATTTAGTATAATTACTTACACGTTATGTATTTATCTGGCAAATATTTGTGTTTTAGGTGTTAGGGATCTAAAACAGACCAAGATAAAATCTCTCCCCTCATTAAATTTACATTCTTGTTGGGAACACAGCCATCAAACAAATACATCAATAATGTTAAAAGTTAGAAAGAAAAAGCAGAGTGAGGGATAGAAGATAAATAGGGTCAGTAGGTGGCTAGTTTAGTTGAAATGAGCAGGAAAGGCCAGTATGAGGAGGCGACATATGAACAGAGGTTTGAATGTAGCAAGAGACTGAGGTGTGTGACTGTTTGGGGAAAGACCCTGAGGCAGGAACATGCTTGGTACATTCAAGGCCACTGAACCTAGAGAAAGTGACAAGAAATGAGGATGGAAAAGTAGCCACAGATTGTATCCTATAAGCTGTGGAAAAGACTTTTTTGATCTAAGTGTGATGGGAAATTTTGATCTAAGTGTGATGGGAAGCTTTTAGAGGGCTTTGGGTAGGAAATGATACATTCTGATCTTTTTGTTGTTAATTGTTTGAAATATAACGCACATATAGAGAAATGTGTAGAATATAATCAGTCAAAAGTTATTATAAAGTAAATACCCATAGAACCAAAACCTAAGTCAAGAAGTAGAAGATTGCCAGTACTGTGGAAGTCCCATCTATGTGCCTTCCTGATAAAACTTTCTCCCCTCTCTCTAGATGTAACCACAATCCTAACTAAGCTAGTAATTTCCTTGACTTTATTGTTTTAGTATCTGAATATGCATCTCTAATACAATCTACTTATTTGGGGTTATTTTTAAACATTGTCATATAAACAATCATTCAGTGGGTATTCTTTGGTGTCTGGCTTCTTCCACTCAATATTTTTTTAAAAAATTCAAGTTGTATGAGCTGTGATTCATTCATTTTCCTCACTCTATATTATTTTATTGTATGACTATACTATAGTTTAAATATTCTGTCTTTGAACACTTGTGTTGTTTACATTTATTGGCACTTATAAGTAATGAACATTTTTCTTACTTTGGATCATGTAAACCCATGTTTCTTTCTGTAAGATGTATATCATAATGTAATTCTGTGTCACAGGTTGTAAGTATCCTTTTATTTTTACTAGTTGTGCTAACATACTCCCAGAAACAGTACATTATACTTCCCTTTACTCCACATCCTTGACAACATTGGAATTGTCAGATTTTTAAATTTTAAACCATCTGGTAGATGTGTTTTATTTTTAAAAAATGATTACTCTGGCTTTGCTATGTAGAGAATATGCTATAAAGGGGCGAGAGTGGAAGAAGGAAAGATATCAAGCATCATTAATCATGAGGGAAATGCAAATCAAAACCGCAATGGTAGATAACATTTCATACCCACTAGGGTAGCTATAATCTAAAAGATAGATAATAGCAAATGTTGTTGAGGATGTGAAGAAATTGAAACCCTCATATGTCACTGGTGGGAATATAAAATGGTAGAGCCACTTTGGAAAAACAATTTGGCCATTCCTCGAAATATTAAACATAGAGTTTTATGTCTAGCAATTTCACTATAGGTATCTACTGAAGAAGAATGAAAACAATCATCACACAAACTTGTGTACAAATGTTCATAGCAACGCAATTCAGAATAGCTAAAATGTAGCAAGAACCCAAATGTCCATCAACTGATGAATGGATGAATAAAATATATCTATATAATGGAATATTACTCAATAAAAATTAAGAAAATTACAGGCCAATAACCTTGATGAGCATAGATGCAGAAATCCTTAGCAAAGTATTAGCAAATCAAATCCAACAATACATAATCAAATGAGATTTATTCCAGGGATGCAAGAAAGGTTGAGCATCCACAAATCAGTCAACATGATACAGTTACATTGATGAACGATAAAAACATATGATCATCTCAGATGCAGCAAAAGCATTTGACAAAATTCAGTATTCATGTATGATAAAAACTCAACAAAGTAGGTATAGAAGGAATGTATCTCAACGTAATAAAGACCATATATGACTGTCGTACAGCTAACATCATGCTCAGTGGTGAAAAGCTGAAAGTTTTTCCTCTAATTTCAGGAACAAGACAAGGATGCTCACTCTCACCACTTTTATTCAACATAGTATTGGAAGTCCTAGTCACAGAAATAAGGCAAGAAAATAAAGAAAAGCCATCCACATTGGAAAGAAAGGAGTAAAATTGTTACTATTTACAGATGACATACATAGAAAACCCTAAAGACTCCATGAAAAGTTGTTAGAATTAACAAATGAATTTAGTAAAATGCAGGATACAAAATCAATATACAGAAATCTGGGGTGCCTGGTGGCTCAGTCGGTTAAGTGGCCAACTTTAGCTTGGGTCATGATCTCGCGGTTCGGGAGTTTGAGCCCCGCATCGGGCTCTGTGCTGATGGCTCAGAGCCTGGAGCCTGCTTTGGATTCTGTGTCTCCCTCTCTCTCTCTCTGCTCCTCCCCCACTCGCACTCTGTGTCTCAAAAATAAATAAACTTAAAAAAAATCAATATGTATAAATCTGTGGCATTTTTGTATACTAATAATGAAATAAGAGAAATTAAGGAAACAATCTCATTTACAATGACATTGAAAAGAATAAAATATCTAGGAATAAATTTAACAAAGGACTGAAAGATCTCTACACCAAACTCTTTGCTAAACTTTACGACAGATGAAAGAAATTGAAAACACACAAATAAAGGGAAAGATATTCTATACTTATGGATTGGAAGCATTAATATTGTTAAAATGTCCATATTACTAAAAGCAGTCTACAAATTCTGTGCAATACCTATGAAAACTCCAATGACATACTTCATAGAACTAGAACAAATAATTCTAAAATTTGTATGGAACCAAAGAAGATCCCGAATAGCCAAAGCAATTTTGAGAAAGAAAAAGCTGAAAGTATTGCTCTCTCTGATTTCGAACTGTACTATAGAGCTGTAATAATCAAAACAGTATGGTATTGGTAGAAAAACAGACTCACAAATCAGTGTAACAGCATTGAGAGCACAGAAATAAACCCACATATATATGGACAATTTATCTGTGAAAAAAGAGCCAAGATCATGCAATGGAGACAGGACATCTCTTCAATAAATGGTTTTGAGAAAACTGGATAGCCACAAGCAAAAGAATGAAACTAGGCCACTATCTTCCACCATACACAAAAATTAACACAAGGTGGATTAAAGACTTGCATGTAAGACATGAAACCTTAAAATTCCTGGAAGAAAACTTAGGCAATAAGCTCCTTGACATTGGTCTAAGCACCATCTTTGAGAATCTCAAAGAAAGAGTTTGAGAATCTCACTCCAAAAGCAAGAGAAACAAAAGGAAAAATAAATAAATGGAACTACACCAAACTACGAAGCTTCTGTACAACAAAGGAAACCATTAAAATGAGAAGACAGTCTACTCAATGAGAGAAGATATTTGTAAACCATATATACAATAGGGGGTTAATATCCAAAATAAAGAACTTATTAACTAAACAACAACAAAAACACCCTGATTGATAAAGGGACAGAGGATCTGAGGGGTGCCTGGGTGGCTCAGTTGGTTAAGTAGCTGACTCGATCTCGGTTCAGGTCCTGATCTTATAGTTCATGGGATTGAGCCCCATGTGATTCTCTCTCCCTCTCTTTGCCCCTTCCCTGCTCCCTCTCTCTCTCTCTCTTCCCCCCGACCCCCAAATAAACGGAAAAATAGGCAGAAGATCTGAGTAGACGTTACAGATTGCTAACAGGCACATGAAAAGGTACTCAGTATCACTAATTATTAGGGAAATGCAAATCAAAACCACCATATCCCCTCACACCTGTCAGAATAGCTACTATCAAAAAAAAAAAAAAAACCCTCCAAGAAACAACAGGAATGAAATCTTACCATTTGTAATAACATGGATGAACTTGAAGGTATTACGCTAAGTGAGTGAGTCAGAAAAAGAGAAATACCATATGATTTCACTCAGGTGGAATCTAAGAAAAAATGAATAAACAAAATAAATTCATGGATACAGAGAACCGACTAGTGGTTACCAGAGGGAAGGGGTTTGGGAGTAAATAAAATGAGTGAAGGGAGCCAGCTGTATGTTGACAGATAGTAAATAAGTTTGTGGTGATGATCACTTTGTAGTATATACAGATGTTGAATTATAAAACTGTACACCTGAAGCTTATATAATAAAAAGGAATGAATTAACTGATAACATGAATTACGTGGTATAATGTGGATAAACCTTAAAAACATTATAAGTGAAAGAAGCCAGTCATAAAAAAGTACATATGTGATCCCATTTATAGAAATGTCCAGAATAAGCAAATCCATAGAGACAGAAAGTAAATTGGTAGTTTCCAGAAATTGGAAGGAGAAGAGGAATGAAAAGTGACTACTAATGAGTACAGGGTTTTCTTTTTGGGGTAATTAAAAATGTCTAAAGTTAGATTAGAGAAATGATTTTAGAACTCTGTGAATATACTAAAAGTCATTGAATTGTACACTTCACATAATGAGTTGTAAGTATGTGAATTATGTATGTTAAAGACATGGAGTGGCACATAGGTATTTTGTTTGTTAAATCATACACTGCAATTTTTAATGCCAATTAAGGCAATCAATTCACAAATACTGTGAAAGAGTTTGCAGAGCAAACCTAAAACAGTGATGGAAGCAGGTAGACCAATGAGGAAACCATTCGAGTAGTTAAGGCAAGAGATGATGGTGCTTACATTAGGAAGACAGTAGTGGAAATGGTAAGAATTGTTGACTGGGGATATGTTTGGAAAGTAGAGCATGATAGGGTTTACTGATGGATTGGATGTCATTTGTAAGAAAAAGACAAATCAAGCGTAGGTATCTAAACCAAGTGATAAGCATATATTTCTGGAATTTTCTCATTCTTAAAATCCTCAAGCATGACTTACTCATACAGATGGCTAACATTTCTTATTCTTCAAAGAATTCTTCCCCTCCCTTTTAGCTGTTGTCCCTATTGAAGTGGAAGCAGGTAAAGTATGAATGACCTGTTTACTTTTTATTTAATTTAAATTTAAAGAACATTTAGGGCACAAGACATACAGGGCACAAACAATGGTTTGTTCTTCTAAATTGATACTGTTGAAGGATGTCACCCTGAAGTAAGTTGTTTATACTTGGAGTGTGGGATAAAGTTATTTGTTAAGAGACTTTGAAGCAACTTTTAAAAAGTTTGTTTGGGGCACCTGGGTGGCTCAGTCAGCTAAGTGTCTGACTTTGGCTCAGGTCATGATCTCATGGTTTATGAGTTCAAGCCTCATGTCGGGCTCTGTGCTGACAGCTCAGAGCCTGGAGCCTGCTTCAGATTCTGTGTCTCCCTCTCTCTCTGGCCCTCCCCCTTTCATACTGTCTCTCTGTCTCTCTAAAAAATAAATAAAACATTAAAAAAAATTAAAAATTTTGTTTAATGTACACATTCCATTTTTCTCTGCAGTTCGTTCTATTGGCTCTATTGCACTTAGAAAAGCAGAAGACATTGACTTCAAATACCACTTTGACTTCTTTAGTGTGAATTTCAATGAAGAACTGGTGGCACTATATGGTGGAAGTCTTCAGAAACAGACCAAGTTTGTACATGAATGCATTAAAACAATTCTCAAACTCTATAAGGTAAGAGATAAGCATGCAAATCCATAGTGATCACATATTAACATCTTTTTAAAAGATATTCCACATATTTTAAGTCATGTATTTGTTTATATGGAAGTTAAAGATGGCACAAAGATTTGTTTGTTTTTTTGGTGGGAGTCTTATTTTGAACTCCGTGGTTTTTGAAATTTAAATTGAATTTATAAGAAACCTCTCTTGTGAATTTAACTGGTAAAATAACTGGTAAATAACTGGTACTAGGGTAGACCACTTCCATATGTAAGCAACTATAAAGCTAGCCAAAATATTGAAGTATATGTTTTTAAGTGTTGGCCAACCAAGTAGAAAAGGACCATGATCCCTGAAAGAAGGAAAACATGCAAGGTGAGCTTTATGATTTCCTGATTCTCTGCCTGAAAGCATTTCCCAGACCATGGGACAAGTGGGTGGAAATCAAGCAGAGCACATTTATATAATTGAGCTGAAAAAGACAGAGATTGGAATTTGGGTCTACTGGAGTGGTTAGATTTGTGGGCATGGTATTATTTAAAAAAAAATTTATAGTTTATTTATTTTTGAGACAGAGCAGGAGTTGGAGAGGGGCAGAGAGAGAGGGAGACACAGAATCTGAAACAGACTCCAGGCTCTCAGCTATCAGAACCTGACTAGGGGCTCGAACCCGCCAACCACGAGAGCATGACCTGAGCTGAAGTTGGACGCTTAACCGACTGAGCCACCCAGGTGCCCCTTGGGCATGGTATTAGAAAGAAAAGAATCAGGCAGAGATAGAAGCTCTAGAAATTTGCATTTTTCAATCTTGACTGCAGTGCTGAATATGCACAGGGCAAGAAGCTACAGGGTAATGGCATACCAAGGAGGAAGTGATGGGATGTATCTACCTCAAGTGTAAGGAATAAGGAGAAATAATCTATCTTTAGAGAAACTTGAAAGAGTAGTAAAACAGTCTAAAAATCATTCTGTGCCAACACTTCTAAACAATGTCAGGGATAAAATACTATTGCCTACTGAGGGGGAGCTACTGCCTTCTACTGGGGGAATTACGGCTTGAATTGAGATTCCAGAGGCCACATGGTGCTAGGAAACAGGAGTCTGATCAGCTAGAGCAGAAAGACCTATCTGAACACTCTGAGCGTTCAGTTGAGATCCCAGAATGGATGCTATCTAGGTATATGACTATTCTAGCTCTAAAGTAAGAGCTATTCTAGGATCCACCTTAATGCTTAAATATAAGCCTCAAAGATACTCAAGGATAAGGAGTTAAGTAAGGTAAGGAGAACAGATGGGGAATCTCAACAAACACATGGAAACTATTAAAAAAGAAGAACAAAAAGGAAAATATAGAACTGAAAAAATACGTATCAGAAATGAAAAATTCAGTACATAGGCTTTAAGCTGATTGAATACTACAGAACAAGAGATTATTTAATTTGAAGATATGACAATAGAAACTATCCCAAAATGAAACACCAGAAAAGAATGAAAAGGAAAGAGCCTCAGGAACCTGTGGGATAATACTAAGCAGTCTAATATATGTATATATATGGGATATAATTGGAACTCTAGAAGAAGACAAAGAAATTGGAGAGGAAAAAATATTTAAGTATTAATGGCCCCCAGTTGGTCAATTTTGATTCAAAAGTTTCAACCCACAGGTCCAAGAAGATCAGTGAATGTCAAGCAGAAGAAACACAAAATCACACTAATGTATATCATAGTCAAATTGTTGAAAACCAAAGTAAAGAGAAAAATCTTAAAAGCAGCCAAAGGAAAAAGATCCCTTTACCTAACATACAGGGTAAACAATAAAAATTACCGCTGCTTATACATCAGAAATAGTGAAAGCCAAAAATAATAGAATAACATCTTAAAGATCTTGAAGATGAGGTTAGGAAGGGTACTCTCAGCCTAAAATTGCATACCCAGCAAAAATATCCTTCAAAAGTGAGGGCAAAATAAAGATATTTTCAGAGTTACAAAAACTGGCAGTTTGTCATTAGTAGACAAAGGAAAATAAAAGATTAGTGTTGGATGAACAGTACAGTAATACTTGCTGCAGACAAGATGAATGGTTAATTAGTGGGTGAAAATTTGAGGAGAAAAAGGATATTTACATGATCTCAAAGTATCTTTTCTGAAATATTCATTAACTACAAAGGAACGAGTAACTTTACAGTGGAGAAACCTGGCAGATATTATCTTAACCAAAATTAACATCAGCAGTAATAAGACATATTGATATAGACCTCCTTGACATGATGCATTGAGAAGGATGCAGCATAATTTCTATGGCATTATTGTCAATCTCATGTTAATCATGAGAAAACGTCAGAAAAACCCAAATTGAGAGTCATACGACAAAATACCAGTGCTCTTCAAATGTTATCAAGATCATAAAAAAACAAACACTGAAGAACTGTCACAGGTTAGAGGAAACTAAAGAGAAATAACGGTAAATGCAAGCTAGGATGCTGGATGGAATCCTGAAATAGAAAGAAGTACATTTGTGAGAAAATGGATGAAATTTATATTAGGTCTGCAGTTTAGTTAATACTGTTGAACCAACATTAAAATGTTAATTTTTTTAACTTTATTTATTTATTGTGAGAAAGAGAAAGCATGCCCAGCAGGGGAGGGGCAGAGAGAAGAAAGACCATCTCAAGCAGCTGCACACCATCAGTGCAGAGCCCCGTGTGAGGCCAGAACTCATTAACTGTGAGATCAAGACCAGAGCTGAAACCAAGAGTCGGACGCTTACCTGATTGAGCCACCTAGGCACCCCACCAACGTTAATTTCTTCATTTTGATAATTGTCATATAGCTATGTAAATGTTAATAATAAGTGAAGTTGGATGAGAAGTATAGGAGAACTCTCTGGCCATTTTTGCAGCTTTTCTTTAATTTGTTCAAAATAAAAAGGTTAACAATTTTACAGCAAAAAAAAGCATAATATGAGGTTTACAACTTATTTAGAAGGAAAATATATGATAATGGTGAAAAGGATGGGGAGAGGAGTATATAGAGTTCTTCCTCTACATTAAGTAAGTGATATAATATTAATTCAGAGTAGATTGATAAGGTTGCATATTATAATTTCTAGAATACCAGCAACAAAAAGGAGATACAGCAAAAGAGTAAATGGAGAAGAAATAGAAGGAAAGAAGAAAGAAACAAGTTGGGACAAATAGGAAACAAGTGGCAAAATGATAGAGTTAAATCCAACTCTATCAATAATTACATTAAGTATAGATGGATTAAACACTCCAGTTAAAAGAAAGACATTGTCAGACTGCATAAGAAAGGCAAAACTGACCCAATTATATGCTAATCTATCTACTAGAAAGTAAAAGCCACTTTAAATCTAAAGGTCCTGATAAATTACTTTTAAAAGAATGGGAAAAAATATGCATACACACACACATCATGAGAAAGCTGGCATGGCTATCTTAATATCAATTGAATAGATTGTAGGACAAAAGATATTACAAAGATAAAGAAGGATATTTTATAATGATAGAGTTCACCAAGAAGGCAAAACAATCTCAAGTGAATATGTACGTAATAACAAAGCTTCTAAATTCATGAAGCAGAAACTAACACAACACAGAGAAAGAAATAGGGAAATCCAAATTAGATTTGGTACTTTCAGTAATCTTATCTCTGTAATTCATAAAATAGACAAAATCAGTAAGGTATGGAAGATTTGAACAGGATTAACCAGCTTAACCTGTTGAAATTTACCGAATACTACATCCAACAACTGTAGGAACTATGTTCCCTTTTTTTTTTTTTTTCATTTATTGTTTTTTTGCTTTTTAAATTTTTTTTTCTTCACATTTGTATTTAAATTCCAGTTAGGTAACATACAGTGTAATGGTAATTTCAAGTGTAGAATTTGGTGATACATCACCTCCATACAATACCAGGTTCTTATCACAGCAAGTGCTCTGCTTAGTACCCATCACCTATTCAACCTATTCGCTTCCCATATGTTCATTTTTTTTAATGTTTCTTTATTTTGAGAAAGAGAGCACATGTCCATGTGAGCCAGGGGAGGGAGAGAGAGAAGAGAGAGAGAATCCCAAGCTGAAAGTGCAGAGCCCGACTTGAGGCTCAGTCTCACAGAACTGTGAGATCGTGACTACAGCCAAAATCAAGGGCCGATGTTTAACTGACTGAGCCATCCAGGCACCCCCATTTGTTTTGTTTTTTAAATTCCACGTGTGAGTGAAATCATATAGCATTAGTCTTTCTCTGACTTATTTCACTTAGCATAATACTCTCTAGCTCCATCCACATTATTTCAAATGGCAAAATTTCGTTCTTTTTTATGGCGAAATAATACTCCAGTGTGTGTGTGTGTACACACGTGTATATATATATACCACATGTTCTCTATTCATTTATCAGTCAATGGACATTTGGGCTCTTTCTATAATATTGTAATTGTTTATAATACTGGTATAAACATTGGGGTGCATGTGCCCCTTAGAATCAGTATTTTTGTATCCTTTGGGTAAATACCTAGTAGTACAATTGCTGTATCATAGGGTAGTTCTAATTTTAACTTTTTGAGGAGCCTCCATACTGTTTTCCAGAGTGACTGCACCAGTTTGCATGCCCAGCAACAGTGGAAGTGGATTCCCATTTCTCCACATCCTCGCCAACACTTGTTTCCTGTGTTGTTAATTTTAGCCATTCTGACTGCTGTGAAGTGATACCTCATTGTAGTTTTCATTTACATTTCTTTGATGATAAGTGATGTTGAGTATCTTTTTATGTGTCTACTAGCCATCTGTATGTCTTTTTGGAAAAATGTCTATTCATGTCTTCTGCCCTTTTCTACACTGGGTTATTTGATTTTTTGGGTGTTGAGTTTGATAAGTTCTGTATAGATTATGGATACTAACCCTTTATCTGATATGTCATTTACATATATCTTCTCTTAGTTCGTTGGTTGCCTTTTAGTTTTGTTAATTGTTTCCTTCACTGTGCAGAAGGTTTTTATTTTGATGAAGTTTACTTCATAGTTTATTTTTGCTTTTGTTCCCTTGCCTCAGGAGATGTATCTAGTAAGAAGTTGTTGCTATGGTTGATGTCAAAGAGGTTACTACTTGTGTTCTCCTCTAGGATTTTGATGGTTTTCTGTCTTACATTTAGGTCTTTTATCTATTTCGAATTTATTTTTGTGTATGGTATAAGAAAGTGGTCCAGGGGCACCTGGGCGGCTCATTTGGTGAAGTGTTTGACTTCGGCTCAGGTCATGATCTTGCGGTCGTTGAGTTCAAGCCCCGCGTCGGGCTCTGTGCTGACATCTCAGAGCCTGGAGCCTGCTTTGGATTGTGTCTCTCTCTCTCTCGCTGTACCTCCCCTGCTCACATTCTGTCTGTCTGTCTCTCAAAAGTAAATAAACATTACAACAATTTTTTTGAAAAAGAAAGTGGTCAAGTATCGTTCTTTTGTATGTTGCTATCCAGTTTTCCAAACACTTATTTTGTTGAAGAGACCATCTTTTTTCCAATTGGATATTTTTTCTGCTTTTTTGAAGATTAGTTGGCCATATAGTTGTGGGTCCATTTCTGGGTTTTCTCTTCTGTTCCTTTGACTATGTGTCTGTTTTTGTGCCAGTACCATACTGTCTTAATGACTACAGCTTTGTGATATAGCTTGAAGTCTGGAATTATGATGCCCCCAGCTTTCCTTTTCTTTTTCAAGATGTCTTTGACTATTTGGATGTTGTTCCATACAGTGCTGTGAAAAATACTGATGGTATTTTGATAGGAATTATATTAAATGTGTAGATTGCTTTGGGTAGTATAGACATTTTAACAATATTTGTTTGTCCAATCCATGAGCATGGAATATTTTTACATTTCTTTGTGTCATCTTCAATTTGTTTTCATCAGTGTTTTATAGTTTTCAGAGTACATATCCTTTTCAGAGTACATATCCTCCTTTGGTTAGGTTTATTCCTGGTTCTCTTATGGTTTTTGATGCAGTTATAAATGGGATTGAGTCCTTGATTTCTCTTTCTGCTGCTTGATTATTAGTGTATAGAAATGCAACGGATTTCTGTATGTTGATTTTGTACCTGCAACTTTACTAAATTTGTGTATCAGCTCTAGCAGTTTTTTGGTGGAATCTTTTGGGTTTTCTGTATAAAGTATCATGTTATCTGCAAATAGTGAAAATTTGACTTCTTCCTTGCTGATTTGGATGCCTTTTATTTCCTTTTTGTTGTCTGATTGCTGTGGCTAGGAATTCTAGTACTATGTTAAATAACAAGGGTGAGTATGGACATCCCTGTCTTGTTTCTGACTGAAGAGGAAAAGCTCTCAGCTTTCCCCCATTGAGGATGATATTAGCTGTGGGTTTTTCGTATATGATCTGTATTGTGTTGAGGGTTTTTATCATGAATGGATGTTGTACTTTGTCAAATGCTTTTTCTGCATCTGTTGAAAGGATCATATGGTTCTTATTCTTTTATTAATATGGTGTATCAGATTGACTGATTTGTGAATATTGAACCACCCATGCAGCCCAGGACTAAATCCTACTTGATCATGGTGAATGATTCTTTTAATGTACTGTTGGATTCGATTTGCTAATATTTTGTTGAGAATTTTTGCATCCTTGTTCATAAGGGATATTGGCCTGTAGTTTTCTCTTTTTTAGTGGAGTCTTTCTGGTTTTGTAATGAGTTTGGAAGATATCCTTCCATTTCTATTTTTTGGAACAGTTCAAGAAGAATAGGTATTACCTCTTCTTTAAATGTTTGGTAGAATTTGCCTGTGAAGCCATCTAGTCCTGAACTTTTATATGTTGTGAGTTTTTTGATTACTGATTCAATTTCTTTGCTGGTTATCAGTCTGTTCAAGTTTTTATTTCTTCCTGTTTCAGTTTTGGTAATTTATATGTTTCTAGGAATTTATCCATTTCTTCTAGGTTGTCCAATATTTTGGGATATATTTTTTCATAATACTCTCTTGTAATTGTATTTCTGTAGTGTTGTTTCTGATGTCTCCTCTCTCAGTCATGATTTTATTTATTTGGGTCCTTTCTCTTTTCTTCTTGGTAAGTGGGCTAGAGATTTATCAGTTTTATTATTATTTTTTTAACAGAACCAGCTCCTGGTTTCATTAATCTGTTCTATCATTTTTTAGTTTCTATATCATTTATTTCTGCTCTAATCTTTACTATTTCCCTTGTTCTCTCTTTAGCCTTTGTTGATCTTTTTCGAGCTCCTTTAGGTATAAGGTTAGGTTGTTTATTTGAGATTTTTCTTGCTACCTGAGGTAGGCCTCTGTTGCTGTATACTTTCCTCTTGTGAATGCTTTTGCTGTATCACAAAGGTTTTGGACCGTCATGTTCTCATTTTCATTTGTTTCCATGTATTTTTAAAATTTCTTCTTTGATTTCCTGTTTGACCCATTCATTCTTCAGTAGCATGTTGTTTAACCTCCTTGTGTTTGTGGTTTTTCCAAATTTTTTCATGTGGTTTACTTCCAGTTTCATAGCATTGTGGTCAGAAAATATGCATGGTATGATCTCAATCTTTTTGTGCTTGTTGAAGCCTGATTTGTGACCTAAATATGATCTATTCTGTAGAGTGTCCCATGTACACTTGAAAAGAATGTTTATTCTGCTGTGTTAGGATGAAATGTTCTGAATATATCTGTTAAGTCCATCTGGTTCAGTGTGTCATTCAAAACCATTATTTCCTTGTTGCTTTTCTGCTTAGATGATCTGACCATTGATGTAAGTGGGGGTGTTACAATCCCCCAGTATTGTATTATTATCATGAATTCCTTTATGTTGTTATTGATTGTTTTATATACTTGGGTGCTCCAATATTGAAGGCATAAATATTTATAGTCATTAGATCTTTTTGTTGGATAGCCTCCTTTATTATGAGATAGTGTCCTTCTTCATCTCTTGTTACAGTCTTTGGTTTAAAATGTAGCTTGTCTGAAACTGTGCAGCCACTCTGGAGAACAGTAAGTTCTTCAAAAAAACTAAAAATAGAACTACCCTATGATCTAGCAATTGCACTATTATGTATTTACCCAAAGGATACAAAAATACAGATTTGAAGGGGTATATCACCCCAGTGTTTATAGAAGCATTATTAACAGTGGCCAAACTATGGAGAGAGCCTAAATGTCCATCAACTGATAAATGGATAAAGAAGATATGGTATATATACATACAATGGAATATTACTAAGCCATCAGCAAGAATGAAATCTTGCCATTTGCAGTGCTGTGGATGGAGTTAGAATGTATTATGCTGAGTGAAATAAGTCGATCAGGGAAAGACAAATTCCATATGATTTCACTCATATATGGTATTTAAGAAACAAAACAGATGAACATATGGGTGGGGGTTGGAAAAGGAGAAGAAAGGGTAACAAGCCATGAGAGACTCTTAATGATAGAGAACAAACTGGGTTGATGGAGGGAGGTGAGTGGGAGATGGGCTAGATGAGTGATGGGTACTAAGGAGGGCACTTGTTTTGATGAGGACTGAGTATTGTATGTAAGTGATGAATTACTGAATTCTACTCCTGAATCCAGTATTGCACTGTATGTTAGCTAAAATTTAAATTAAAAATATAATAAAATAAAATCTAGGTTGTCTGATATAAGTATTGCTACACCGTCTTTTGACATCCATTTGCATGATAAATATTTCTCCATCCCCTCACTTTAAATCTGCAGATGTCTTTAGGTCTAAAATGAGTCTCTTGCAGGCAGCATATAGATGGATCTTAGGTTTTTATCCATTCTGACACCCTCTGTCTTTTGATTGAAGTGTTCAGTCCACTTACATTCAGAGTAATTATTGATAGATATGTATTTAGTGCCATTTTACTTGTTGCTTCTGGAGATTTTCTCTGTTCTTTGTCTTTGTCACTTTTGGTCTTTCCTTCCCACTCAAAGAGTCCCCTTTAATATTTCTTGCAGGGTTGGGTTAGTGGTCATGAACTCCTTTAGTTTTTATTTGTCTGAGCAATTCTTTGTCTCTCCTGTTGTGAATGGTAGCCTTGCTGGATAGAGTATTCTTGGCTGCAGATTTTTCCCATTCAACACATTGAATACATTATACCACTCCCATCTGGCGTGCCAAGTTTCTGGGGAGAGATCTGCAGCTAGCTTTATGGGTTTTCCCTTGTAAAGTTAGGGACTTCTTTTGTCTTGCTGCTTTTAGGATTTTTTTCTTTATCACTGTATAAAGAAATTTAACTACAGTGTCTTGGTGTTGGCCTGCTTTTGTTGATTTTGATGGGAGTTCCCTGTGCCTCCTGGATTTGGATATGTGTTTCCTTTCCCAGATTAGGGAAGTATTATTTCCTCAAATAAACCTCCCTTTTCTCTCTCTCTCTTGTTCTTCTGGGACTCCTCTGATACAAATGTTACCACGTTTATTGGAGTCATGGTCTATGACTTGGTCCCTAAGTCTATTCTTGTGATCCATAATTCTTTCTCTCTTTTGTTCAGCTTCATTATTTTCCATTATACTATCTTCCATAAAACTTACTCATTCCTCTGTTTCTTCTATTTTTGTGAATTAGTATTATCCAATCTGTTTCAAATCTCAGTTATTGCATTTTTCATTTCGACTGATTGGTTTTTTAATTCTTTTATCTCAGTAGCCAGGGTCACTCTGATATCTTCTATGCTTTTCTCAAGCCCAGCAAATATCCTTATGGTCGTTACTTTAAGTTCTCCATCAGGCATACTACTTATATCTGTTTTGCTTAGATCTCTGGCCCTACAACCTTTTCTTGTTCTTTCCTTTGGGATGATTTCCTCCATCTTGACATTTTATCTAAGTCTCTGTCTTCTCTCTGTTAGAAAAGCCTGTTTATTTCCTGCTCCTGAGAGTAATGGCTTTACGAAGGAGAGGTCATACAGTGTCACTTTAGGGAGTGTCTCTGATGTGTGCTGCCTGCATATTGCTGGCTGTGTTTTGGCTGCTCTATCCTTCAGGCTAGTGGTCTACAGAGGCTCTCCTTGTTTGCAGTGGGCAGTGTTTGAACCTTGGCCAGAGTGTGGTAAGTTTTAACTAGGTGTGCTCTGGTCTGTTTATTGAATCAGACCTGATACTGCTTTCACGAATACTGAAGCTTTGCAGAACTCTCTGGTTGGTTGACCTGGTACGTGTGGGGGTTTCTGCTGATCTTTGGGGGAAGGGGCCCACTCTGCTGGTACTGCGCAGGTGGGCGGGTGTTAGTGTAAGCAGGTTAGGCAGCCAGTGTCGGTGCTGTGCTGTTTACTGCAGGTGGTTCTGCATTTATGCTGAGTAGGGGGAGGGAGAGGGAAATGGTACCAGCCAGCTCCTTTGTCCCCTCAGACCCCTCCCCATGCTTGCTGTGCTCTCAGGGAAGCACTCCCAGAGGGATGAACAATTTCCCCTTGTTTGTCCCAGGCGTTTTTCAGATCCGTTTTCAGGCTGTCTGCCTTGGGTTGCTTGCCTGCCTAGACAAGCACAGTGCACTTTGGGCTCTATCCCAGCCAAGCCTGCTGACGTTTAAAACATCAAACTTCAGGGATGTACTGTGGCAGGGACCTACACTGGTCTTTTGAGGTAGAGTTTCATGTGCTGGGATAGATGTAGGTTTGACCTAGCAGGGCAGTTGTACCAGAGCACAGGGATGTGGCATTAGGAGCAAAGCAGGCTAAAAGCCAATGTCCGATTTAGCTGCCCTTAGCAAGTGTCTCTGTGCCTATGCTGAGGGGCAGGGGAAAGAAATAGCGCCTGCCACTGTTTTGTCCCTGGAGAGGCATCTCTCTGAATGCTACCTCTCACAGATGCACTCTTAGAAGAGCAAGCAGCTTCTCCCTGTGTGCCTTAGGTGATCCGTAGATCCTGCCTTCCACCTGGGGTTGTTTGCCTTCTTTTCAGGAGTATGGCAGTGCTCTCAGGGGTCTCTCCCAGCCAAGCCTGCTGACCTTTAAAACTCCAGTCTTTGAGTTCTGCTACTTGCAAAAACTCATGAAAATCAGCCCCTTTCATTTTCCCAGCCAGTGGCTCCAGTGTTCTCCTTGTATGTGTCCCTGTGTGCTCCACCCTCTCTTGCCTTTCTCTAGGACCAGGGCTTCCTTCCCTCTGCAACACCAGTGATCACTTTCTCTCCTAAACCAGGTCTCTGCACTTCCTACCTTCCTTCCTTTCTCGATGTGGCCTCTATTAGTTGTGCAGTTTGTTCTGTCGGTCCTCAGGTTAATTTTTTGGGTATTTGGAATGATTCAATAGTTATCTAATTGTGTTTGAGGGACAAGACAAGCTTAGGGTCCTCCTACTATGCTGTCATCTTAGCTCCCCCACCAACTATGTTCCCTTTAAATGCAAAAGGAACATTTACTAAAAAATTTCATATACTAGGCCATGAAGTAAGTTAACAAATTTCAAAGGATTCAAATCATACAGGGTATATTTTGTGAACATAGCAGAATTAAATTTAAAATTAACAAAAACATCTGGAAAATCAGAAAATATTTAGAGATTATTTCTAGACAACTGAGGTCAAAAAGAACTCACAGGTGAAATTTGAAGATGGTTTGAATCTAATTAAAATGAAAACACATCAGAATTTATAAGATTAAAGTAGCAGTTAGAAGAAATACTGTAGTCTTAAATGCTTATCTTAGAACAGAACAAGTTTTAAAAATATCCAACCTTTCAACTTAAGCTATAGAAAGAAGAACAAAGTAAAACTCAAACTAAAAGGAAGGAAACAATAAAGATGAGACTAGAGATCAAGGAAACAGAAAATAGACAAACAGTAGAAGGGAAAAAATTATACCAATGGCTGATTCTTCTAAGAGATCTAAGAATTGATAAACCCTTGTCTAGACTGATTAAGGAAAAAAATACGAATTAACGATATTGGGAATGAAAGGAGAGACATCTCTGCAGAGCCTACAGATACTAAGAGGCTATTAAAGGATTATTATGAACAACATTACACCAATAAATTTGACAACTCAGTTGAGATTCTCAAGTCCCTTGAAACATAAATTACAAAACAGACGCAAGAGAAACAAAATCTCTGACTAGCCCTATATCTTTAAAATTTTTTTAATTTGTAATTAAAAATCTTACTGCCAAGAAAACTCTAGAGCTAAATGAATTCAGTGGTGAAATCCATGACACATTTAAGAAAGAAATAATCTCATCTTATAGAAACTCAGAAAATAGAGGAAGAGGTAATACTTATAGTTCATTTTAAGAAACATGCAAACCCTGATTATCAAAATCAGGCATTAATATTGTTTGAAAAGAAAATAAAGAGAATATTCCTCATGAACATATATGTAAAATTCCCAACAAAAATTAGGCTATCAAATCCAGCAATACTTTAAATTATAATATGACCAGATAGGATTTATCCCAAGAATGCAAAGTTGGTTTAATATTTAAGTATCAATCAGTGTAGGGGCGCCTGGGTGGCTCAGTCAGTTAAGTGTCCGACTTCGGCTCAGGTCATGATCTCACGGTTCATGGGTTCAGGCCCCGCCGCAGGCTCTGTGCTGAACACTTGCTCAGAGCTGGAGCCTGCTTCGGATTCTGTGTTTCCTTCTCTCTCTGCCCCTCGCCTGCTCACACTCTGTCTCACTCTGCTCTCAAAAATAAGTAAATGTAAAAAAAAAAAATTTAAAGTATCAATCAGTGTAATTCATGTAGGATCATCTCAATAGATGCAGAAAATCATTTGGTTACATTCAGTAGCCATTCATGACTTAAGGAAAAACCACAAAATTCAGCACATTAGAAACAGAAGCAAACTTTCTCAACCTGAGGAATTTAAGTATTATGTATGCATTACAGGAGGAAACAGCTATTAGGTTAAGAACCATTTCTGTATCTGATAAAGATATTTATTGGGTAAAATAAATAAGATATCATGAAGTGAGATTTTTCCATGTTATTCTCAATAAATGCCTTTAATGTTTTATATCAGGTAATTTTTTCTTTCTACATTTTTCAGCTTCTTTGTGTTTCCACCATCCCTTTTCAGCATTGTACAGAGATCCTAGCTGGTTCAATAAGGCCAGGAAAAGAAATAAAATTAATAAATATTAAAAAGAAAGAATTAAAACTGTCTATATTCACAAATGCTACAAATATACAGAAACATTTAAAGGAATTTACAGAGAATTATTAGAATTCATGAGTGAATTTAGCAGTTTCTCAGGGGAAATGGTCAGTTTTCAAAAATCACTGAACAAATGGAAAGTGAAATTTTAAAGTGCATTTTCAGTAATATAAAAAATACAATTCTTATGGATAAATTTAATGAAAGATATATAGTATCTGTACACTGCAAACTGTGAAACTTGCTGAGAGAAAGGAATCCAAATAAATGAACCAACTTTAAGGATTAGAAGACTTAAAATTAAGATGTAAATTCCCTCCAAACTGACCAGTAGATTTAATGCAATCAAATGCAAATACCAGCAGGCATTTTTATAAAAATTGACAAACTTATGTGGAAATGCAAAGTACCTAATAAAGCCAAACTGTCTTGAAAAAGAACAGTATTGGAGAACTTGCACTGCCTGACTTGAAGACTTAACTATATAGCCATAGTAAAATTCGGGCAGTATGATATTTCTATGCATTTTGAAAATGAAATTTAGACATCATGGTTCTTTGCATTTTAAAGTTACTTCAATAGCAAGTATTTTTTAAACTTAAGTCTGTACTGGATATTATAGAAGGATATAAGCCAAACGAGGTACAGGACGTTTTATGTGTTTGATATATATTGGATAAGATAAATATGTTTTTACAGAATGAAATTTATCTCCATAAATGTCATTCACAATAGATAAGCATATCTTTAATGTGTTATGCTAGGTAGCGTTTTTCCTTCTGTATTTTTGTTTTCATATTTTCCCTAATGACTACATATTAAATGTATAATAGAGCTAATAAACTCACTTTTATTTTTTATTTCATTATTTTTTTATTATAGTTTATTGTCAAGTTGGTTTCCATATAACACCCAGTGCTCATCCCCACAAATGCCCTCCTCCATGCCCATCACCCATTTTCCCCTCTCCCCCACCCAATTAACTCACTTTTAAAACATAAGGTTCCTGTTACAACCAGGTCCTGTAGGAGTTTGAGACAACTGAATTTTGTTGAATGGATAAGATTTGATTGTGGGAAAGTGAGAGGACATTTTACATGGAGAAAACCTGATTTATTCTGCATGAATGCCAAGAGGTAAAATAAAACAGGAAAGGGACATGGGGAGCAAAGGGTAGAGGACTGCAATTACAAATAAGAGTGCCCAGCAAAGATCTATATTGAGAAGAAGAGAATTTATTATAAATTAGAAGACATGAGGGTATTTAGGAAGAAAGTACTTCAGATAGAAGAAACAGATAAAATATATGAGACCAGCACATGTGAGCTGTATTGAAAGAAAAACAAGCAGACAGGTATGGTTGGAACAGATAGAATAAGTTAGTAAAGGAAATTTGGAGGAGGGGGACAAATTATAGAGCCTTATAGACAATTTTAAGAATGTTAACTTTTACTTGAAATGATAGGGAAAGACACTGCTGAGATTTTTGAGGAAAGGAGTGACATGTCCTGATTTAGGTTTTAATGATGTTATTCTGTGGATGGCTTCAAGGATAGACTGAAGGGACGTGAGAGTTGAAGTAAAGAGACCAGTTAGGAGCCCATTGCAATAATTAAGGCATGAATAATAGTGGTTTAAATCGAGTTGGTAGCACTGGAGGTGATAAATAGATTGGTATCAGTCTTAAAAGCAACAAGATTTGCTGGCGGATCAGATATGGAGGGGAGGTGTGAAACAAAGAGTTGAGAGTGACCGAGAGTTTTTGGCTGAACAACTAGAAGGATTGAAATGCCACTACCTAAGATGGGGGAAACCGTAGGAGGAATAGATTTGGAGGAGATTAATAGTTTAGTTTTAGACAGGTTTGATTTAAGATGCACTTTAGACATCCCAAGTGTAATTAGGATGTAATTGGTTAGAGCTCAAGAGAAGAGGTCCAGTCTGGAGATAATAATTTGAAGCTTGACAATATATGGGTATATTTAAAGCCATGAGACTGGATGAGATCACTATAGAGTCAGAATATGAAAGAAGAGACCTAAGGACTGAGGCCTGAGTCACTCCCATATTAAGAGATGGGGGGTGGGGTGCCTGGGTGGCTCAGTTGGTTAAGCATCTGACTTTGGGTCAGGTAATGATCTCTGATTCCTGAGTTCAAGCCCTGCGTCGGGCTCTGTGCTGACAGCTCGGAGCCTGGAGCCTGTTTTGGATTCTGTGTCTCCCTCTCTCTGCCCCTTTCCTGCTCATACTCTGTCTCTCTGTCTCTCTGTCTCAAAAATAAAGTAAACATTAAAAAAAGAGAGAGAGAGATCAGGGAGATGAGAAGGAAACAGCAAGAAACAGCAAGAGACGAAAAAGAAGTAGCCAGTGAGGTAAGAGAACCAGGATAATATGTTGTCAAGGAATCCAAATAAATCATTTCAAAGAAGAAGTGATCTGCTATATCAAATCCTATTGATAGTTCATGTAAGATGAGGATTGAGAATTAGCCATTAGATTCCTTGGTGACTTGATAACAATTTGGGAGAAGTGTTGAATTCAAAGCCTAATTGGAGTGGGTGTAAGAGTGTATAGAGTTAAGAAATTGGAGATAGCAAGTACTGTATAGGCAGTTGATTTTGATGAGTTACACTACAGAGATGTAGAGAAAGATGTGCTCACTAAGGACAAAGTTGGTGTCAAAAGAGTTTTTATTTTTTAAGGGAGAATAATAATATATTTTTATACTAGCAAGAATGACCTGGTAGAGAGGGAGAAACAACAATGCAAGGAAAAAATGAGAAAAATTGCTGGAGTGATGTACTTGAGAAGACAGAAGGGGATGGGTTTCAGAGCACAAATGGAGGGTTTGGCATTTTTTAAGATCAGCTCTGTGTTGGGGATCACCAAGACCACCCCCAGGCCTGATGATTGTCCAGAAAGATTCCAGGACTCAGCACGTTGTTGTACTCATGGTTATGATTTGTTACAATGAAAGGATACAAAGCAAAGAAAAGAAAAGGTGCCTGGGGTGAAGTCCGAAGGAAGCCAGGTGCAAGTCTCCAAATGTCCTTGCAGGGGAGTTACATGGGATCCATTTAATTCCTATAACAACGAATTGTGATGTGTGAAGTGTCGTCTGTGAGAGAAGCTCATGAGAAATTTAGTGCTCATAGTGTTTATTGGAGGCTGGTCATGTAGACACCCTGTGCCTAGCATGTACTAAAATCCCAACCAGGAGGACAGCAGGTGTGCAGTATAAACCGTATTATTTGCAAAACAGTTTCAGCATAGTGAGCCATTCTTATCATTTAGGAAAATATGGGGAAATGCCAGAATCTAAGATCCCAGACTGTATCCCAGAGCCAACTTATATGCAGTCCATTATAAGAATAGCAGTCTCAGGCTTATTATGTTAATTCTTTTCTGTAAAAAGTCCAATTTATTAGTGGTTACGAGAGAAGGCATAGATGAAGGATCAATGTGGAAGGTGATAAGCAAAAGTTTGGTAGTGAAACTAAGGATACTATATGAAGACTGAAAAGATTTTTAAAAAAGCAATGCTTATTTTAAAAATAAAATCTGTAATTGTCAGTGAATAAATGTTTTGGAATGCTGGTTTCTTTTTAAACCCAGGTGCACGGTAGAGAATTAACTTTTGATAAGATCTATCAATATGATGAGGTACGATATTGCTATGGCAACCATAATTGTTCTGAATTTTTGTGATGTTTTCAGTTTCAAATAAATGATCTGACTTCTTCTGTGCTATAAAATCTAATAGTCTGGTATAAACCAAATATAATTATACCTTTTACATCTAATATAATAATTGGTAGGACATGATATGCTAGACCAAGAGTTCTGATTTTGGTTCGGAAAACCAAAGCATAGCTGTTAAAATATTTGGAAGAATACAAAGTAGTAATATATACAAATTATAAGTAAATGAAAATGTATTTCTGTATCTTATGCAAGTTTATATAAGTAGTTTAATTTTTTTTTTTCTATAAAATTGCTCATATGTAGAGGGAAGGATTTGGAATTTTTATGATACTAAGCCTTCATTATGCCTTGGCGATTTTTTTAATAGGGTCAAGAATTTGCTCCAAAAAGTGTGGCAATAATTGGTCATTCTATGGGTGGCCTTGTTGCAAGAGCATTGCTTACATTGAAAAATTTTAAACAAGATCTGATAAATCTTCTTATCACACAAGCTACACCTCATGTTGCTCCTGTGATGCCATTAGACCGTTTCATAACAGGTAAGTACTATTAGATAAACACTAAGTGACCTTACTGTTGTTTAGGATTAAACAAATCTTTGAACCTACTTTCTTTAGAGTGTGCTGTAGATTTATCCATGTGTGAAGCAGCGCAGTTACAAATTAACACCTCCATTTTCCGAGCATCTTTCTTTGTGACTTTCAACTTAGGCTAATAATTGAAACTTTTGTTAGTTTTCTATGACAGTAGCATTTTACCGTGGAGAACAGGTATCTTATAATCCCTAGACACTTGGGCTTCAGTTTAGTTACTCTTGGGGATGACTCTCTTAAAGTGTGTTTATTAAACTTCCTGTGTTTTGTTAACTCTTCTAGCATTCTATTCAAAATAAGCTTATATTTTAAGTAGAACTGTAGAAATGCCTTGTTTTAAAATAAATAGGTCACCATGTAAATTTTAAATAAATTTTTGAACAAATTTAGAATTTGAGGTCGAATTGCTAATACTTATTACTATATTTTGCTATATTTTGGGCGTTGTATTAAGGACTTTACATGATATATTATTATTTCACTTGAGGCTTAGAGCAGTCCTTTAAGATAGGTCTATCTGTTTAAAGAAGACTCTAGTGTTGGGGTGCCTAGGTGGCTCAGTTGGTTGTGTATCTGACTCTTGATTTCAGCTAAGGTCGTGATCTCAAAGTCATCAGGTCAAGCCCCGTGTCCAGCTCTGTGCTGGGCATGGAGCCTGCTTGGGATTCTCCCTTTCCCTTTTTCTACTACCTCTCCCCAGCTCATGCTCTCTCTCTCAAAATAAATAAACATTCAAAAAAAAGTATTATCTTCACTGTTATTGAAATATTATATGACAGAAGAAAGTCTTTGAAAAAGAATTCCTTTTCCTGATTAGTAAATTTACACCACGTCTTACTCTATCAAAATTTGCGTTATCTTAATTGTGGTGAAAATGAGAAATAACCATAGTGACTCCAAACCAAAGTACCCATTTTAACATAACATTGTCAAGGAGTAATTTATTTGCTGGAATATCTGGTGCAGCACTATATACAGTGAAGTTTAATTTTTTCCCTTATTACATTTAAAACTTTGCCTATAGAAATCTTTCAGTGTAATTTTTTAGTTTTAGTGAAGTTGCTTAAATTTGCTTTAATAATTCTAACAATTACAAATGACCTATAGATTTAGAAAAAAATTCAAAGGCATAGTCATAATACTTGTCACCACAGTTGAGAACTTTTTAAATTAAATTTCATGTGGATGAGCCATGTATGTTAAATTAGAATTTCTCAGAATACATGTTAAAAAACTCTTTGAGGAAAGAGCTTTCAAAAGAGTCCAATTTTACTGTTTTTGAAGGCTAGCAATGGTCTGTCTCTAAAAGGTTCGGGCTGAAAGTAATTCTTAAGGTCATGGTGCCTTTCCAGTAATTAGCAACCCTCTTTCTTATTTATTCTGTGTTTATTTCATATTTCAGAAAGCCACAATTAGAGTGAAAAAACAAAAGTTCAAGGTGTGGCAGGTCTTAGGTTTTTAGGAGACCCATATGTCCTCCCGAAGTGCATTCCCTGTTAATACTCGATGGAAATACTGCCCTTCCATAGGAGAATGGAAGCTGTGCATTGGGCTCTGAACTTTAGGGGTCCTTGCCCTGGCACTGCCATTCCCCACAAGGTAAGGAGTATATAGGCCAAGCAGCCTCCCTACTTGTAGCTGTGCCTTTACTTCTGGACTATGATCCAGGTAACCCCACCTCCAGACTTTTCTTCGTGGCCTGTGTGCACCTCTTACCTGGATCTCTTGTGAGGGCAGGTAGATAAGCTTGAGTTGTGGCCAGGGGATGGCTCTGCATGAGGTACAGATAGAACTTGGGTATTTTTCATCCTTGTACTGCAGGATGAAATTGGGATGGGAAGAGGAGACGATATAGTACAGTGATGAGTCATAGAATCTGCTCTTCCTATGCTATCATAATCTCGTGTCCATCTCTGAGGTATCCTGGAACTTGTAATTTGAACTTGGCCTTCCACGTTATTTTGAAGATACGTATTTGTCAAGGTAGGCAGAGATAGTTGATTTAACAATTTGTTAGCTGGAATTTTTACTTTTAAATATTTAGACATATATTTAGACATATCGCATGTATACCTCGGTACTCTTGTCCCAGTGACCTGCAGATGTTAGGAATGGGCCTGCTTAGTCATATTCTAAGTAAATACTGCTGAGATCTTTAATGGGGGGAGTTTGCTGTTCCAAAATGTTTAAAGCCCTCAATAGTATCAAATGCCAGGATAAAAACACATTAAGTTTTGATAGAAAAGGAAATGAGAACTCTCCTGCCTTGACCTCAAATCTTTGACACTATTTTTTTCATCTTCCATAGATAAAGTAGAAAAATTGCAGATTCTTCCACTGAGCTACTTTTTATTTACACTAAATGAGTAGAACCTTTTTTTAAGTTTATTTATTTATTTTGAGAGAGAGAGAGAGAGAGAGAGAGAGAGAGGACACACAAGTAGGGGAGGGGCAGAGAGGGAGAGAGAATCCTAAGCAGGTTCCATGTTGTCAGCACAGAGCCCAATGTGGGCCTCAATCTCACAAACTGTGAGATCAATACCTGTGCCAAAATCAGGAGTCAGATTTGCTCAACCAACTGAGCCACCCAGGTGCACCATGAGTAGACCTTAACCCTTAGATTTTTCCATAGCAGCATCGAGTCCCAAGACTAAAATGATTGTCGTTGCCCTGATTGTATTTTAAGCACTTAAATAGTACTTTGTATGGTGGTAACTGTACGTAGTAGAGAGCTGCTAATCTCTCAAACTGCCATGATTAGGAAGGTCTACAATTTTTTAGCATAGTAAACTTTATCTTTGGTAGAATTTTAGGGGTTTCTCCTTATTACACTGTGCGGCTCATGATCTAGCAGCATCTTTGTGGGATTTAGAGACTTGTTTGTGTTTGGACTTGTCACAACTGATAAAGGTTAGATATCTTTTTTCTTTTTTGAGACCTTTAGCAACTCTTAGTATTTGTAGTCTGATTTAATGGAAAAATAGACTGTGTAAAGATACTGACTTTACTAAAAAACGAGAAATGTGAATAACATTTTTTATAGGCAATATCAGTATGGTTTAAACAGAAATTCAGTCTAGTATTAGTATCATAAATAATTTATTGTTGCAGGGAATGACTACTAATTTTTAATATGTGTCTTTATTTCCTACCAGATTTTTATATGACTGTAAACAACTATTGGATTCTAAATGCTAAACACATAAATTTCACCACACTTTCTGTAGCTGGAGGATTCCGGGATTACCAAGTTCGTTCAGGACTGACTTTTCTACCAAAATTAAGCCATCATACCAGTGCCTTATCTGTTGTGGTAATCTTTTTTTAAGATTCTACTGAAATAGTAACAGGATGGATACAGTGGGGTATGAAAGGAAAAATATGTACTTGCTTGAAAATGACTACTGAGTTGGTGTAGTGCTATGTGTGTGTGTGTGTGTGTGTGTGTGTGTGTGCACATTGATGTGTGAGAGAGACAGAATATAAAAGAATGAATATGTTGGGAAGGCAGAGGCATAGGTGCTTATGTCCACAGAAAGTGAAAAGGACCTGAGAAAGTTTGTGACAATGATTTATTTATGAAAGTGACTCATAAGAATAATTGTTTCTTGTTCAAAATAAATATCTACCCATTGGTGAGAGTTTCAAATATAAGAATTTGCAGACCGAAGTCCAAGGGCCCCTTGTTACAACTGAGTGGTGTGCTATATACAATGGAAGTGGAATATCAAGCATATCACATACTCTTGAGTGTTAAACTTGAATAAAGGTTTACCAGTTTTATCCTTTTTATTCTTTTTTTAATGTTTATTTTTGAGAGAGAGAGAGAGACAGAGTGCAAGTGGGGGAGGGGCAGGAGAGAGGGAGACACAGAATCTGAAGCCAGATCCAGGCTCTGAGCTGTCAGCACAGAGCACGTGGGACCCGAACCCACAAACTGTGAGATCATGACCTGAGCTGAAGTCAGATGCTTAACTGACTGAGCCACCCAGGTGCCCTAAAGTTTACCAATTTTAAAATTAAAAAAGTAGCTTTGATAGTAAAACAGAACCCTGATTGATTAAATTGCTAATTATTCTTCCCTGCTAGGACATCAAGTATTTGGTCTTTAACTGGGATACAGTAAAGTGAGTTCAAGTTTCCTTTTAGGATTTATATTATTTCTTATATTTTTTACCTTGAGGTCTTCAGTTAACTTTTTAACTCTACACAATATGTAGGTATTAGATGTAGTATGTATACATGTGTATACTATACATCATCTCCAAATATAACTTAATTTCTTTTTTTTAAATATTTTTTTTAAGTTTATTTTATTTTTGAGAGAGCGAGAGAGTACACACAGGGGAGGGGCAGAGAGAGGGAGAGAGAGAATCCCAAGCAGGCTCAGTGCTGTTAGTCCAGAGCCCAGTGTGGGGCTCAAACTCATGAACCTTGAATTCATGATCTGAGCCAAAATCAAGAGTTAGACACGTAATCAACTGAGCCACCCAGGCGCCCCATATAACTTAATTTCTAAAAAAAAAAAATCCATAGAGTTCTTTTGCTTTTTAGGAGATTGTGCTTTGTTTCATGGTTATTCTCTTCTCAAATACTTCCTTGCTCAGTTCATCTATTGCCCCACCTTAGATTACTGTTCATTTATTGAACAAGTATTATTGAATACTTGCCACACATAGAACAAAAATTATTAAGCCATTATGCAATTACCCACCATTTTCTTATTACTGGAGGAGTGGTGATATAACCATGTAATAGCTTTGAAACTAAATTGGAAAATCTCTCAGACCTCATTATTAGTATGAATCTTGTAATTTGATGTTGATTGTTTTGGGCAGATATTTGCTTGAAGTCCTCAAAACACAAAATATCAACTCTTTAGTAAACACAGATGATTTAGTCATATAAAATTGGATGTATTATTTCCTAGACTTGATTGGAACATGATGCTATATTGGGGTCCTTTCCTGTAGCTTATCTTTTAAAGAACTTTGGTTTCTTTGTGTTTGTGTCTGTGTGTCTGTGTCCCTCTTTTCTAATGCGTTTGATAATTTGTTGTTTGAGGAGCTTGTAATTCTGTATCTCTGATGAAAATATTTTACTTCTTAGTGGAATTTTCCCAAAGCTGGTTATTGTCTGAATTTTATTTAGTATTTTAGTCCCTAAATAGTTTATAGGCTTCTATTTATCTACATGTATGTTTACTTTAAAAAACAATTATTGAGAAGTAACCATTTTTAATGATTATCTCAAAATAGTTAATTGACATTTACAGCCACTGGAACTAGAAAAATTAAGTTAGAGACCTCGATTTTATTAGTTAGGTAGCCTGAAATGCTGTGATATACACTCACACAGATACTGGCACTAAAAACACTATACAAGTTGACATTTTCGCCTATAACTACCCTAAGTATGTATTTAAGTTAATGGGAGGTTTTTGAAGGAGTTCCATTAAGTGACCCAGGCTGACAGTAAGCAACCCTTTCTTGAATGCAAAGAGAGATACTGTGAAAAATAATAATTAGATTTACTTACTGTTTCCCCATTGTATTCGAGATGCTATTCACAGGGAAGGAAGTCATTAGCTGGTATGAAAAGGAGACCCTAGTTCTTGAAGGGGGTACTATGCCATTGTCAGGAAGCTTTCTTCAAATAGTTATATTTTTTAGCAGCCTTTTGCTATTCTGTCTCTAACTAGTAATATATATTAATCTAGGGATTTTTTTTTTTCAAAATAAATAACCCTGAGCCCTACTTGTAAGAGTCTGATTTAATAGTTTTGGAATTGTGATCAGGCATGTTTATTTTGAAAAATCTCCCCAAGTCTGGGTATTTCTTAAGCACACCTGATTAAGAAGTAACATCTTAGAATTTATCAAGGGGTAGTCTAGTCAGAACTAAAATTACTAAAATAATTGTGATTTATTAAAGAATCATAAACTCAGCCTCTTAATAGAGTAATAGAATTAGACCTTAAACTTCATTAAGGAATCTGTGGATACTTTAATAATTTTTAAAGGGTAATTTAAGCTTGACTAAGGAGTAATGACACAATGATTTTTATGCAGGAACTACCTTAATATTTTTGGATCACTTTTTATAAGAATACATCATTTAAATATGTCTATGCATCATGAAATAGTGAAACTAATGCTACATGTTTCTAAATATTAGCTTATGAGAATTTCAGACCTTTTGGAGAATAACAAATGTGCTTTTCTTAAGTTGGATTTTTTTTCCTGTCCTTTTAGAGTTCTGCAGTGCCTAAGACTTGGGTCTCAACAGACCACCTCTCCATTGTGTGGTAAGTTAACTTTGGTGATTTGCGGTGCTCCTTTTTTGTCATCAGTGCATTAATTAGAACTTTATCCAAAAATAAAGTATGGGAGAAAGATTGACCTAAGTACCTAGAACTCTAACCTTGGTTTTTGTCTCAGTTTGACCAAGGTTCCTTTGACAACCTGTAAAATCATTTCTTAAAGAACCAATAGCATCAGTCTCAAATGAAGCTAGACTCAAATATCAAAATTTTAGAGTTTATCATAGTTTACCAAAATCAAAGGTATTTGCTATAGGACCTCTTAGCTCTTGTCCAATCACCAAACTCAGAAACTTGATTAGTATAGCATTGACTATTCTAGAACAGTACATGGAAAACCAAGTAGGAGTTGGATTTATCCTTTATAGGAGTTGGATTTATCCTTTATGTAAATAATATATTAAATAATAGTAAGAAATATGTAGACTCTAGTTATCTTATCTCTCTATGTTTTGGCTTAAAGATTCTTTTTTTACTTTCCTCTGGCTGTGCAGTCAGTGGTATCTGCAAGAAGCACAACAGTTCAGGCATATAAAGATGGGGCAGATGGTTGTCTGTAGTTGGGGTAGACAAGGAGACTTAGGGAAAACAGAAGGTCTCTGATAGTTCCACTGTCAAACATCCAGGAAGATTTAATTTGCTTTATTTTTATGTTTCAACTTTAAGGTATATACTTAATAATAATGATTTGTTAAATACTTTTAGAGTTTAGAGCAGTAAAGGAAACCCAGATATTCCATTAAATAAAAGAATTGTGCATGTTTGTATCACAAGTGTATTTTTAAAGAAAGTTTCATTTGTAACTTTATTCTTTAGGTGTAAACAATTGCAATTGACTACAATTCGAGCATTCTTTGATCTTATTGATGCTGATACTAAACAAGTATGTATTTTTAATATTAAATATTCAGTAAAGTAAAAGTCTTTGTTACAGCAGGGATGGTTATTTTTTTCAAAAATAATTTTTTAACATTTATTTATTATTGAGAGACAGACAGAGATGAGCATGTGAGGGGCAGAGAGAGGGGGAGACACAGAATCTGAAGCAGGCTCCAGGCTCTGAGCTGTCAGCCCAGAGCCTGACATGGGGCTTGAACTCACAAACCGTGAGATCATGACCTGAGCCCAAGTCGGACGCTTAACCAACTGAGCCACCCAGGCACCCCTCAGCAGAGATGGATTTAATACATTTTTTGTTAACTTTCATAAAAGTAGAAGCCTTATGTTATATCAACTGTAATTAGTTTCAAAATAGAAATATCTTTTTTAAAAATTTTTAATGTTTATTTATTCTTGAGAGAGAGAACGAGTGGGGGAAGGGGCAGAGAGAGAGGGAGACACAGAATCCAAGGCAGGCTCCAGGCTCTGAGCTGTCAGCACAGAGCCCGACGCGGGCTCAAACCCATGAACTGTGAGATCATGACCTGAGCTGAAGTCAGACGCTTAACCGACTGAGCCGCCCAGGTGCCCCAGAAATATCTTTATTTTTATCTGATAATACTTTGATCACTATTAATAATTGAATGTAATGAAAGTGAAATAGTGAAAGGATACTTTAAATCTTCCTGCCAGTTCTTCCCCTTTACTTGTTTAAAATTTGATATATATCCTTTTAACTTTAAGGAAAATACTTATTACAAGCTATCTTTTTTTTCCTTAGTAATATGTTGTAGACTTCATGATCTATCTTACGAGACATTTTTGTGTAATTTTTTTAAAAAACATCTTTACCTTTCTGATAGGAAATGGTATTCCTATCATTGAATTCATTGAATAACCCACTGTGGCCAAAACTTAAATTACGTACTTCTAGAAGCTGAACCTTTTCTGTAATGAAATTTTACTTATAAACTCTCTAGGCTAGTGATTTTCCAGATTGTCCAATTAGCAGGACCTGGAAGTCATAGTGCCCTTTACAGTATTGCTCTTTCATCCATTTCTTGTCTGCCAGCATATATATAGTAGTGGGCACCAAGGATTCCAGCAAAATTCAGGGAATGAACTTACATATTTTTCTATGAATTGGGAACATACTGCTCTTTTTCTTCTTAAAGCAGTCATTTTTTAAACCTCAGGTCATCTTGGAGTCCTTCACTGTTTTATAGAAATATGTTTTGAGAACTATGGTTTTGGCTTCTTCTTCTGAAGAAAAAGTTCCTTGTGTATTAGGTAGTTTTCTTCATTATGACAAAGTATTCAGCTCAGATATTTTTGGATTCTTTCCCTTGAAGGCTCCAATTCTTTGAGAGACTACTATGTGTGGCCCCTTTCTCAATAGGTCTCTAGGTAATGCTTTCCTTATTGTGTTTAGAACTTTGCTCTTTTGCTTACTCTATTGGAAGTGGGGTAGTGTTTGTGTTTTTTCCTTAACCATTCAGAAAGCTGCAGAACTACTAGTAGATTAGATACTTACCTCTCTCCTGAAAATGCAGTAAAAGAGAGAACCCCCTCCCAAAAAAGATTGTTGTTTTTTACTACATTTTAAGCCACAAGATACCATATTTAAGTTAGTATATTTATTAAAGTAAATCAGCTTTATAGCATTAACACTGAATTGGTCATGGAATGCAAACATTTTTCAGTTTTTCAACCCTGTTTTAATTGTGAGTCTTAACTATGGTCATTGTTTTTTAGTTTGTTTGAGAGAGTGCAACTAGGTACAATTATAGCATCCCTTAAAATTGCAAGACCAGGTTGTATTTGGAATGACCTTTGGTAGGCTTAGGGAAAAACCCCATTTCAGCCCATGAAGAACAATAATATCATAGGTTTAATCCTTAAAAATGTACATAAAGCTATTTTTTCAATTGAACTATAGTTGACACACTACATAAAACTTAATTTTAATCTTGTTTTCGATTAAACCCTGAGATGAGAAAATTTTAATACTAGTGTGTAATAAGTTATAATTCTGGGTAGATAAGTATTTTACAGACACATTTTAAGAGACAAATGAGAAATATTTGGTAACTAACATTGCTAAGAATCAAAATATGAAACTGAGTTCTATTTCACAAACTCACTATATATAATAGACCGGGCTAAATATTAGGTAATAAAAAGTTAGGATATGATTGCTACCTTTCTTTAGTCCCAAACATGTGGTACGAAGGAGTCAGAATTAGAGAATAATTTCTGATGGTTATCATAAAAGACAGCTCAGGGGCACTTGGGTGGCTCAGTCGGTTAAGCGTCCAACTTTGGCTCAAGTCATGATCTTGCAGTCTGGGAGTTCGAGCCCTGCCTTGGGCTCTGTGCCGACAGCTCAGAGCCTGGAACTTGCTTTGGATTCTGTGTCTCCCTTTCTCTCTGCCCCTTCCCGACTCATGCTCTGTCTCTCTTTCAAAAATAAATAAACATTTAAAAAATTTAAAAAAATAAAAGACATAGCTGAAAACTTATGAATGGATGGATTCCCTAGAGTGAGTAAGGATGGGAGAGTCCTGACTTAACTAAAATTTTTGGCAGAAAGACCTATTTATTACTTATAATTGTTGCAAACAGATATGACTGCTTTAAAAAAAGTGAGAGTTAGTTTTATATTAGATTGAGTTTATTGAAGTACTGAGTTTGCATCAATGAAGATAAAATTTCAGTTTCCTCTACTGTAGTTATACGATATCTGAAGAACTATATTCTATTTTATATGTTGTATTATAAGGAGGACATTAACAAACTTGAGTTTATCCAGAGAAGGCAGTCAGAGTGGTGAAGGGTTTGAAATAATTCTATGAAAAACAGTTGATTTTTTTTAAATTGTTTAATCTGTAAAGAAATGTTTTATTGATCTTCAGCTTCTTGAAGGGCTGACCCCTAACTTAATATGTCAAAGTAAAAGGGATCAGATATGGCAGAACATTCTCCTCATAAGAATTGTTAAAATCGGAATTACCAGCTTCCACAAGAGCAAGTTAGAAATAAATATCCAAGCAAAAGGTGATTTCCTAAGGGATTGAAATGATTTGCTAGATGTGGGTCCTCACAGTCATTTCTTTTCATCCTCTCACTATGTCATTGAGAAAATCACTTACCTGTCAGGGCCTCAGTGCTTAAACTAGAGAATTGAATAGTGGTACATTCTAAATGGATTTTATACGCAGTACTTTTTTTTTCTTTAAGGTAGAAACTGGTATATAGTTGTAGATATTTATTGTGCTATGATATTTTAAAACAGACAATTAAAAATCCTGTTGTCTGCTCTCATTTTTATTTCATGAAAGAAAGAATATTTAGACACAATGAAAATAAGCAGGACAGAGTAGAGGCAAGCAGTTTCCAAAGAAGTGCAGTTGACAATTCGTATTTTCTCTAATGACCAGTGAATCCTTTGTTGTGGGATTGACACTGGCCTGAGTTTGGAAACTAGTGTGTTGGAATCACTAGTCTGGAAGGTCTCTTAAGTTGTCATCTGACTCAATACACCTTTGTATGTTTTATTCTTAACCGTTACTTGAGAGGCACTATTGCATAATGGTTAATATCATGGGCTCTGGAGCCAGACTGCCTGGGTAGGAATCCTGACCCAGACTCTGAATAGGAGTGTGACCTTGAACAAGTTCCTTAGTTTCTGTGTGCTTTGGTTTCTTTGTAAAAACGCAGATATAATGGTTATTATCTCCTAGAGCTCTTGTGATGCTTAAATGAGTTAATAAGGTATTAAGTACTTAGAATAGTGCCTGACCCAGAGTAAGTAACTGTTGGCTCTTACAGTTATTATTTGAAGCAAAGTTTTATTGAACTATCACAATGGATACAAAAAGATGCAGAATGTATCATTATTCTTACTAGATAACTCAAAATCCCAAGAAGAAATTGTCAGTTCTGAATCACCACTTTATAAGACACCCAGCAAAACACTTTGAGGAAAATCCAGCAATAATTTCTGACTTAACAGGTTGGTGGTAATAACATTTTTTTATTTTAAGTCAAGTTTCTATTATTATTTTTAGGTAAATTATTAGCAGACAAAGTCTTTGAAACTTTGATATTTCACGTACTCTAATCCTATTATATCTTATTAATTTTTCTATGATAGTTTCTTATGAGGTTCTTGATTAAGGAAGGGAAAAAGAAAAACAGTTTATAAGATGTTGCTGATAAAAATTTTGTGCTAAAAATAATATGACAAGTAGAAAAATTTTAAAGATAGAGTTAAATGTCTCCATTCTGACAGTCACATAAAATACTTTAATTAATCTTAACTTAGGTTTTCAGTATCAGTCATTTCTTAGTCTTCTTTTAGTGTAACAGCATATCTTTTGCTGTTAATAAACTACCTGTCATACTCAGTTTGGAAAATGAAATAATTTATTTCCTTTTTATTGATACTTTCTTAGAGGTAAAGACACCAGATAAATTTAAGATGCTTTTCTTGATGTGCATGCTAGTTGCTGATGAGCATATAGATAACATCTTACTGGATTTTTTATTTTAAAATAGCCATTGTTCAGGAAATCATTTCTTTTTCAAATCCTGCTGTAATTGAGAAGTATTTCAAAAAAAGAAATATATTTCATGAGCATTCGGTAAAAGAAATTGTTTAATATTTCAAAAACAAGGCAAACAAATTAATTTCCTTTACCTTAGGGACGTCTATGTGGGTTCCAGTAAAAGTATCCAAATGGACCTATGTGGCTTACAATGTAAGTATACCATCAATGGATTTTTTTTTTACCTTTTTTCAAAAATATTTTAGTATTTATCTTTAAAAGTTAAAGACTCTTTTAAAAAGATAACTACATATCATTTCCCCACATTAAAACAATTTAATGAAAATTCCTTAATAATATCTAGTTAGTGTTCAGTTATCCACTTTTATCATAATTGTCAAATTTTTTTGTTTCTCACTTTGTTTAAATGAGAGTACAACTAATATCCACATATTGTCATTTGTTGATGTCTCTTATTCCTCTTTTAATCTCTCATACTTCTACCCCTTTTCTTTCCTTGCAGCTTATTGTTGTCCTATAGAGTTTCACACAGTCTTATTTTGCTGATTGCATTCCCTTAGTGTCATTTATATATTCCTTTGTCTACTCTTTTCCTGTGACTTTGTGGATCAGATTCAGTTGCTTGATCAGATTCAGCTTTTGTTTTGGCTAGACTCTTTTTTTGTGATATAATTGCTTGCATCTTTGGCTCTTAGATTTCCTGGTTTTCAGAATAGCAAGTTGGCTCAGAAACCTCCTCCATCAGTGATCATAAATGGTTTTGGGGGTTTTTCTTCTAGTATTATTATGAACTCATACTTTAAACATGTTTGTATTTCCATCTAAACTATTAAAATTGTTCTGTCTTTGACCAGTGGAAGGCATTTCAGGTTAGGCTTCTGAATCTTTTTAATAAAGCTACTCTTTAATTGTCTTTGATAGTTTCTTCCCTACCTAGTATGAGAAAATATTTGAGTTCATTTTGCACATTTCCTGCCAGAGACTTTGAATCAGTTTTTTCTCTAAGGAACTCTTAATATTATTTGGTGTCTAAAAACCATAATTTGGGCACCAAAGATGTTTATGACTTGTAGGTTAGCATTTCTAGGCCTTTTCAGTGGACAGAGTTAAGAAATGTATTTTATCCTGATCATAATAAGGTCAAAATCCCAACCCAAACAAAAAAAACATTCATTTATACTGACATTTCCAGGACAAATGCAGGATACAGGGTACTTGAAACCCCTATCTTACATCTGTCTTCATCTTCCCACTCCTAAGTGTTCTTAACAACACCAAGAATGATAAAACTAGAATAATTACTCATTGCTTTATCTGGATATTTGATGAATTTATCTATTCTCTTAATAGTTTTATTATGTTTTCTTTTTTTTTTTAGGAATCTGATAAGATATATTTTACGTTTCCTCTTGCAAATCATAGAAAAATCTACACTCATGTATATTGTCAGAGCACCATGCTGGTAAGATAATTGGTACATTTCATATAAATTTAAAAGTTTAGGTTTTTAAAGATTCAACTAATATATAATAGATCTTGGTAGCTATGAGCTATTAAACCTGATAAGTTGAAAAATATTTGTCTGGAACAGAGTTTTGAATAAAAAATATTAATCCATGGTCCTTTGATAATTTACTATGAAATTATACTCTTGACTCTAGTTTAGGTTTTTCACCCTGTTTTTCTGACTTACTTTCACTATATTTAGGATGAAGGAATTCAGTTCAAATCTCCTATAATTCTAAAATTCTATTAGTACTTTAAAGAACAGATATATTTAAGCAAAGCTGTTCTGTATGAAGTAAATATTGTTTTTCCATTGGCTACCATACTAAAATTGCAGGGTTTTTTATACTAAACATTTTCTAAAATACTAACTTTTTGTTACAGTATTACTTAGACCTAGAGTTAACAAAGTGATTACTTATTTCTTTTTAATGAGTACCTAATATGTTAGGCATTGTAAAAAATGTGTTAGATGCTATAGCATGCCTTTGTTACATTAGGAATATTTAAGTAATAATTTAATAATTTATCAACATTTCTTACTTTCAGGAACTTGTTTCCCAATTTGGGTTCTTTTCCCTCTTTTTTTGAAAAAGAATTTTTTTTTGCATTTCCCAGGATCACTTTATCAATGCATAATTTATTTCCTTTTCTCCCTTTTGTTGGATTATTTGTATTCTTTAGAACTAGAATCTCATATGTCACTGTGTTGGTAAATTGTATTATGTTCAGAAAGATTGTCACTGTATTATCTTCAGAAAGATTGTAAAATCTTTGGAAAAGATTATAGGCAAGCGTTGTGGGCAAGGTGCTAATGAAAACTAATTTTAGTGGGATGACCAGAGTTTTGCATCTCTCACAGAAACTAGCGTCTCTTAGCCTAAAATCTGTTTTGGCAGTTTATCTTAGGAGAATCTTGCCCTTAGACAGCTGTCTTAAAATATCCAAACTCACTTAATACTAAATTCCAAATCACAATGTTCGTATTATATTGAGAAAAATCCTTGCCAAAGTTTAAATTATCCATTTGGCTTATTGGAAGATCCCTTTTCTGTAATTAAGGTCCATGGGTATTAATTAGCATAAAGTCATGTAGTAAATTTTTAAAATCTTTTCAATTTGTATTATAGAAGTTTTCAATTATGTAGAAGTAGAATATGATAAAATCTCACATAATCATCACATAGCTTTAACAACATTATCATTCTTATTTATCCTTTCCTCATTTTTTTTGACTGAAGCATTTTTAAAGCAAATTCTAGGCATTTTATCATTTCTTCCTTAAATACTTCAGTATGTTTTTCTAACAGATAAGAATTGTGTATGTTAGTATAATACCATTATTTCATCCAATAAAATTAATTACTAATGTCTTAATATCATGTGATATCCAGTCCCATGTTCAATTTTCCTTTTGTTCAATTAATTCTAAGTTGGTTTATTTGAATCAGAATCAAAAAAGTACACATACTGCATTTGATTCATGGATCCTCAGTCTCTTTTATAACGGCCACTCCCCCCACCTCTGCCATTTATTCGTTTAAGAAAATAGGTTATATGTTCTACAGAATTCCCATATTCTGGGTTTAGCTGGCTGTATTCTTTTTTTTTAAGTTTATTTATTTTGAGGGAGCCAAGTGGGGGTGGGGCAGAGAGAGAGGGAGAGAGAGAGAGAGATCCCCGCCCCAACACAAGGGCTCAATTTCAGAAACGATGAGATCATGACCTGAGCTGAAATCAAGAGTCTGACGCTCAGCCGACTGGCCACCCAGGCTCCCCTAGCTGACTGTATTCTTGTGAGATCATTTTAAAAAATATTTGTTTATTTTAGAGAGAGAGAGCATGAGTGTGGTAGAGAGAGGGAGACAGAGGATCCAAAGCAGGCTCTACAGAGCCTGATGTGGGGCTTGAACTCACAAACTGTGAGATCATGACCTGAGCCAAAGTCAGACGTTTAATCAACTGAGCCACCCAGGTGCCCCTCTTGTGGTATCATTTCACATGTATTTCTATCCCTTATGTTTTCTGTAAATTAGATTAAGAATCTTGATTACTTTTTAATTAATTATTTTTTGTGGCAAATATGTTTTATAAGTAGAACTCTGTACTTATCAGAAGATCTATAATATTTGGTTGTCCCACTTTAGTGACCTAAAGACTTACCAGTGGAGTAGGATGGTATCAGCATGATATATCTTTTATAAAGTCCTTAATCAATTTTTCACCTAACAGTTTTAGCAGCCATTGAGAGCATTGTTTTTTGTTTTTTGTTTTTTACTGTAGATAAATTTCTTTTTAGATCTATAAATTTTATGATCAAGTAGCATTTTTTCCATATACCTTGGGAATTAGTTGGCATTTCTTGAGTGACTTTTCCTAACATTTTTATATGATTTTTATAATTAATTGAATTAGGGATGCTTACTAGATGACCTGAAATTGTTCTTTTGACACCTTATAAATTATAAATCATGGTGCTTTAGGGTGGGCCTGAATAATACTTTTTCAATTTGTTAATAAGTCAGAATTCACTATACGCTAAAGTATAAATAGTGTTGAATATTGGCAACTTTCATATTAAGGGTTATCTTAGGGTAGACTCCCTGCAAAGACCCATTACAAAAGTGGGCTGGATCCTTAGAGCTCTCTAGATTTTCCTTGTCTAAGCTATGCAGATTTTCTTTTTTTTTTTTTTTTTTTTTTTGCCTTTTTAATGTTACATTTTTCTGGGAAACACAGGCAGCTGATAGAGAAGTTCACATAAGTATTTTGCCAGCTGTGGAGAGTAGACAAATACCACATTGTTTTTTGTGTCCTTTAAGCTTTCTTTTCTGTATTCTTGGAAAATGTCTTGAAATTGTATTTAAGCTCCATAAGGGCAGAGACTGTGTCTGCCTCATTCATCATTTTCCTTGAAGGCTTAGCATAATTCCATAGTTCTAGAATGGACTTTATAAATATTAGTTGAATGAAGGGATTCATTTCTTTCTCATTGTCCTGTTTACTAAGGCAAATTTTATGTAGCTATCTGAGCAGTGTTTTTTATCCTCTTATACCTTGGTGTAGGATCTCAGTAGTTGGATCATCACATTTTGGAACATTGCTCTTACTACTTCCTTGGTCTTTGGTCATACTGCTGCTAAACTACTGAAGATTAATATATATTAAAGTATCACTACCATCTCTGCAACATTCCCCTGCTACCCTGATAACTAGTATATCAGTTATCACTGATATGATACGATATCATATCATGAATATGATATGATAACTAGTATGAAAAGTAATAACTAGCTTTTCAGTTATTACTTCCAGTTGTGCTTCAACCCAAACACATTCTCAACTGCATAGAAGTTTTGCCTAATAAATGAGTACCGAATGATAAACTAACAAGCTATACTTAGAGTAATTGCTATTTTTAATTACTTGGCTCTGGATTTTTTTTTTCTGTTTTTATAAAAGTCCACCTCTAGGTGATCATTCTTCTGTTTTTACTTAAAATGTAGGTTACTTACTATGTAACTACGTAATTGAAGTATGGGCATTGGTGAACTCGGAAAGCGTTGGTTCAAAAATTCAAATTACTTAGGCAATATGCTGGCAGAGGTCACTCTCTTACTGCTGTTCTAGGTTACTTGATTACCTATCTTTGTTGACATCAGACTTCTTTGCCTACCCTTGACCTATATGATTTTGAAAATGCGTGGAAATGTTTCTAAACAAGTTGCTATTTTAGGTTTCCATTGTGCCTACTAACCCTATAAATATAACAGTAAAATGTTAAAGCTGCCTATTTTATGTAATTATTTTTTGTGTGCTTTGTGTTATTAATCAACAGGATACAAATAGTTGGATATTTGGCTGCATAAATAGCACTTCTATGTGGTAAGTCTTTTGAACCTCTAAGGGTCTCGATTGTTCATTTTTCTCAATATAAATGACACAAATCACACCACACTTTTTAGAATAGCTTCATACGTTGTTAAACTCATTTTGCTGCTCTACTAAGTTATAGTATTGATTTTAAAACGAAAAATAAAGGGAATTAACAGTAATATTTGCAGGCATTGAAATAGTTAGTTGCTAGGAAAAATATTTTTTTTGTACCCAAAAGGACTGCATAGATAAGAGTATATTGGATTAGATTTACTGGACTTAGCTTCATTAGAACTTTCACTGATAGGTCTGTAGCTGGTTTATTTTTCCTATAGTATTTTAATATATTTGTCCTTTAATTATATTTTCATATTCATTTCAAAGCCGGCAAGGAATTGATTTATCATGGAAAGCTGAACTACTGCCAACAATTAAGGTAAATTATGGCTTTAGAATTTTAATATCCAGTGAAAAAATGCTGAAAAGACTTGAGTCTATAGGCGTTTTAGAGTATGATCTTTTATAAATTCATCTAGGTATTAAGTAAACTCAAGATTTGCTAACATATGTTTTAGAAATATTTCTCTGGTAATATATTTAATGGAGAATAACATGAATTTTTTTTTAACTTTCAGAGGTAAAAACTATAAGTTAACACTTTTCTAAATAAAATTAAATCTAGGGACGCTGGGGTGGCTCAGTTGGTTAAGTGTCTGACTTCAGCTCAGTTCATGATCTCATGGTTTGTGGGATTGAGCCCCACGTCTGGCTCTGTACTGACAGCTCAGAGCCTTGGAGCCTGCTTCGTATTCTGTCTCTGCTCCTCCCCCACTCACACTCTGTCTCTCTCTCTCTAAAAAATAAATAATAAAAAATTTTTAAAAATAATTTAATTCTGTATATTATAGCATCATACCAAGAGCTAGATAAATTTTTAAAATTGAATTTGAGAGGATGTTTGGAATGGTCTATCTTAAAATAGAACCTGAGTAGTAGTTTCAGTTTTGGAGAGGAACTATAGTAGGGAAGTGAGCATCTCGAAGAGGTGTAAAGTAATTGTCCAAATCAACTTCATCGTCACTGTGTGGTCAAGCACTTGGATAACTCTACTTTATCTAGTATTCCATGGGATTTATTTAATTGTTAGTGATTTCCTTAAGTAACTCTGGTAGGTCAGCAAGTCTTTTTACAAAATGTTAATATTGTTGGGAAAAAAACAATTTTAAAATTTGATGAAAATCTCCATTCTAATTTCCAAATTGTATTTATTATGACCCATAATCTCATATCAGGATTGATAATTTTTAGTCTTCAAGTAAATCTATACTTTAAAAATATATTTTCAGAGGTGCCTGGTGGCTCAGTCTGTTAAGCTTCTGACTTTGTCTCAGGTCATGATCTTATAGTTCTTGGGTTCGAGCCTGCGTTGGGCCCTGTGCTGTCAGCTCAGAGCCTAGAGCCTACTTCGGATTCTGTGTTTCCCTCTCTCTCTGCCCCTCCCCTGCTTGAGTCTGTCTCTCTCTGTCAAAAATAAATAAACATTAAAGAAAAAAAATTTTTAAAGGTGTACTTCACTTTCACTTGAAAGTGAAGCCATTTGGGGCACCTGGGTGGCTCATTTGGTTAGGCTTCTGACTCTTGATTTTGGCTAACATTGCTGTCTCATGGTTCTTGAGTTCAAGCCTGACATTGGGCTCTAGGCTGATGGCGTGGAGCCTGCTTGGAATTCTGTCTCTACTTCCCTCTCTGCCCCTCCTCTGCGCTCGCTCTCTCTCTCTCTCTCTCTCCCTCTCTCTCTCAAAATAAATAAATAAAATTTAAAAAAGCAAGTGAAGCCATCTGATTGGTCCCAATCATCTCCCACTCCAGTTTAGTTATTTGTGTTCATGATTGTTTATATTTATATGTATAAATAGTCAACTTTATTGACAGAGAGGAATGACAGAATGAATAATTTCAAGTTACTTCACACTTGACTTTGGAATAGTTGCAATGATTTTTCCTGTCACCTTGGTCATCCTTACTTTGTGCATATTCAGCCATGTGACTTTGTATTTAAGGGACAAATACTATAGGAAAGTGATTAGATTCATATGAATACTTTTAATGTCTCTCACTGGTTCTAGCCTAATCTAGGCAGGAGCAAAACAAACAAAAGTACTAGGGCATACCTATGGATAATCATTCATAAATCTTTCCTTGAATTTCCAATTTGAATATCCTATCCAATCTGTAATTTAAGAGTTAGGAGGAAGTAAATAATTAAAATCTGAAAGAGGAGCACCTGGTTGGCCGAGTTAGTTAAGCATCTGACTCTTGGTTTTTGGTTCAGATCATGATTTCACAGTTTGTGACTTTAAGCCCACTGTCACTACAGAGCCTGCTTGGAATTCTCTCTCTCTCTGCCCCTGCCCCACTCATGCTCTCTCTCTAAATAAATAAATAAACTTAAAAAACAACAACAACAACAACAACCCTGATAGGATGTTCCTTTGCTCCTATTTTTTAAAAAGTTACTTCTTAAATAATAAAATCCTTACATATATGTTTGATCTCAAAGATTAAACAATGTATTCATCTAGTTCTAGAGCTCTACGTTGTTTCTTCTAAATGTAAGAAGTAGCTGGCTGAACAGCAGGGGAACAAGCTCTTCCAGCTGCTTTTTACAGTGAAAGCTGAGAGAGGTTGTCAGCATTAAAAGCCTACGGAAATAATAGGGGGTGGGGAATGGAAGAGGGAAGTTTAGAAAACAAGGATTATAATATTCTGTGATCTTAGGTGTTCTCATCTGAAGAGGATTATAATTATTAAACATAGACTTTTCCATTTTCATGAGAATCAAAATTATATGTATTAGCCATTTGTAAAAAGAATGCAAAATTATTTTACCATCAAGTTGGAGGGAAAGAAAAGTTTAATAACATTTTGAGAATTTTATTCATATATCATCTCAACAAAAGCAATGTCGGATGAGAATCATACCACTTTTAGCATTGCTGCTGACTGAACTGTAAATAGAGTACAGCAAAGCACTTGTAAATTCAGTTTTTAAATACCAGTCACGTGGAATTTTTCTATCATGGGTACAATGAAGAAGTTTCTTAAAAACATACAACACAGCAGGCCAGGAAGTTGGTAAGCCAAAATGGATTTATTGTTGAAAACAAACACAAAAATTAACTTTCTAAAGGTACCTACCTAACTTATATGAGAAAACTATCTTGTCACCATTTTGCCTTAATCATACTTTAGCACCATAGCTTTGCTCTGCAAACAGCAGCAGAACTTAAAGGGTTTCTGACATCAAAGCCTGAAACCCAATGTGAGACTTGAACTCATGATCCTGAGATCAAGACCTGAGCTGAAAACAAGAGTTGGACACCTAACTGACTAAGCTGCCCGGCCTCCCCAAAGCCTGGTGTTTGATTTCCAATGTGTATTGTCTCAGCATTAAGGGCATTTTACCCTTAAAACACTGAAAAATTTCCAAACTTCATATTAATCTTATTTGTCATTGTAACAATTTCATGAATATTATATTGTTCATTCCTACTAACATTATAACTATATGAGAATTTTCTAAGGAAATTTTTTGGCACTATTATCTTTTCAGAGTATTCTGATCCTAAAAATAATTCTTGAGAAAAAATTATTCTTGCACATAAATAACAAAAGCTATTTGTGTGGATGACTACACAAAGGAACTACGGTTCTTTCTAACCAGTCTTTCATAATTAATCTACCTTTTGTCTGGGTAGTCTCAGTTGCCTGTCACTATGATTTCTGAGGCCTTTTTAAGGCCTTTTAATTTACAGTAGAATGTATTAAGTCTCTTGTTGAGACTGCCAAGTAGAGATGAAGCCTAGGAGTTCAATCAGCATTCAGAGATGAATCTGGTCAGGTTGTTAGAGGGCCACTTGTTAACAGTTCTGTAGTTTCAGCACCTTTGTTGAACTTGCCCACATATGTGCTTCTGAAAAACACTGAAGAAAGTTAACTGTCTTCAGAAATTTCTTAATGTGTACAAATTGTTACCACCTATAACTACTTGCATCCCCACACCTACTTCCAGAAAAAAAAAAGAAACTGGATTTAAAAATTGTATTTGGGGGCGCCTGGGTGGCTCAATTGATCAAGCGTCTGACTCTTGATTTTAGCTCACGATCTTGTGGTTCATAGGATTGAGCCCCACATCAGGCCCTGCACTTGACAGTGTGGAGCCTGCTTGGGATTCTCTCTCTCCTTTTCTCTCTGCTCCTCCGTTACTCGTGCTCTCTCTCAAAATAAATAAACTTTAAAAAAACCCTATCTATTCATTCCTCAAAATACAGACTATAGGATCTCGTCTTAATTTTGAAAGTAGATGTTTATTTAATAAGGTGCATTACTAGTCTTATAGTGTCTTCATGTCATTTGCTGAATAATTTCCAAGGGATGATGTTTATATACATCATTAGATGGCAATTCTTTACTGCTTGGCATAGATCAGAATCATTTGAGGTTAAGTTGCAACTCTTCCATTATTTTTAGTATTCATTTATTCATTCATCATGTAGAAATCATATTTTAATGTTATAAAAAACAAATGGGCAAGTTATAAAAGATAGTCTGGAAATAATTATGTAAAATAATTAAATTTAGTATTAAGTGTCACTTGTTTTACATGAAGGGATATAGTTCAAGGAATATTTTTGGTAGTCCATATTTACAAAATTATTAGGAATTTGACTTCAGCAGGATTATTGACCTGAAAATGTAAACATGGAAATTTTATGAAGTCCTGAATGTGAAGTTTGAAATCAGTTTCTTTAATAACCAAATAATAAGAAATAAGTGTTTGTAATTTATCTTTTAACATGTTTTAAGCTCTATGTATCCTCAGAAATAATCAGCTTTTTATATTTGTGGTTGTTTTTTTTTTTTTTAGTCTCTGACGTTAAGACTTCAGGACTATCCTTCTTTGTCTCATCTTGTTGTTTATGTACCATCTATTCATGGAAGTAAGGTAACAAATGGATTAAGGTTATTATTCAAAATGTTTTATGGATATTATATAGTTATATAAATATAACTAAATAAGTTATTTTTTGATGACTCCTTTCGTATAATACTTATCTAAAACAGTGGCTAGTTCAGTGATCCACCTAAGACTGTTAAATCATTAGGATCTAATCATTCTAACTTGAACTAAGCAGAATAAACCCAAGTCTCTATGTTTGAAGTAGGAACTTAATTTATGTATTAATATTTCAAAATCTGTTCATTATTGAGTACCCTTTTATGTCAGGACTCTACCAGGAATTTTAGGAGGCATACAAATGAATCTTATTCTCAAAGAGCTACACACTCTTGGGTAGGGGAGAGAAACATTTAGAAGCAGAGGGAAGAGTGAGGTACCCAAAAATATAATACAAATCAGAATAAAAGAGATATCTCTGAATGATGAAATGAAGAAAGACTTTGTTATGAGGTGATATTTAAAATTGCCTTGGAGTACCTGGGTGGCTCAGTCGGTTGACCATCCGATTTTGGCTCAGGTCATGGGATCGAGCACTGCCTCAGGCTCTGGGCTAGCATGGAGCCTGCTTTGGATTCTCTTTCTCTCTCTCTCCCTGCATCTCTCCCCTGCTTGCTTGCTCACTTGCTTGCTGTCTCTCTCTCCCCCTCAAATAACCAAAAATGAAAAAAAATTTTAAGAATAATAAAATACAATTGCCTTAAAGGATAGTTAAGATTTTTATGGGTAGGATGAACAGTGTAGACTTGTGCTATCCAATATGGGAGTTATGAGCGCATGTGTCTATTTAATTTAAAGCAATTAAAACAAAATAAAATAAAAAATTAATTTCCTTGGTTGTACTAGCCATATTCCAGGTGCTCAATAGTAACATCATTGCAGAAAGTTATAATGAACAGCACTGCTGGGACAAAGAAATAGATGCAAGTATGGAAGTGTGAAAGTGTAAGATATGTTTGGGAAACGGTGAATAAGTAAATAGTAAATTTTTTAAAAATGGCCACCATGGGTAGAATAGTGATGGAAGAAGAGTCTGGGAAAGTAGTCCATGGACATATTGTGGAGGACTTTGATTCAAAGATTCAGAACTTTATAGAATTCAGGAGTTACTAAACAGCCGAAAGATTTTCAGAAATGGAATCAGAGTCATTTTGGAAGATGAATCTACTTCTGATGTGCATGGATTAGAAACAGACAAGCTACTTCATAAGGGGTTATTAGGGCTTGAAATATGGAAGTGGGTGTAGAAATATTCCCACTTGGTGGAGATGGTGATTTTGAGAGGAGTTGGGTGAGGGGGAAGCAAGAAAATGGAGGTAAAAGATCCTCATGTTTCACACAACAAACTTATCCTTCAATATCTAGCTTAAGTGTCTCCTATTTTTAAAACAAATTGTCTCTTATTTTTCATTTCATGACTCCTTTAGGCAACCTCTTACTTCCATGACACTTTAACTTTGAGGGACTTATTACACTGAATTATAGTTTATGTCTTTATTCCCATCACCGTATTGTGAATTCTTTGAGAGTAAGACCGGATAGATTTTATTCTACTTTGCATTGTCAACCTTTAGCAACTCACTACCGTATAAATGCTCAAAAAATGTTTTTTGAATGAGAAAGTTGTTGAACTTTGAGGCCAAAATCATTAGGAAAATTTTGAGGATAAAGGAAAAAGGGGATTTGTTGGAAATCAACTCAAAGACTGAATCTCAGAAGTACCTTATAATAGACTGATATGTTTTGCTTAGCTCAAGTGAGAGATAATTCAACATCTTCAATTCTAAAAGCTCTTTTTAGGGGGTTTTCTGTCAGGTAAGTTGGTTTTGAATGAATTAAACATCTTTTCCAAACTTGGAAAGGCCCTCTCTGGTTATTCCAAGAAATGAATGAGCCTTTCACAAATAGGGAGCCTTAGAAGCCTAATAAATATTTAATATGTCTTAATGCTCTTTGGAAAGTACCACTTGCTGACTTTACTGTTGCACACCCAGTCTTACAGGGATGTTAATTTAGGCCTTTCATAATTTCTGTATATCTGTTATAACCCATTATTAGAAGGATACATGTATTTAAATAGTTTGAATTTTTCAATCAACTGATAATATAATTTTCCAAATACAAATATGGAATTACATTTTTTTGATGACAGAAAACAAATAATTAAGTTCATTAATTAGAAAGAGACCCTTGAATTATTTTCTTGGGAATGAGTTTATTCCATAAAGTGCATAGCCAAAATTTTAAAACAGTAATAAAAATTGTATTATTTTAAATACCTGTACGAAGTGATTTAAAATTCTCTGTTGGGGTACCTGGGTGTCTCAGTCGGTTGAATGTCAGATTCTTGATTTCGGCTCAGGTCATAATCTCACAGTTAGTAAGATCAAGTCCCACATCAAGCTCTGCACTATCAGCTCAGAGCCTCTTTGGGATTCTCTCTCTCTCCATTTCTCTCTGCTCCTTCCTCACTCGCGCACACTCTCTCTCTCTCAAAATAAATAAATAAACTTAAAAAAAATAATAGAGTTAAAATGATTTTTTGTCTGAGGCAGTGTCTCACCAAAAATGCTTTGTAAAAATAAAATGAATAATCCTATTCAGTAAATGATTGTCCTACCCTTGTAACAGTGGTTTTCTATAAGGAAAATGTCTGACGGTATTCTTGGACATGTAAGTACAGAAGTGGGGAATAAAGCAAAGCCCCTTCACAAGTGTTTCCTTTTATTCTCTTGTGTGTACTATAGTCAAATAGCATTTTCCCACATCTGTTTTTCACTCTCAGAAACAAAAAATCCACCCAAGAGGCAAACAGAATAACAATCCATTGGGCTTCAAGCACAATCCAAGATGTACTTAAGGAAAACCTTAAGGATAGACCTCACTGGCTTTTTACTTCCTATCGACAGCAAACTACTTGCTAGCTATATTTAGGCATTAGATTAATTTCTTCTTTAGCTCTTATAGATAAAGAAATTTGGTTTCCTCTTGGAAATTATTTTAATGATAACATTCTTATTGCAGACAGCTTAGGGCAATGTTCCTTTATGCTGTTGTAGAAATGCTATTACAAAAGAAACGTCATTACAAAAATTTGTAATCATGCAGATGTCACATTTTAGTTTTACTTTTTTTGAGATAGCATCTTTTTTTGTTCATTTAGGGGCGCTTCTGTGGCTCATTTGGTTGAGGTTGACTCTTGATTTTGTCTCGGGTCATGATCTCACACATGGTTCATGAGTTCAAACCCCAGATTGGTCTTTGCACTAATGGCACATGGAGCCTCAAGTTTTTAAACTTAAAAAAAAAAGTTATTTATTTTGAGAGAGAGAGAGAGTGCGTGCAAGCAGGGGAGGGGCAGAGAGAAAGAGAAGGACAGAGAGCATCCCAAGCAGGCCCACGCTGTCAGTGCACAGCCCTGCATGGGGCTCCATCCCATGAACCGAACCATGAGATCATACCAGTGTTGAAATCAAGAGCCAGACACTTAACTGAGCCACCAAGGCGCCCCAAGATAGCATTTCTTTTTCTTCCTTTATACATACTAAACCTTTTTTCCCATTTATTCTAATCACTGTTTAACCTTAAATGATCATGCAAATGAAATTAGCCATGTCTGGCTCCAAGTCTTTTGTAGTCTAATTAGAGTTTTGTAGATACATAATAAATATGGAATTTTTTAAAAAGTAAATGTAACAAAATCATTTCTTTTTGACTCTGCAAGTATTCAGAGATTTTTATTTAAATCTCTAATTAATCTTGAGTTAACCTTGGTTCTTAATGCTTTGATCCATCCTTTAAAGTCCTTCTTCTACAAACACCTAAAAGTGACCTGAATAAAACTGTGCTGTACATCAGCTATTACATAGATAATCCTCAAATAATTTATATATGAAATTAAGCTAGTGCATCAAATTTTGTTAGCATCCCTCCTTGAGTAATTGTTGGTCATCCATGGATAGCCAGAGTTAGAATATGATAGGTAATAACTTCTACAAAGTTAGTTTGTAAACTTTTATTTACCACTCAAATATCAAGTGAAGGTATTTTACTATAAACTTAATTCTATTCCTAATCAATATTTTATATTTTAGTTTGTTGTAGATTGTGAATTCTTTAAAAAAGAGATGAGATCCATTCAGCTTCCTGTAACTCATCTTTTTTCCTTTGGTGAGTACTTTGATTTTGGAAATCTGAAGAATTGCTTTTATTTTTAACAGAGTGATTTATTTTTGCCAGTCAGTTGCAGTAAATGAGAGCCTGTAACATTACATATGATGTGGTTCAGTGTTTTGATTCTTACTTAATACTGGGCCAACAGGCATCGTCTGATAATGGAAACTTTAATTTTCTCCCTGATCATGTACATTTGTTGGTAATCGTGTGTGTGTGTGTGTGTGTGTGGCCTTCTATGAATTTATACTACATATTGGTCCTTTTAATAAAATGTTTGTTTATAAGGTAGGAGCATCTGGATGGCTCAGTCAGTTAAGCCCCTCAACTCTTGGTTTCAGCTCAGGTCATGATTTCATGGTTCATGGGTTCAAGCCCCATGGTGGGCTCTGCACCTGACAGCATGGAACCTGCTTGGGATTTTCTCTCTCTCCCTCTCCCTCTGCCTTTCCCTCGTGTGGTCGCTCGCTCTCTCTCTCATAAAAATTTTTATTTTTTATTATAAGGTATAAATTGCTACTTGCCCTATGGAAGTTTCAAGATTTTTCTAAATCTTTTCCGGTTTTTTTAAGGTGATTAAATACACATAACTAAATTTTTTTAAGTTTTATTTTGAAATAATTTTGAACACTCAGAACAATTATAGACAGAGCACATAGTTCTTATGTATCCTTCACTCACCTTAACATAAACAATACGATTGTCAAAACTAAGAAATTAGTACAATATTATTAACCAACTACCGGCTTTATTTGATTTTCATCAGTTTTTCCACCACTGTTCTCCAGCTTCTCACATTGCATTCACTTGTCATGTCCTATTCATCTCTTCTAGTCTTTCTTTTTTAATGTTTATCCATTTTTGAGAGAGAGAGAGACAGACAGAGTGTGAGCAGGGGAGGTGCAGAGAAAGAGAGGGAGACACAGAATCTGAAGCAGGCTCTAGGTTCTGAGCTGTCAACATGGAGCCTGACGCGGGGCTTGAACTCATGAACTGAGATCATGACCTGAACCGACATCAAGAGTCAGACACTTAATCGACTGAGCCACTCAGGCGCACCTAGTCTTTTTTTTTTTTTTTAAATGCTTACCTATTTTTGAGAGAGAGCATGTGAGTGGGGGAGGTGCAGAGAGAGAGAGGGAGACAGAGGATCCAAAGCGAGAGCCTGATGCGGGGCTTAAACTTACAAACCGTGAGATAATGACCTGAGCCAAAGTCAGATGCTCAACCGACTGAGCCACCCAGGCGCCCCATCATTTCTTCTAGTATTGATATTGCCTCAGCATTTCCTTGTCTTTCATAACTTTGACACCTTTTGAAGAGTACTTGTCAGTTATTTTATAGAATATCAAATATTTGGATTTGTCTAATGTTTTCTTATGATTAGATTAAGGTTGTGCTTTTTTAGCAAGAATATCACCAAAGCTATGCATCCTTCTCAGTGTAGCATATCATTGGACACATGACCTCACTATGTCTAATTACTAGGAATGTTGGTTAAGGTGGTGTCTGCCAGGTTTCTCCACTGTAAATTTTCTGGTTTCCTTGTACCTAATAAATATCTTGGGGGAACTACTTTGAGAATGTTTAAGTACCCTGTTTGTCTTCAAAATAACCCACTAATTTTAGCATCCATTTTTTTAAGTTTATTTATTTTGAGAGAGAGAGAGTGGGGAAATGGCAGAAAGAGGGGGAGAGGGAGAATCCCAAGCGGGCTCTGCATTGTCAGCACAGAGTCCAGTGTGGGGCTTGAGCTCACAGACTACAAGATCGTGACCTGAGCTGAAACCGAGAGTCACACGCTTAACTCACTGAGCTACCCAGGCACCCCTCCATTCGTTCTTCTAGTCTGAGGCAGTTATTACTGGTATTCTGTATTTATTGGAATTTTTATGAAAGGAAAGTTGTCCCTTCTCTATTTATTTAACTCAGTTTTTATTTATGTCAGTATGACTCATGGATATTTACTTTATTCATTGGATTATACTTTTTCTAATGTTTTTATTTTTCTTTTAAATTTTTTAATTTTTTTAAATGTTTTTATTTATTATTGAGACAGAGAGAAACCGAGCATGAGCGGGGGAGGGGCAGAGACAGAGGGAGACACAGAATCTGAAGCAGGCTCCGAGCTGTCAGCGCAGAGCCCGATGCGGGGCTCGAACCCACAAACCATGAGATCATGACCTGAGCTGAAGTCAGACGCTTAACCGACTGAGCTACCCAGGCGCCCCTAATGTTTTTATTTTTGAGAGAGAGAGAAAGACAATGTGAGTGAGGGAGTGGCAGAGACAGAGGGCGACAAAGAATCCAAGCCAGCTCCAGGCTCTGAGCTGTCAGCACAGAGCCTGATATGGCACTAGAACTTGAGAACCACAAGATCATGACCTGAGCTGAAGTCGGCCACTTAACCAGTTGAGCCATCCAGGCTCATTGGATTATAATTTATTACTATCATTACTTTTTTTTTTTCTTAAGTTCCAGTTTTGGATATTAAGAGCTCATTTTAAACTTTTTTAAATGTTTTTATTTATTTTTGAGAGAGAGAGAGAGAGAGACATAGCATGAGCAGGGGAGGGTCAGAGAGAGAGGTAAGAGCTCATTTTAGATTGGCTCCTTGCCCTTTTGGCATGACTCATTTTTAAAGTATATTTTTTTAATATTCCATTTGTTAAAAGAAGCTGTTACTTGAAAGAGGAAACTTCTTTTAGATCGTTATCCCTCACCCACCTTATTTATTTATTTATTTGTTTGTTTGTTTATTTATTTATTTTTGGTCAGAAAGAAACTCTGAATCACTCATCTCATTAAAGATAACAAACTTCTAAGAGATCTACCAAGAAAGCATACCTTTTTGAAATTGGAAATATATACTTGACTTTTTAAATACATACGTTATAAATGTTGTCCAGAGTTTATTGAAGAAGAATAGGATTTTAGGAGTTCACTCCTCCATACCAGAAATGAAAATCTTTAAACTCTTTTTTAAGATTAAAAATGTGTTAGCATTATTCAAGCATTATTAAGCAACCATTACTTTTAAAAAAATTCTTTGGTGTTCTGAGTAATACAGTGCTTTCAATTCAACAGGACTCTCTTCAAGGAAAGTGATGTTAAATACAAGTGGCCTGTTTTATAATATAGAACTTCTAAACTTTGGACAGGTAATTATCTTGATTATAACAAGGATTTGATTTAACTTTACTGTTTAATTAAGCAAACAAATAAACTTTTCTTTTTTTGTTTTTGTGGTCAAACACTTGTTAGATATACCAAGCTTTTAAAATCAACATAGTAAGCAAGTGCTCAGGAGTCAAAGGTAAGTGTATTTTCTGAGAAGAATAGTATTGTCATTTGAAGAATCAATAGGTCTTCACTTGAATTTTCTGTAGTATTTATTATTTTATGTATTTATGTGAATTAAAATTAAATACATGATAGTAGAAAAACTGTTTATGTTTCCAACGGATTTAACACAGACCCTTTCTTAACACTAAGCATCTTCAACTGTATCAGTTTAAATATCCACATTTTTAAAAAATGCTATATATCTTTCTACCTCACTATAGTAGTAACTCAGATTTAGGTTTTTTTTTTCAGCTTCTTAGTACTTCCCATATGCTCTAATATCTTTTGTAAGTCTAATTAAACATTATTAGTTAATAATTCTCCATAATTTCTTATGTGATACAATTGTTACTGGTTAATTTTTTATGAAATGGGTAACTGTAATTAGTTAGGTATTATAGTAGCTTATGTAACATTTAATGTAACATAAGGTTAGTAACATACATTTCCTTTATGTTTTCACAGAAGAAATAACTAGTATCTATAAACTTCATATTCCTTGGTCTTATGAAGATTCACTAACTATTGCACAGTGAGTATATGAAAGAATTTATCTTAAACTTTGATGTTTTTGAATAGTACATATTCTGCTTATTTTATCTGAATCATAATGAAATTTTAATGAAACTGCTTAAGTGCCTCTTAATAAAATGTAACTATCCTTTACGTAGCATTGTGCTCATAAGATGATGTAGTATTCTTATCTCATTGATCTAGAATTTAAACTTTACTTGATTGGAACGTCAACCAACCTCCTTCCTAGACCATCCTCCAACTTCCATCCTAGAGGAATGAGCAAACAACTGTGATAGGATTGGAAAAGTGTCCCATTTTTAATAGCGTGTCTCACATATGTCTTTCTCTCCATTATTTCATTGTGTTGTGTGAGGATTGACTTAGCCATGGTTATTTAACAGCATTTTATATTTGAGAATTATACTTCAATTATCTTTTCAGGGTACCATCTTCCACAGAAATTTCTCTGAAACTCCATATTGCTCAGCCAGAAAATGACAGCCATGTAGCATTATTAAAAATGTACACATCTTCAGACTGTCAGTACGAAGTAAGTTGTATGTTTACTTAATTTTTAAGGCATAGTTATAGAATAAATAGGAAATATATTTTTATATTAGTCTCAAACATGGCAACGTGGAAGCCAATAATGATACAAAGTAGACATTTATGATGCTTTAAATATTCTGCATTTTGCCTGTTAGCACCACCTCAGTATTTTCATAGCTGGACCATTGAAAGTATACATTTTAATAAGTAGTAGAAAATAAACTAAAAATTGAGACTGTAGATTAACATTCTAAATTTAGAAACCCAAAGCCCAAAATCCTCTATAAATTAAAGAACATCATGAAATCAGCTGACACGGCTTTGCTGCAATAATTGACATGATGTGTATTGGTTTCCAGCTCTATTGGATAAGCTTAAGAATCTTCTTTCCTTTCCATTAGCTTTTTAAATCTGTTAGTCATTAATGTGCAATGTAGTGCCCATTCTGTTTGTTTTATAATCAGCAGATCTCTGCTGTAAGAGAAGGGAAATAGACTTGAGTAACATTTACCTTTATGGATTCATGAACTACAAGAGCCCCTCTGTATTTGAACATGCCAGGTTCTAAGGATTCTAGGCTTAAGGGATTGAAGTATATATACATTTAGTGGTGGTTTCTGGTTTATGTGAAATATCTTATTTCTGTTCAATTCCTTTAAATCAACCTTATTTGGATTCTTCATTAGAACTGGCTTTCTTGGGGTAAACTAGAATTGGTAGGTTAAATGAGTAGAATCTGTAGCAACAAGTTTCAGTTGAACCTAAATTATGAGTTATTTTAGATTTCATGGAATTTATTAATGGTTTGGTATCTTCATTATTTCTAACACTGAAGGATTTTGTAGGACTGTAATGGTTTTTAACATGTGCCTTCATAGTTCTAATAGTGATCGTGAGAATTGCATAATAATTTGGCTCCAAATACTGCACACTTACAAAATGTCAATGTTTTTATAACTACTTTACATTTTCAAAAAGTCAGTATTAATGAATAGTCATTCTATAATTTCCATATGAAATACATATTTCCTTTTCCCAGATGTGCTAATATCAAAAAGGGTATATTTATAATAGAGATAATTAATGATGAATTTCTTTTTAATACATTGTTTTGGCTTAAATTTTACCAAATGTACTCCATTTGTTCCTAGTCTTATGTGAAACTTGTTTTTATGAAATTTACTCAGAAGTGGCTTACCTTAACTATACTTAGAGCTGTACAGTTAAGGTTTGAGGTTTTTAAAATATTAGTTATGTAGTAGGTTAATTTGTGCTTAATTGTTCAGCAGACATATGTATAGCTTCTGGACTCAATCAGTAAATTCCTTTAGATTGTATGACCTGGTACTAAGATATTCTGGTTAATAAAAAAATCTAGTTAGTAAAGGGTTACCTACCACATATACCATAGCATTCAACCAATTATCAAAGAATTAGAATACAGGAAAATATATTGAATAATAAAACTACACTTACTACAAATTAAAATTTCTGGTTCAGAGGATTCTTTAAGACTGTAAGTGCCTTTAGGTTGGTCATTATAAAAATTAACGATTATGCTTAGAGACGTGCAGAAGTGTTCAATTTAATAAAATATGAACTAGAAGGGTTTGGGAGAAATAACCTCTTTTCTTACAATTATTTTAAACTAGGTGACAATTAAGACTTCCTTTTCACAAATACTTGGACAGGTAAGAGATTCCTGGTTGATTATTGATTGCCTTCTGAATAGATACTATAAGGCACAGGTTGCCAACTTTTTCTGCCAGATAATAAAATACTTTAACATACCAAATATGGTCTCTTGCTGCTGCTACTGCTACAGTTGCTTCTTTTTTTTTTTTTTTTTTTTTTCATTTTTCTCCTTTTCCTTCTTTCTCCCGTGTTAATAAAATCCAAAAACCATTCTTCACAGTTAGGCCATAGATGGCCACCCCTGGCTTTAAGGTGATGGTTTCATTCCTAAGAATTGAGAGCTGATTCCTGATTTTCAAACAAACTTATATTTTTGGCTAAATGAATGTCATGTTAAAATTTTATGTTGCTCATCCTGTGCTATAAGTCATAGTCCAATAAAATTTTAGGCTCTGTCATATAAACAAACATTTTCAAATGATGTTTTATGTTGTGTGTGCTTAGTTTGTAAAAAATAAAAAGGAAATTATATTAAAAATATATATGTTGGAGTGCCTGGGTGGCTCATTCGGGTTAAGCGTCCAACTCTTGATTTCAGCTCAGGTCTTGATCTCCTGGTTTGTAAGAGTGAGCCCCACGTTGGGCGCTGCACTGATAGTGCACAACTTGCTTGGGATTCTCTCCCTCTCTGCTCCTCCCCTACTTACACATGTGCTCACTCTCTCAAAGTAAATAAACTTTAATAAATGAATAAATAAAAATAAACATGTTGAAATACTTTAAATTCTTTTGGGGAGCATAATTCATAAGCAAATAGTGTTACAAAAATAACTTATCAAGTAATAGTACTACTAAATTATTCAACATCATTATAATTTGCAGAATTGTATAACCTGGACAAAAATAATAGTATTGATTAGTCAGAAAAATTATATGCTAGTTTTAAAATTCAATAAAATTTTGGGGTGCCTGAGTGGCTCAGTTGGTTAAGTGTCCAGATTCTGCTCAGGTCATGATCTCACGGTTCGAGGGTTCGAGCCCCACATTGGGCTCTGTGCTGACAGCTCAGATCCTGGAGCCTGCTTCAGATTCTGTATCTCCCTCTCTCTCTGCCCCTCTCCCACTCATGGTCTGTCTGTCTCTCAAAAAAAAAAAACATTAAAAATAAATCAATAAATAAAATTCACTAATATTTTATTGTTCTTTCTATTTTATTTTATTTTTTTGTCTGTTGTGTCTTGTAATTCAGGTATAGCAGAATTTTTAAAACTTAACTCATTCTATATTTATAAAACTTACAAATAAAAATTAAATCTGAATTTTTTTATATGCATTATCTCATTTGATTCTCACAGCAACCTGGGGAGAGCTAGATTGTAATTATTTTTAAATTCTTGAGCATTAGAAAATTCTAAGTTAATGTGTAAGATGTGCTACATTAGAAAAGAAGATTAGATGTTGGTATAAATCGGAAAATAGTCATGGATGATAGTTCTAAGAAATCAAACTCTAGATTGATAAGGAAACTTTATTAAGAAAATTTATGCCTTGAAATATAGGGGAAGAATTGATGCTGTTGTATTTTTAGTATGTCCAAAATGCATGTTAGTGTACACAGTGGTATAGGCGTACTCTCTTATCCATATCATCCCTGTGGCTCATAATTCAGATTAGTGACCAAAAAAGTCAAGTTAGCTTGATACTTGATAGTGAAGCAAAATTATCTGTCCACCAAAGAAGGACACACTAATTTTCTTGTGTAGGCATGGAAGTTTATCTAAAAAACCAAGGTATGTAGGTGTTACAGAGTCAACGGTGGGTACTTTTTTAAATGTCCAAGAATTTGTGATAATAAAGTCCTCAGATTACTGAAAAGACATAAGATGCTCTTTCTTCATGTTTGTTTCAAAATTTAGCTTGAGAATAGGAAAATGAATTGAAGTTATATATATTATTCATACATATTTTCAATGTTGCTGACTCAAAGAAGACTGAGAAGAGGAATAAAGAAAAACCTTGCTTGGGAGAATCTTTAGCTTTTGATTAGACAGTTTTCCATAAAATTAATTTTTTCCAGAAAAAGGAAAGAGAAAAATATTTACATATTCTTTAGTCTACTCTAATGAAAGAGATGACAAAGAATAAACCAGAAGTTACTTTCTCAATAGAATTATATAAATTAGTAAATCATTTCAGTGTAGGAATAAAGTCTAATGTTACCAAATTTTTAGGTTTTAAGAGAAGCTGGAAGTCTGGATTTTTAGATTTAAAAAAAATTTTTAATGTTGGCATCTAATTTAAAATGTAAAGAAATAACTGTGCCAAATACTAAACCAAATGAAGCATGTCTATGATTTAAATATGATCCATGAAAGCCAGTTTAGGATTGTTGGATTATACTTTATGAGCTGTATCTGTGACCCAGTATAATACTTAACACTCAACAATCACAGTCACTACAGAGAACTGTTAGGTTCAGAATACTGTATAGGAAGTCTTAGAAGATTTCCAAAGACAGTGAAGAGCATTAAAGGTTAATAATAGCTAATATTTTCTGATCCACCTACCTGTGCCAGTTACTATTCCAAATACTTTATACAGATGAACACATTTAAGCCTCAAACCCCCTGTGAGGTAAGTGCTGTTTGTCTCCATTTTACTGATAAAGGCATAGAGAAAAAGAAGGGTAAAGTAACTTGCCCAAGAACACAAAGCTAGTGAGAGGCAGAGCTGTAGTCTAAACCCAGGAGTCTGACTCTAAGGCTGGATGCTGCTTAACTTTCCTTCTATACTATTGATAAGTAAAGAATGTTATATATTTCCTAGCATGTCATTAGCAGGCATTGAATATCACTTAGTAATAGAAAAATGATCTTTCCCCTTTTGCTCAACTCCTCTCTCTTCACTCAAAGCTATAATTGTAAATTATGAGTATAGGCAATAAGTTTTTTTGAGTCTTTTTAATCTTCACCTGGAAATCCATGAAGGAGGTTCAGAGAACCTTTTGAAATTTTACATGCCATTTGTGTAAACATGCATTTCCATAGCTTTCATCAGATTGCCAGGAGAGTCTATACATTTTTTAAATTTTGTGGAATGGAGAACATGCTTTAAATTTCCTTTTAAAACTTCAACATTAAAAGGTGCTTACAGAGCAGAATAAATTTTTATGCTGAAAAAATAAAACTTCAATATTAAAAATTTAACACTTTCTTTTGTTTTATTTATATATTTTATAGAAATTAGATCAGCCGATAGAATTTCTTGAGGCACTAACATAATGGTTATGAGTTAGGCTCTGGGTTAAGTCCCATTCCACACAATTTCCAAAGACACCGAAGGACCTACAGGTGTAATACAGGCACACCCCAGAAAAAGAGTCCATGGAGCATTAGTGTTATTTTGGTAGATGCAAGCAAAAGATTAGGAATGAGTAGATAAAGAGGAGAGATAGTACATCAAGCTCTTGAGAAGTTTAGCAATGAGATACAGGGAAGAAAAAAGGCAGTAACTAGAGAGGAAAGGAGTAGAGTGAAGGGAAGGTGTTGTCACTGTTTTGAGGGTGAGACTTGGATTTGTTTAAATGTTAGTGGCTAAGTGAGTAAATGAATACCCTGGAATTCCATTGCATCATCTCTCCTTAAAACTCCAGGACTTTGAAGTTAAAGCACCTAATGATACTGAGTGTTAAATTGTGAGATTACAGCAAAGTCACTACGTTGTAAACTCCTTAGACATTGCTCACCCTTATATTCCCAGTGCCAAGCACATTGAGTGCAGTACACAGATGGTACACTTTCTAAATTGGGAAAGACCAAATATATTAGATTTTCATAGTCATTTATCTATGAATAATTTTTAACTTTAGTTCCATTTACATAAAAACAGCTCATTTTTTCCCCTTTTAAGAGCTCCCTGTTTAAGAAATATTAACAGGCTTATACCTTGGAGCTGTGAATTCAGTTCTACCACAATAATTCGAGTATTGTAATAAAGCAACTCAAATGATATAAAAGTATATATAAAAGTTGTATTATACTCTAGACCATTAGTGTGCAGTGGTATTATGTCTAAAAAATGCATACCTTAATTTTTAAACCTTTATTGCTAAAAAATGCTAACCATTATTTGAGCTTTCCATGAGTTGTCATTAATCATCATATATCATTATAATAATGAAAAAGTGTGAGATATTGTGAGCATTATCAAGTGACACACGAAGTGAGCAAATTCTGTTGGAAAAATGGCACCAGTAAGCTTCTTCCATGCCAGTTGCCACAGACCTTCAAGTTGTAAAAAAAAAAAAAAAAAAGTTTAAATCTGCAAAGTACAATGAAGCAAAACAATAAAATGAGGTATGCCTGTAATAGCTAAAATTTTCTGATAGCTTATCATGTTTAATATTCTAAATGCTTTATACAAATGAACATCTGTAAATCTTAAAACACCTATAAGGTAAGTACTGCTGTTGCTTCCATTTTACTGATAATAACATTAACAGTTAACAAGTAATTTGCTTGTCTTTTATGTTTTTAATTGTGCAAGTTACTTGGGCTCCCTGTGCCTGAATTTTTTCATCTATAAAATAGGGATAAGAATTACCTCAAAGGATTTTTGGGAGGAGAGCATGAGATAATGCCTATAAAATGTTTAGTATCAAGCCTGAAACATATTAAATAAATGCTCATTAAATATATCTTGTAAAAAAAGTTTGTAGTATATGCTACTCAATTATATATATTTTTTGTTATGGCTTTATGAAAAATTCTGGTAACGTGTTTCTAACATACTGTATATTCTTAACATTTATTTTACTTAAGAGTTTTGGTACCCATCACTAGAAGTATACCTCTGTGGCAATGTCAGGAAAAATAAAAAGTGAAGAAAGACATTGAAGAAAGACATTTTTATTTCATGTGAAAGTACATTTATTTCATTAACATGAATATTCAAAAGTTGCCCTTTGATTTGCCTGTTTTCTAGGTAGTTAGATTTCATGGTGGAGCTCTTCCTGCTTATGTTATATCTAGTATCCTTCTTGCTTATGGAGGACAGTTATACTCTCTCTTCTCAACAGGTAAAAATGTTTCTATTCCTCCTCTCTCTCCCTTTCTTCCTCAGTGTTTCATTTCTACTTATTTCTCTCTCATGTGGTTAAGGAACACCTCAATTTCTTGAAAATTCACAACCCATCTCTTAAGTTTACAAGAGTTTGAGATCCTCTAGTTTTAGGAAATACCCAAGAAGATTCCTTACTGGGCTTTTTCATTTTATACTTTTGTGTCTGAAGTGTTTCCCTCTCTTCTGAGGATGTCTTAAAAGGTAGAGTCTCACTGATGGGGATTTTGTTCTCCATCCCATTCCTGGTGCCTAACATAGTGTCAAGAACACAGTAGGTATTCAGTGTAATATTTGGGCTGTATCAGCTGTATTGGTTAGGTCCTGGCACACTGAATGGAATAATTGTGAGTTTATTTCAATGAAGGGACTATTTGAAAGATATGTGTTGGTTTAAGGGAAACCAACAAGAAATGATAAAGTGCCAGTTTAGCAACAGAGCCATCTGATAAAGAGAGGGAGCAAGCCTAGAGAGAGCCATAGGAGAGGGCAGCATTACTGAAGCTACAGCCACTGTCACAGGGAGAAAGGCGGGGAAATAAATACACTAACTTCTTTCCTCTTATCTTCCAGTTCATATTCACTGAACCAAAGTCAGCCTCCCAGAATTCAGAGCAAAGTAAAGGGTGGAGATGGAATGGATCTGGAGAGGCAAATACAGAATATACACTACATTGCACAAAACCTTCCCTAGTCTATAGCAGTTAAAATACTTTCCCAGGAGCCTACTTTGTAAGGCCCTCACATACTTTTGGGCTTGGATAATAAGAGTTAGGAAGAGAGTGGGATCAAAATACATAAAAGAGTCCAAAAATAACCTCCACCATTTCCATCTTGCCAAATCCTTCTGCAGCCACTTACCCCCTTTAAATAACTTACAATTTTAAGTCTTCCTTTAGTATTCATTTTAACCCTCATACATTGTTGTTGGAAATATAAAATGGTATAGGTGCTTTGGAGAGTAGTCTGGCAGTTACACCATGACTCAGGAACTGTACTCCTAGTTATATACCCAAGAAAAATTTAAACATACACCCATACTAAACTTGTACATACATGTTCACGGGGGCACTATTAATAATATCCAAAAAGTGGAAATAACTCAAATATCCATCAGCTGATAAATGGATAAATAAAATGTGCTGATATGTGCTACAATGTGGATGAATCTTGAAAACATGCCAAGCGAAAGTCTGTCACAAAGGACCATATATTACATGGTTTCATTTATATGAAATGTTCAGAATAGGCCAGTGTATAAAGACAGAAAGGATATTAGTTGTTGCCTGAGAATAGGGAGACATTGGAGGTGACAGTTAAGGGGAACAAATTTTGTTTTGGGACTAATGAAAATATTCTAAGACTGATTGTGGTGAGGAAGGCGTATCTGTGAATGCTTAAAACCACTGAATTACATATACTTTGAATGACTTGTGTAGTATAAGAGTTATTATCTCTAGAATTTTTTTAAAAAATCACCTTTGGAGCTTTGTGAAAATACAAATCATGAAACCCAGCTTTGGCTTCCTGAAGCTGTTTCCCAAGTGATTGAATGTGTCCTTTTTTATGAGATCTGTTGAATTACATTAATTTTTAAAACATTTTTTTATAGTGCTTGCTTCGGCAGCACATATACTAAAACATTTTTTTATGTTTTTTTATTTATTATTGAGACAGAAACAGAGTATGAGTGGGGGAGGGGCAGAGAGAGAGGGAGACACAGAATCTGAAGCAGGCTCCAGGCTCTGAGCTGTCAGCACAGAGCCCTATGAGGGGCTCAAACCCACGAACCGTGAGATCATGACCTGAGCTGAAGTTGGCCAATTAACTGACTGAGCAACCCAGGCACCCCGAATTGCATTAATTTTTAATCTTTTGTAGATAGTCTTTTTGATAGTAATGACCCTTGGTTTCTAACAAGAAATATGTTGCTCTTACAGATAATGCAGTCAGTGTATGATAAGTCTATACTTAATCACTATGAATTCTTTACTACATATAATTTTTTTTAATCACCAGGTCATTGCTTAGAATATGCTACTATGTTGGATAAAGAAGCCAAGCCATATAAAGTTGATCCTTTTGTACTTATGATTAAGTTTCTGTTGGGGTAAGTTTTACTATCTGTGAAAATTATTTTGCTTTATATATATATAACATGTTTGGCCCCATAACGTGATATAAATTTTCATAAATATGTTTTATTAAATGGGATTTTTCTCTTAGGCAGAGGCCTAATTGGTATATCAACATTTACTTTAATACTGCAACCAATTCAAAGGTTTAAAAATTTTATGTATATATCAATTGTAGAAACTTAGTCTGTAACTATACCAGACTTAACATTTGCAAGCAGATGTACATGGTCCATGATCTCTGAGTATCCCAGATTCATGAACACAAACCATTTTAGGGTATTGATGAAATGGTGTCTCAGATCACTTCCCATACAAGTATATTTTGTATCTCTCTACCACACTTAACATTCCATTTTTAATTTATTCACCTTTTGTGTTTTTTTGGTTAAGAACCAATATACTTAATTCTCTTTGCTTCTGTCATTATAATTGTTGGTTTTCTAACTTAAAAAAAGATCACTTGTTACTTCATTACAATGATCAATAGAGAGCAGTGGAATTCTGTTGAGACTCAGGATTTAGATCCTTGAAGATCAGTAGACTTATTTGGAAGATAAATGACTTATTCTCTATAAGGAATTGAAATTTGTTTTCCAGTATAACTACGAATTGAATATCATTGAACTCTGGGGACTCTGTAAATGGTCAAACACCTCAGATATTAAATACTTGAATGTCAGTTGTTGAATTTTTTTTTTGCTCTTATTGTATGTTTTCTTTTATCCACAGGTATAAATGGTTTAAGGAATTATGGGATTTGTTATTGTTGCCAGAATTAGATGCCATCGTTTTAACTAGTCAGAGCATGTGTTTCCCCCTAGTATCCCTGATTCTCTTTCTGTTTGGAACATGTACTGCCTACTGGGGTGGTCTACTTTCTTCTGCATCTGTGAGACTCCTTTCTTCATTGTGGCTAGTTTTGAAAAGGTAAAGAATGACTAAAAGCTTTTTCATTGCTCTTAAGGAAAAAATTATAGTTTGTTAGGGGTCCTCAAAATTAATTTGCTTTCACTAAACTGTAATTTCTAAGGAAAGAGGTATGACTAGAAAAACATGGGTTAATGTTCAAAGTTATATCTAAATAAAACTTTTATTAAAAAATATTATTGCAAGTTAAATGCTATATATGATTTTGACCTTAATGCCAAGAGTTATCAAAATAGTTTGACAGAGGGATGCTGTGCTGGCTTAGTTGGTAGAGTATGTAGCTCTTGAACTTAGGGGTCATGAGTAAGAGCCACACACCGTGGGTTGACATTATTTAAAAAAAAAAAAAGTGACAGATTACAGAAGTAGTTTTAATTTTTATGGTTGTAAATCTTTCCAAGGAAGAAGTGTTTCTCTGGCAGTGCTTTTATATGCTAACTTTGAGTCAAACCCTGAGGGCAATAGATTCCAATCAAGATACTTAAGATCAGATTAGATGAAATGCATAAAAACTCCAAAAACATTGCCTAGAGTTTTATTATGGGCCGCAAGACACAGTTTGAAGTTACTGGTAGACTTTTCTAATAAACCGCTGACCTAGTTTCCATTGCCAGTGCTCCTCACCAGACATATGATTTACTGTCACAGAGGGGATTATGCTCTGATGCTTCTTCCTTCACCCTTCTGAGATTCTTCTCACACTAATAGCATCACATTGAGTGATCTCGAGACTTTAGGAAATAGAAAACTGTTTTTCCTCTTATCAAGATCAGAAATACATGGCACAGGGCCTATAATTAGAATGATTCTTTGTAGCAACATTGTTAGTATAAGTATTAGCCATAGTGTATCTAAGTGAAAGAGGAGCTATCACAGTGTATTATAGAATTTACAACCAAATATGTGTCATCCCTTGCCTTTATGAAAAAATATTTTACTGCTTACCTTATGGTACTTGCATATTAGTAAGCAGGAGAGCCTGGCAGAGTACTGAATCGTTTTCTTCTTATATGTGACCATATAAGTAACTGTTAATATACTTGTAAAAGCTTTATTCTTGTTTTTTCCAGCCCCCCTGAACTCCCTAAAGATATCAAGATGATATCACCAGACTTGCCCTTTTTGACAATTGTTTTGATCATAGTTAGTTGGACAACTTGTGGAGCATTTGCCATACTTCTTACTTATCTTTATTACGTGTTTAAGGTATGTCACATCACTGAAATCAGAATGGCTGGGTTTTGGGTCAGGCAGGCATAGAATTTCCTTTGGTGTTGTTAACAAAAATTTTAATTACAGCTATAGTAACCTTTTATTCTTACAGGCATAAGTTTAGAAGTTTTTTTTTTAAGCATCTTAGTTATTTAAAATACATAGTTAACTGTAAAGCTGAAAGTATTAATCTGAGTTTGGTTAGTGTATTTTAAAAAAGGGAAGAAAATATAACCTGTTGCATTGCTTCTTGCTCTTGCAAGTAATGTTAGCTTTTTAAAAAAATATTTTACTAGAGAAGTTTTTATTCACACCTCTTCAAACATGGGTAGTAAATAACAAGTTGTGTCAGTGGGATCAAGCTATCAAATGTACTGAGATAATGTAGAATGTTAACAGATGTTGCTGGAGAATCAGAAGACAAGGATAAAATAATTAGTCTGATAATTTTATGGAGAAGGTGAAAAACACTTCCAAGAAGGCTGACAGCTTTGCAGGAAAATCTAGATTATACAACTGCATACTCTCCTGGTTAGTCTTATGTAGAGACAGTTGATAATAGAATGGATCATCTTTTTTTTCTTTTTTGAACAAAGTTTATTTACATCTGTCTTTAACACTAATACATGCACATTGTAGATTATTTTCAATTTTCCAAAGGAAATTTATGTCCATCAGAAAAATCTATTTACTACTTCAATTTATAAATATATTTTTAGCTTTTTAAATTGGACATTTCAAATAATTGATCCAGAAAACAAAACTTTCTCAAATACTTAGCTTAAACAAACATAACAAATTAAACTTAAAAGATTTTTTCAGGTTTTTATAAACATTTCACCAAGTTCAGATTTTCAGTGATGTGGAATATATGAAACATGTTAAATTCCTTATACCATACTGAAGATAATCAAATATTTTACTCACAGGACATGAAACTACTAGAGCAAAGCACTGTTCAAATACAGGCTCACAGAATATAGAAGGTATAACAATATATCCTGACCCTATCATACTCTGGAAGTTTGTTATTTTTTTTCTTTTTTAATCCATGATAGCAAGTATGTGTAGTTATTATATACCTTTTCTGAAAGACTATTTGTAAATGTTTTAGTGTATTTTTAGTTTTCTAGATTTCTTTAAATTTCAGATTATAATACTTGTCAATTGTAATAAAAATGATTGTTTTTTTGTTTCAAAGTAAAAATGAAATTAAACAGTTTTTCTTTTTCTTAGATTGTTCAACTGCAAGCCAGCCTAAGAACTTTTAAAACTAGCCAGACGGTGGTAAGTTTTATTTTCAAAGCTATACGTCACTGTAATATGAAGGAACATGGGGAAATAAAAAACATTGTTTTGTTTTTTTTTAAGTTAGTATTTTACAGTGTTTAAAAAAGATATCATGAATTTAAGTAACTTTAAGATAACTGAACCTAGAAATTAGATTATCTAATTTTAAATTGATCTTTGTCAGTGTCATTTTATTGTTACAAATTATCTTTTAAATTTTAAGAAATTACCTAGAAGATATATTCTCAGCAGTGGAAATAGCAAGTCAAAGGAACAAAAGGTTTATAATGATAACCACTTTAAATTACTTTTGAGCAAGGTAATTTCAGTATTTTATATCAGTTTGATAATAGAAAGATGTGTTTATTTTGCCATTAATTAATGGAGTGATTCTAGGCAAAATAATAAATTTTACATAATACCTTAGTATTTTTATTTTATTGCTTTATAGAATCTCAAACACTCTAGAAGAAATGAAAGAAAATCAAATCACCATAAAGACTCTTCAGTCCACTATCTTCATTTATCTGCCAATGATGCTGAAGATAGTCTTCGCATGCACAATACTGTGATTAACTTATTAACATGGATTGTATTACTCAGCATGCCATCTTTAATTTACTGGTTAAAGAATCTCAGGTGCGTTTTATTTATATAGTTATAATTTATGTGGTTCAAATAAATATCTATAAGTAGAGACTTGCCAGATTCCTAATGATCCATAAAACTTCCTCAAGAACCGGAAGCTATATATCACCTGAAATTTATTTTCAGTACATTCACATTTTTCCCTTACTGTGAGAATATAAACTTTGGGAATATAAACTTCCTCAAAATCTGCCCAGAAGAGGGAATCGTGTTTTATTTATTTTACCTATAACCTTCTGTGAATCTAGACATATGTGAAAATGTGCTTTGTCTTGCTGACCCAAGGTATTCATAATGCTAGTGCTTTAAGTATTTTTAAATTCATGATCAGTTTTATGTTTTCTTACAGTTGAGAGGAAGAAAATGCTTGCATTTAAAAATATTAGAAATAATGAAAAAATGTACTTTTCTAATAAGCACCAAACATTGAACTAAAATAAACGACCATCATTTGCCTTACCACATGGTAATTGTTCTAGGTTAAATCAGAGTCTGAAAATGCCCTCTAAGACTGTTTCTAGAATATTTAGTTATAATTTGTTTTTGAAAAATAGGCCACCTTATCCAAAAATTGAACTCCTACTCAATATAGTTTTCAGAAATAACATAAAAATTTCAAATTATCTAAATACTGGAAGTATATTTTTTGAAAAGTCAAAGATTGATAAATTAAATCAGCAGGTTACCAGATGTTAATATTCATCCTTTGTGCCTAATTTTAGTCAAGATCCAGAATTTTTGGATTTGGGAAAAAAGTTTGGGGAGAAAATTATTTGAGGATCATTAATTTATGATTCTGAAAGGCTATAGATGTCTCACTGTCAGTAAATGCCAGAGATGAGAATTTGGATTTAAAAGAAAATAAGGGACAATTGCTTTATATAAATCTTCATTTTCATCATCTTTTTTTTAAACTAGAGCAGCCTTAATATATTTTAAATAATTTTTTTATAAAAACATTATTTCTGTATGACTTTTCAGACATACATATATCTATTACTAAATTTTTTTAAGTTTATTTATTTATTTTGAGAGAGTGAGCAGGGGAGGGACAGAGAGAGAGGGAGAGAGAGATCCCAAGCAGGCTTCTCACTGTCAGCGCAGAGCCCTGTGTGGTGCTCGAACTCAGGAACTGTGAGATCATGACCTGACTGAAACCAAGAGTCAATGCTGAACCTACTGAACCACCCAGGGGCCCCTATATCTATTATTAAGGAAGTGCTTAGGTGCATGGGTGGCTCAGTTGTTTGATTGCAGCTCAGGTCATGATCTCACTGTTCATGGGATCAAGCCCTGTATTGGGCTCCACACTGCAAGTGTGGAGCCTACTTGGGATTCTCTCCCTCCCTCCCTCTCTGCCCCTCCCCCTCACGTGTACACACTATCAAAATAAATAAACTTTATAACAATAAAATAAAAGGAAGTGCTTCAATATTGGATATTTTCATTTCCTTTAGTAGTTTCTGAACATAATTCTCCATATAAAACCTTAGGTATAAAGATGATCTATAGCAAAAATTATGTATCAAAAATTTCATGAACTATTTAGAGCTCTCATATCTATGGAATATTCTGAAATTTAATTTGTTTGATTCTGATAATTTAAAATGATTAGTGTACTTTGTTGATTTTTTTTTCTTTTTGATATAGGTATTACTTTAAACTTAGTCCTGATCCATGTAAACCTTTGGCATTTATCCTTATTCCAACTGTGGCAATGCTTGGAAATACTCACACTGTTTCAATAAAATCCAGGTATAGTAGTTCAATCTTTCTTTTTCTCATATCTCTCCCTAGTCTTTATCACCCTTTCTTTAATGCCTGAAACATGTTCTTTATTTCTAATTATTTTGACTATTCCTAAAGTTAAAGCTATAATTGTATAATAATTATGGTTTGTATGCAGATGTAGTTTATATCCCAGTACTATATTTGTTTTCTTAATTATGTGTTTTACTTGTTAGGATATAATTTTTTTTTTTTAATTTAGCCCTTAAAATATATGACGTCTAATAAGATCTGTTTCCGAAAAGTACATAAGGAGGGGTACCTGGGTGGCTCAGTCATTTGAGTGACTACTCTTGATTTTGGCTCAGGTCATGATCTCACTAGTTCGAGCCCCAAGTCAGGCTCTGTGCTGACAACATGGAGCCTACTTGGGATTCTCCCGCTCTCCTTCTCTCTTTACCCCTCCTCTGCTCACTCTCTCTCTTAAAATAAATAAACCTTTTAAAAAAGTACAGAAGGAGTGAAGTGGATAGGATTATAGGTGAAGTAAGATTGGCCATCACTTGATACTTTTTTGAAGTTGGGTGATGAGTACATGAGGTTCATTATACTGTTAGTTTACTTATGTATATGTTTAAAGTTGTCCATAATAAAATGTGACTTTTCATTCCTGGTTTTTTGCACTAGGAGCCTGTTTTCAGCTGATTTTAGCAGATGTTTATATATATTCTAGAATATGGCAGACCTAGGGTTTAAATCTTGTTTCTGCCCTTTAATAGCCCTATTTCCTTAGACAAATTGCTTTAACCCTTCTTATCCCAGTTTTTTTGTTTTCAGAATAAAAAATAATAGTGTTTTCTGATAGTATTTTTCTTTTAAAAAGATTTAGTGTTGTTTTAATACTGGTCCTGTTAGGAATTAAGGATCATTCCCTTTTTATTTGGTTGAGGGTTTTTGTTTTGTTTGCTATTACAGTAGGGTTAAAATAAATATTTCTGTGACTATGTCTTAGTAAATGTTGATTATTTTTGTAAGGGTAAATTTTTAGAGGTAGAATTGCCGAATAAAAGTCCAGCTAGTATTTTTCTCTGGCTAAGATACAGCTCATATTGATCTTTATAAAAATTATGTATGTTTAAATTAATTATATGAAAAATGGCTTCATCTAACACCATTTAGACCACTTCCTCAAAACTGTATAAAAGATTATATTCTGGTTTTATCTACAAGGTAGTTTATATAATGTATATTTCTCTGTCTCTTTACAGTAAATTGTTGAAGACCACATCACAATTTCCACTTCCTCTGGCTGTTGGTGTAATTGCTTTTGGGTCAGCACACTTATACAGGGTTCCATGCTTTGTTTTCATTCCTCTTTTACTCCATGCATTATGCAACTTTATGTAAGACTGGATTTAAGGAATGATAAAAATAATTTATATCTTTAGGGTCAATAATGAGAGGGAATGCACACATCCATCAATGTGGACGGCAAGATCCTTTGGAGAAGACAAGTCTATTTTTACAATATTGAAAATAGGAAATTAGTTTTATAATGCTTGAGAAAAATAGTTGAAGCATGGTTTAGTTTTGTGGTATGGCATCTATGTACTCGTCATTTTTGAAAAATTAGTAAAAGGATATGGTGGCCATTGTTTTTGAAGACTTCTCTGCATATCAGCTATTCTGCTTGATTGGCCATACTGGGAATCTTCTAAACATTCAGTAAATGTAGTGTTGCTTGTAATCTCACCTCAAGCATTCTGCTCATTTCATCAAACTTTCTTCTGAAAAGTGGATTACTTTGTATTTGCTACAGTATGCATATTGAGAAATCAGTCTTAAAAGATCAATGAAATTCACAACTGTTTGTTTTCTCAAAAATGAAATCACCACAGGAAGTCTTTGGTCAGTTTTGGCAGCCACAGTGATCAAGGCATATCTTTTGTTTTCTTACATCTATGAAAATAAAACCTTTAATTTTAAGGAGACATATTTTCTTGGTAACCAATACAAGATTGATGAACATAATTTAAACTCAAAACTTAATGAAGTTTTCTTGGTACTTTTCAAATGCAGATCTTATTTTGTATCCTTGATAAACATCAGGAGACTATTAAAGAAATCTCTTGTTAAATTGAAAGAGAATTCTTCCAGATATTTAGTTACTAGCATTGGAGCAGTACAGTTGTCCAGTATATGCCATTTTACTTAATTCATTGACCCCATCCATGGTTGCCAAAAGTGCCTCAGATCATGATGGATTGTTAACATAACTAAATTCTAGTGGTCAGAGAAAACTCTAGGTTTGCACAAGTTTTGTCTACTGTAGAAAAAAAAAGCATGATCAAGTGCTGTACCACATTTGATAAATTATACTATTAATGGGATAACCACTATTCCATTAATAGCGTAATGTATAAACAATATACTTAAATAAATTGGACTAATTAGTCACTAGTTTTAACAATGGAATCTTAATTTGCCAAGATGATTACTGTTTCACAGAAAAGAGTAATATTTCTTTCATTTCAGACTTCAGCTCACTCTTAACTACAAAAGAGTAGGTAATGGAGCTAAGTATTTTGCCTTAAGATAGAATAAACTCAGGCTGAGGTATATTTGGCTCGTGGAGCCCTTCCTTTAGATGTATATGCTCTATATACCCAAAACCTTTTTAAGTAAAGCCCTTAAGTCCCAGTAATACCTGTAAACTTGTGTCCTTGGTAGTACCTAGGAATATCCTTGAGTACCAGATTCATTTTATCAGCTATTGCATCTGGGTTCCTTTGTAGCCTCTCAGCTGTTACTGCCTGTGGAGGGTTACCCCCACTTCACTGCCTATAGAGGGTTACCTCACTTCTCCTCTCAGTTCTTCCTCAGGTCCTTGCTGTTTTGGCATCAGTTGAGGGTTTCAGTATCGTCTATGAGGGTTTGTAAATTTGTTTGATTCCATTGTTTCTCCCAACCTCATGCCTATTGTTCAGTATTTATATTTTCACTTACGAAGATCATTAAAGGGAATTGATAACCTCATAGTAAGACATAGCAAATATTTTAGGCTCTTGTTTATTTGAGAGAGGTAGCAAAGAGATAAAATGCAAAATGCTTGTTTGTTCAGTACATGAAAGGAAAGATGTCCCATGGCATACCACATGTGCTTATGTTTATCTATTCATATAATCATAAATTTATGTGCATTATATCTTTGTTTTTTTCACTGATGTATTTCAAGTTACAGGTTCTGTCATTTAACTATTTCTGAATTTAAACTTATGTTTATAAATAGAAGGAACTTGAGAAAATTCATTAATTTGAATCTTCTATTGACAGTCATAATCATGGTGTTTATATGATCTAAAGTCTTCTTGTTCAGTCAGTACTGCTCATTAATAAAATATAACAAGCTTAAATTTCTCATATGTGAGTAGGAGATTAGCTTTTTAAAACAGCAGGACTAGGCACACTAGATCTCGCTAAACAATTTCCATGTGAGTATGTCATCAGGTCCTAAAGTCTTATTTATTCCAACAGAATATTTCATTTTAGGGCTATAAAAAGGATTCTAATTAAACATTTTATAAACAACACTAGGTTGGGTCTTTAACCGTTATGTGTACATACACACACACACACACACACACACACACACACTTTGACAGGGTATTTATCAAATCCTGATGCACTTTAAACCCAAATAACTATCAGAGATGAGAAGGTAGGCTCTGTCTGAAGATTAGAGAAATTGGATATTTCTGTCACTTGAAAAATGAAGGTCCTTTTTTCTTTAAATTATACATTGTTTCCATCATGTTTACAGCTTATATTATTAGCTAGTTAAAACAGCACAACTTTATTAGTACTGTTAATAAAAACGAAGTTGTTTATTGGCAGTTACAGAGTATCTAATTCAACAAACTTCTGAGCTCTAGTACTGTAACATGTTTATTTAGAATTTGAGTAAGTTTTGTGCTTATAAAAATTATTCCTGGACCCTATCATTGATAACTAGATCATACATATAGACTGAACAGGAAAAATGCTGAGTAATTTCAGTGTTTCTAAAGCCTCCATTGGAGTTACTACTATTATAATTTGGAACTGATAATACAATAGAAAACATTAACCTCTTTTTTCTGGATCTTTTTCATGCCAGAAATTAAACAGGTTCTGCTAACTCTTCTTGGTTGTCACCAGAATGAAAATATTTAGAACAGTGGTCCTAAAAAAAACCATTCGTGCCTGGTTCACATTGATTTTGAGTCTCTTCAATATATATTGATCATGTATTGATTAGTCTTAATTTTTTTTTCATATTTTGGTCACATAAATTCACATGTATATAATGGAATACCTTTTCTTGATTGAACTACGGTATGATATCTACATGATTATACAGTAAAGAAAAATAAAGAACTATGTACTAGGCCTAGTAAATTTGTTTGTTGTTGATTATCCTATCACTTGTGCAGACAGTACACGTTTCCACCACACCCATATAGACTTAATAAAGGTAGATTATCTAATTTATTCATTATCTAGTTCTACACTTTCCTTAATTACTTCAGACTTGTCATTCATAACACAGTATATTTATTTCACCTCACTGCTCATTAGCACCTCTTACACATAGTGGCCAGGGGAAATAAAAGGAGGTAAAACTGATTTTCAGTTTAGTTCTAGAAGCTGTAGGGAAAATGGGAGGAATTGATTCCTGAATCCCCAGATAATTCCTTTGACCTGTATTTTTATCTTGGGCATTAGGTCTGAGTGTAAATCTGGCTTTATTAGGAGGTTTAGTGCAAAACATTACAGTGCTGTATTTGCAATTTTAATAACCTGTTATTAAAATCAGTTGGGAAATATTTTTTTAGTGTGTTGCAACTTTATATGATGAGGCATCTGTTGATTATTTTTCATCATCACTTTTTTTTCTCTCAGTGTTACTATCACAGGAAACTAGATACCTTGTGCACTTTTTCAGGGGGAAGTCAATTTGGAGAGCATGACACACTTCCAGGAAGTAGTAAAAGTATCTTTGTGTTATACAGAGCACCTCACTGTCTCAGTCAGTGGAGCATGCGACTCTTGATCTCAGGGTTGTGAGTTTGAGCCCCACTTTGGGTGTGGAGATTACTTAAAAATAAAATCTTAAAAAAAAAAAAAAAGGAATTAGCCCCTGACAGAAAGCTTCCTTGCCACACAAGGTAAATGTAGAAGGTACTTTTACAAATAGATGATTGGGAGCTGAAATTTGATCTCACTCTTTATGACAGGACAGCATTACAAAGTCTGTAATGAACTTTTATTTATACATATTACTCATGCATTCTTTCACAGTAATTTTCAACAGCCTGAGGAAATAGGAAGTCTGAGAGGCTATTTGTGTTCTTTACTTTTCATAAGGATGATAGGAAAGAAAAGTCAGGTCAGTAATCCAAATCTGAATATGTGTGCTGTAAATACTCAAGAATTCACATTTTTGTGATAAATTATATTATGAATGTAGAAGACTGAATTTTGTATATTATTAACAGTTTCAGAACAGAATGAGATTTAGAAATAGCGAGAATAGACTAACTTGTTTTATTAATAGTATAAATGTAACAGTACACCTGAATCAATAATGTCTTTCAAAAGTTAGGTGACATTCTAAGCTACATCTTGATTACATTGTGTATAGTTGAAAATTTTAAGTCAAGTACAGGACTTTGTAAAAGTGTTTGTTTTGGCATGTTATGCTGTCAAAAATGACTGTGGTTTGAAATGCCAAGTGTTTCTGATGACTTTGTATAGGACTTGATATGTATGAGTCAGAATTATTCTGTACCTTGTAACTTTGAACACTTGTAAAAAAAAAAAACCTGTATTGATGTATTTTGATCAGTGTAAATTTGCATATTTGAATTTAATCTTAATTTAAGAAGTCTAAAAATTAGCCATTTTTGTAAAGTTCATATGCTATTTTTTAATGTTATTTTTGTTTTTAGTATTTGTATAGTAGTAATATTACTAGTACTAGTAAAAGATTTATAGACAAAACATAGAACTGTTAACTGTTCAAAAGCCTAACTTATAGGCATATTTTGTATTTCATGTTGTACTTGTTTCATATTGGACTTTTTACATCCCTTTTACAGGAAAAAAACACACATTTGAATTTTTTTGACCATGAAACACTACACTGAAAAATATGACTATATTAGTATGGTTAGCAAAACATGCTTTGCCACCAAAGGCTAAATGAAACTGTAAAATACCTCCAGATATTTGTGCCAATGAATTTTTAACATATTGAGATTAAAGTAGAAATAATATTTTCAGTATTTTTAAACTAGGACTTGTATTAAATATATAAATCATCAAAACTTATATTTCAGACTCTAATATTTCTTTGAAAATATGTAATATACCATAGTATATTCTATTTTATCTGATTTCTGGAATAATGTTCTCTGGTTTTAGTGGGTTTAAAAGTTAGTTTACCCAGTAATGATCTTTTATTAATTAATTGAAGTAATCATTTAAAGTAATCTTGCTTTATTTATCACAGATTCATTCTGTGTTGTAAAACTTTAAATTTTGTTGTACAGATCCTTTTTAGTACAGGGGTCTCTTATTTATGTAACAGAGTGTTTATTGTGAAATTCATTTTGTCTTCTGTGTATTTCCCTTCAGTCCCTTTATGAATCACATGGTTCAAAGGGGAGAATTATCTACTAGATCCTAACATAGTACAATGAGGTAAACATTTTAAAACACGTATTTTAACAGAAAATGTAAACAATCATTGGTGTTAATGCTGAAGTGTTAACATTGATGGGTGGTATATTCATGAGAGAAAAGTAGAAAAATGATAGACTCACAAACATATTTATCTGATTTAAATTCTTTAATTTCTCCCCTCTGGAAATTCTCAAAGGGAATTTCAGTCCCTCATATTATAGTTTTTCCCATTATTTAATTGATTTAATCACTTACTGTTTTTCTGCCCAATAATGTTCATGCAGTTTGCAAAAGTAGCCTTGGAAGTAAAGAGGCAAGAGAAAACCAAATATTAAAATGTTTAACTTTAGTGACGGTTTATCCAGTTATCTGGTAGTGACTGGATATTAGTAAAAAGATGATGTACAAGACCTAAAACTTCAGTTAACATTGTTTCTTTGAATGAATTTTTCCTTGTGTTAAATAATTTTATCCTAAGTAGGAAATACCTGTATTTTAATATAACTATGCTGTCTACAGAATTAAATACATGTTTGTTGGAATATTGGTAGAAATAAAAAACTCGTCCTCTGCTGTGGAGGGGGAAAAAATCTCTCAATTTTTAGTGTATATAATTTAGGAAATTGTGTATTTATATTTTTAAAAATATAAAAATTACTTTAAATGTATTATTTTGAAGTGATTGTATTACAGTTTCTTAAACTTACATGACTAACTATAAATGTAGCAACGTACCCATGAGAAAACAGACCAAAACTGAATGCGTATTATCACTGTGACCTTGAACTTTTAGTTGTTTGGGATAAAATAGGCTGTGCCTTAAAATGATGAAGGAATACCCTGCAATATTATAGCTATATTTTATTATGGGTGGTCTTTTCAGATTGGCACCAAATTTTTTTCTTTAAAGTTGGTGAAGTAATTTTTTTTTACGTTGACCAGTATTTGTGTTGTTGTTTTTTTTCTCTAGAAACCTTTAATTTCCAGAGTTCACATTTTGAATTAAAATTGACTTACATTTCATAGAATAGATGTAGAAAGTAAGTTTGGCGAAAGTTTCTGAAAATAAACTTATTTTAGGAAAATGTGGTGGCACTTCTGTTTTGCATATGTTTTGCATATGGAAAAATTAATCTTCAAGTGTATTTTTTTGTCTTTTTAATGAATAATCTATCAAAGACATGAATTCTTCCCTAAGACCTGCACTTATTTTTTCTCAGATTGAGGCTCATACTTGAATATCAAAGTTAGTTTACCCAATAACAATTTGTCAGTAATAAAACTCAGATTCATAGTTTTAAATATTATTTCCCCCTTTTCTCTTTTTCTTTTTCCTTCCTAATAATTATTTTTAAGATCTCAAAAAGAACTGGCTCCAGTTTTGTTTTTGTTCTTTAATGTAAAGATTTAGGTTTTTACTGTGCTTATTTAAAATAATATAATTTCTTTTAAGACAAATTATTCCATTCAGAGGATATCATGGTCTCTGCTAAAAGATACCCCCATCTCTGTGTACTCAGAATTTGTTGTGTATTTTTCAGTTTCAATTTTGAACATAAACTCAACACATTTCTTCTTCCCATTTCACCTCTACTACCTCCCCCCAGAGACAAAAATCTAGTTTTTTCTAAAATTAGGTAGAAAGAAAACATGTCATTCCTTAGAACATGGTAAAATTGAGGTGGAAATAGTTTGCCAAGGAAATGTAATAAAATACATGGTTGTCAACCTGCATCTGTTTTTGTAGTATAGTTAAAAGTTTATAAAGGACAAACTATGTATTATACTGAGATAGACTCAGTAATCTTTTATTTGTAAATTGATACTTTTGTTCTCATCCAGAAAATGCAGTGCATAGTAACAATACTTAGTGCAAAGAAACTTGTCCTGTGGCATATACTGGAAAATGACTGTCACCTTGCAGATTTTTCCATTTAAGCGTGCATGATCTTCTCCAGTGCTTTGTATAATATATGGTGTGTGAAATACACAGATGTGATTTTGTGTGTATTTTTTATATAAGTAACACTATGACATTTAACTGGTTGTAATTCACAAAAAGTGCTATTTATTATACTGTGTAGAGTGTTGTGTATGTTTTTATGTGTGTTTTGGCATTATGGTGTGGGGTTTAATAGAAGAATATTTGCCTTCAGTCTTTCCTCAGGTATTAATGTGTAGCAATTTTTGGTGCTTTCTTTTTAGTCTGTCATAATCTGGTGTTCTGAATGTTCAACAATAAATTTGGTGAACAAGAGCATGTGGTGCAGAGATTGTTTGCCAGCTCACATACTCTCCATAATACTATCTGAGGAAAAAATCCTTCAAAATTATTTCTTTACAGCACATCTGGATTTCAGAAATTTGAAGGCCTATGCATGGCACATAATAACACATCACAGGTAAATACTGGAAGCCAGAGAAATTCTAGTATTACCTGAGTTGGTATTTTGTAGCATTTGGATGGACATCTCATGGTTCATGTTCTATTTTTAAGGAACTGAATGGTTATCTTTCCCAAATACAGGTTTCTCCCAAAGATCATGCTTTCAACTTTTCTTATTCTTAGGTGCCCAGTTTCTCAAATTACATGAAAATGAGAATGATATAAACAGTTTGTAAACAGATTCCCAGGTCACCCTTAAACTACTAAATTTGATGTGTAGAGAAGAAACCTGGAATTCTGTTTTGTGTCCCAAATAGTAAATCTTAAACTTTGCTCTAGTGAATAAAATTAACTTGCTAGGCTCCTAGAGGCATCTAGAAATACTGTCCTTAGGATTACAAGATGCCAAAAGAGACACGACATAATTTGAGAATTTAGTATAGATCTGAACTTCATTAAGAATGGATGAGAGGAGTTAAAAATGGGGTAGGACGTCTTTCGAGGGACAAGTGATACACTCTCCCTCTGATGAGAAGAGTGTTTTCTAAACTCTTTTAATCAGCATCTCTAAATATATCATTTACAAATCATCTGCATGTATTAACATTGTATATGTTTTTACTAAATAAACCCTGAAAAGTAAATTTTTAACAATGAGAAATATACAGCTAGAAGCTTTAATAGTTTCCCTTGAACCCTTAAAGGATTATCTTTAAACCACCCCAATATAGAGGCCACTGGAATATACAAACTGAAAGCTTCATAAATCATTCCCACTGGTTTTTCTCCCTTTTTTTCAATAACCACTTCATCTTCACTCCCTTTCCATTTTATATATGTAATTGCTGCATAGCAATTAAAAATTTAATGTCGTTCAACAACACCTATTTGCACATAATTATATAGGTCAGAAGTCTGAGCACAGACCACCTGGGTCTTCTGCTCAGAATTAAACTTCTGAAATCATGGCATTAGCTGGGACTATCTGAGGTATCCTATTTGATACATTCAGGTTGTTAGGGGCTAAGGTTCCTCTTTTTTTTTTTTTTTTTTTTTGCTGGCTATTGACAGAGTACTGTTTTCTGAGCTTCCCAGTCTTCCTGCTATGTGGCCCTCCACAAAATGGCAATTTGCGCCCTCAAGATGAGCAGAATTACTTCCACAATGAGTGTCTTAAACTTCCTCTCTGACCTTTAGACCCAGATGGAGAGGGCTCATGTGAGTAGCTCAGATCCATTGAGCTTATTTCCCTTTTGATTTACTAGAGGCCAACCTGACATCTGCAGAATCCCATTTGCCACATAAGATACATTACTCATTCTCATCATACTCAACAAGTTCCATCCACACTCAGGGGCATGGATGATACAAGATTGGTATACTAGTAGATGAGAATCTTGGGGCCATTTTAGAAGTCTGTCTAGCATGCATATCAAGGAACTAAAGTCTTTTTCATAATTGCCATACTTAAGTAATATTTTATTCCATAGTTTTTTTTATTTAAAAACATTTAATGTTTATTTTTGAGAGAAACAGAGTATGAGCAGGGGATGGGCAAAGAGAGAGGGAGACACAGAATCCGAAAAAGACTCCAGGCTCTGAGATGTCAGCACAGAGCCCGACGTGGGGCTCCAGCTCACAAACCACTAGATCATGACCTGAGCCGAAATCACACAACCGACTGAGCCAAGCAGACACCCCATAGTTCTTTTTTATTTTCATGTTTATTCATTCCTAAGAGAAAGAAAGAGAGAGAGGGTGGGGGAGAGGCAGAGAGAGGGAGGCAGAATCCAAAGAGGCTCCAAGCTCTGAGCTGTCAGCACAGAGCCTGATGTGGGACTCAAACCCACAAACTTCAAGATCATGACCTGAGCCGAAGCTGGATGCTTAATCTCCTGAGCCACCCAGGCACCCCTTTCTTTATTCCATAGTTGTAACTGAAGGAGCTGATAAATATAAAATGTTTCAATAAAAGAAAAGCCCCTCAATTCTTTGAACGAATTATTTTTTTTATTTTAAAGTGAACGTGTGCCAGTGGAGGACAGGCAGAGGGAGAGAGAGAATCTCAAGCAGACTCCATTCCACACTCAGTGCACAGCCCAATGCAGGCTCAATCCCACGACCCTAGGATCATGACCTGAGCCGAAATCAAGAGTCTGACACTCAACCACTGAGCCGCCAGGCACCCGTGAACAAATTTTAAAAGAAAGGAAAGCAGTCTTCCATCCCTGGGTTACTCACACATATGCCCATATGCTCACACACATATGTGTGTTATATGTGTATGAAAGAGATTTTAATTAGAGATGATTCTTTTGTGTTCTGTGTTCTGAGCAATCAGAATTTGAATATGGCCTGAAACTAAGGAATGTAGACTAGAATTTCAAGTAAATAGAAGCATTTTACTATACTTAATAGATAATAATTTTATATTGGGTGAAGAGTAATGATTCTAACTCAAGGAAAATTATATAAAATCATCTGAGCTTTTAGAAATACTTCTAGTTGATTTGCTTCTCTCAAATATGTTCAGAATGAGTGAAATTTTTTTTAAGTTTATTTATTTTGAGAGACAGCAGGAGAGGGCCAGAGAGAGAGGAGAGAGAGAATTCCAAGCAGGTTCTGTGCTATTAGCGCACAGCCTGACATGGGGATCTATCTCAGGAACTGTTAGATCATGACCCGATGCTTAACCACTGAGCCATTCAGGTATCCCAAGAGTGAAGTTTTGAAATTTTCTAGGTGTGCTTAAGTCATAGTATACAATCTAAATGAATGCATCTGGCTTTGCAGAGCAAATATTTGCTCATTTGAATATTCATATGTGTAAACCAGCTTATCCTTTAGTGTCAAATAGTTCTGTAAGGTATGTTCATATTAACACAGGCTGAACAAAAAGGCTCCATCACCATGCTTTTTTCCTTTAATATTTATGCCATTCTGATCAAGAAAGACTAAAGGTTAAGAGAAAGGATGATCTAGGGATTGGCATATAAGATTCCAGTGAAACAAGAAAGACCTCTTGAACTACAAAGATTTAGTTAGAAGGTGTTTGAAGAGGAAACTATGATTTAATCTTTCTTTTCATTCCCTCGCTTACAGAAAATAACAGCATTTTATATGATGGGCATTATAGAGATTGTTAATCTAAAGATGATAGGGCATTGGTGTGGATGGGAGAGGAGGGAGTTGACTTCTGTCTATAAAACCTTGACCTACTAGAGAAAATCAAATGGAATTTAGTTAGGAAAGGAACTTGCAGGGCACCTGGATGGCTCAGTTGGTTAAGCATCAAACTCTTGATTTCGGCTCAGGTCATGATCTCTTTCTTGGTTGGTGGGTTTGAGGCTCGCATTGGGCTCTGCACTGACAGCTCAGTGCCTGCTTGGGATTCTCGTCTCTCCTCTTTCTGCCCCTCCTGCTCTCGCATTCTCTCTCTCTCTCTCTCTCTCTCTCTCTCTCTCTGTCAAAATAAATAAATAAACACACATTTGAGAAGAAAGGAACTTCATTTATGCCTTTTAGAAAAAAAACTATCCAATCTAGTTGAATTTTAAACTAGGAATATGTAGCATTCACTGCATTTAAAAATCTGTTATAACCGGGGCACCTGGGTGGCTCAGCTGGTTGGGCATTGGACTCTTGATTTTGGCTCCAGTCATGATCTCACAGTTGATGAGAATGAGACCCACATTGGGCTCTGCAGAGCCTGCTCAGAATTCTCTCCCCGCCCCCCGCCACTCCACCCTGCACACGTGCTCTCTCTCAAAATAAATGAACATTAAAAAACATATTTGTTGTAACAAATATTTAAGTGGGATTAATAAAATGTTTAGTTATAAATTACAGATCTACAGAGTGCTGTAAAAGGAAATCTGGCTGTTTTAGACAATGATCTACAAACTTCGATTACACACTGATATTGTTTTAAAAAAGTTTGAACTTTTCCCCCATAAAAATACTACTGTAATAACATGTAAATAGAAGATTTAGAATGACATTTTTAATGTCTCCCTAAGTAAAACTTTACAATATCACTAGCTAATATCTCAAGGCAGAAAATATATTCATGGCAACAGTCAATATAAATTGATTTTTTCAAACCTTGATCATTTTAAAGTAATTTTTTAAAGATTTTCATTTATTTTTTCAATTTACATCCGAATTAGCGTATAGTGCAACAATGATTTCAGGAGTAGATTCCTTAATGCCCCTTACCTGTTTACCCATCCCTCCTCCCATAACCCCTCCAGCAACCCTCTGTTTGTTTTCTATATATGAGTCTCTTATGTTTTGTCCCCCTCCCTGTTTTTATATTATTTTTGCTTCCCCTCCCTTATGTTCATCTGTTCTGTGTCTTAAGATCCTCATATGAGTGAAGTCATATGATATTTGTCTTTCTCTGACTGATTAATTTCGCTTAGCATAATACCCTCTAGTTCCTCTAGTTTCATCCATGTAGTTGCAAATGGCAAGATTTCAGTCTTTTTAATTGCCGAGTAATTCTCCATTGTACATATATACCACATCTTCTTTATTCATTCATCCATCGATGGACATTTGGGTTCTTTCCATACTTTGGCTATTGTTGATAGTGCTACTGTAAACATTGGGGTGCATGTGCCCCTTCGAAACAGCATACCTGTACCCCTTGAATAAATTTAAAGTAATTTTTAAAATCTTTTTAAATTGATTTTTAAGAGAGAGAGAGACGGACAGAGGGTGGGCAGGGGAGGGGCAGACAGAGAGGGAGACACAGAATCCTAAGCAGGCTCCAGGCTCCAAGCTGTCAGCACAGAGACCAATGCGAGGCTCGAACCCATGAACTGCAAGACCATGACCTGAGTCTAAGTCAGATGTTTAACAAACTGAGCCACCCAGGTGCCTCCAAACCTTGATAATTTTAAATGAAAAGAGTAACTTCTTCTTTTGTTGTACATATTAGTTTCAGGTGTACAACATCATGATTTAATATGCATTTTGAAATGGTCACCACAGTAAGTCTAGTTACCATACAAAGTTTTTACAATATTATTGACTATATCCACTGTGTTGTATATTACATCTTTATGTCTTATTTTATAACAGGAAGATTATATCTCATAATCTTCACCTATTTCAGCCATCTTCCCACTCCTCTCCCCACTGGCAATCATGAGTTTGTTCTCTGTGTATGAGTCTGTTTCTGTTTTGTTCATTTGGGTTTGGGGGAGTGGTTGGGGTCTTTTTGTTTGTTTGTTTTTAGATTCCATATATAAATGAAATCATAGGGTATTTGGCTTTCTCTGACTTACTTTATTTAACATAATAACGTCTAGATCCTTCCATGTTATCACAAATGGCAAAATTTCACTCTTTTTATGGCTGCATAATATTCCCTTGCATGTGTGTGTATGCATTTGTCTTTCTCTGATTAACACAATATCCTTCAGTTCCATCCACATTGTCACAAATGGCAAGATACCATTCTTTTTTATGGCTGAGTAATATTCTCATATATGCATATGTGCATGTGTATATATCACATCTCCTTTATCCATTCATCTATCAGTGTACATTTAGGCTGCTTCCATACCCTGGCTATTGTAAGTAATACTGTAATGAACATAGGGCTGCGTATATTTTTTCAAATTGGTGTCTTTGTTTTCTTTGAATATCTAGAAGTAGAATTGCTGGATCATATGGCAGTTCTATTTTTAATTTTTTTAGGAACCCCCATACTATCTTATATAATGGTTGAACCAATTTGCATTCCCACCAAAAGTGCACAAAAGTTCCATTTACTCCATATCCTTACTAACATTTCTTATCTTTTGATAATAATCACTCTGATACATGTGAGGTGATATCTCATTGTGGTTTTAATTTCTACATTTTCCTGATGGTTAGTAATATTGACCATCTTTTCATGTACCTGTTGGCAATCTGTATGTCTTCTTTGGAAAAAATTTCTTTTCAGGTCCTGTCCCATTTTTTAGTTGGATTGTTTTTTGATACTGAGTTGTATGAGGTCTTTAAATATTTTGGATGTTAACTCCTTATTGAATATGTCATTTGCAAGTATCTCCTCCCATTCAGTAGGTTGCCTTTTCATTTTGTTGATAGTTTACTTCCCTGTGCAAAAGCTTTTCAGTTTAATATAGTTCCATTTGTTTATTTTTGCTTTTGTGGTCCTTGCCTGAGGAGACAAATCCAAGAAAATATTTTAAAGATTGATGTCAAAGAGCTTACTACCTCTCTTTTCTTCTAGGAATTTTATGGTTTCAGGTCTCATTTAAGTCTTCAATTCATTTGAGCTTATTTTTGTATATAGTATAAGAAAGTGGTCAGATTTCATTGTTTTGCATGGAGCTGTCTGGTTTTCCCCATTGTACGTCCTTGCCCTCTTTGTCATAGATTAACTGACCATATAAGCATGGGTATATTTCTGGGCTCTCTATTCTGTTCCATTAATCTGTGTATCTGTTTTTGTACCAGTACCATACTGTTTTGGTTACTATAGCTTTATAGTATAATTTGAAATCCAGGAATGTGATAACTCTAGCTTTGTTCTTTCTCAAGATTGTCTTGACTATATGATGTCCTTTGTAGAAAGGAGTAACTTTTTGTCAACTCTTACTATTGTTTTTAATTCCTAATGAAACTGATAAGAGGGTAGAAGTGTTAGCACTGATATTTTCTTCTGTTGGTTTGTGTTTACATTACTAGTATCATTTTCAACTTTTTGTTGTAAATAGTAGTTTCTTATAAGGAGTGTTTTTAAGCTCCTTATTTGTGATAGTTAAAACTAGTACTATAATAAGTATTTAATAACATAATCCATGAATCCTTTAACTGGCTCACATATACTGCAGTGTCACAAAATGTTTAAAGTGAACAAAGAAATGAAGCAACTAGTAATGTGCCCTGCCACTTTCGTCCATGCTGTAGAATTCTGACTTCTCCCAGCACATATCCCACACACTGTGTGTAATCTGCTCTGATAAAGGCTGAGTTTGTGAGGCCATTGTTAGCAGTCCATGTATAAAATGTCCATATATTAATCTGTTAGATTAAAAACATTAAAATGAATTAGGGTTTCCTCTCACATCCCACTGTGTTGTCTTGCACATCACTTAAGAATGCACACAACCCCCTTTGGAGAAACTTAGTTTAGAATGTTTTGTAACCTTTCGAGGTTGTCTTTGGTTAAGTTTTAATACCTATTCTTATTCACGTTCTCATGAAAGCAGTAATGAGGTTTCTGGATCAGGAACAGACTATTCTTACTTAAAGCAGTGTACACATTGGTTCCCTTTGCCCCATTCTTTCTCCTTCAGGGCAAAGCAAGAGCCAGGTTAACCCTGTATGTGAAAAAGTGGTGTTTTGTTTTGTTTTGTTTTGTTTTGTTTTGAACCAAGAGAAAAGAACCCTGAAACTCTGAATCTGGGAGTTTATATAAGCTACATGCTGCCTTCTTCCCCTCCTGAGAGAGAAAGAGAAGTCTTTGTTTCCAAATGTTTTACAGTTCTTTGGAATATAAACAAATGGGTTCAGGTTTTATCTTGTCATAAAATGTAAACATGTGGCTACACCAAACAGGAGGCAAGGGGAAACGGAGCACTGAAGAGTAGATGTTTCTGGGGAAAGGAGATACTATCTTTATAGCAGGTCCTTTTTGTTCACAAAGCCAAATTATGTTGAAACATGGAAATATTCATGAAGCATTGTTACCTTGATAGTCTTAATGGGGTATAGAAATAATGCCTCACTCACTCCTGGCATTACTCTTAGGAACCTTTAATGTCCAGATGAATTGAGTAGGGCAACTTAAGTGTCATAACATGTAGTCCTCCAGTTGTGCTCTGTTGGGTACTGTAGTCAGGAAGGAAACTGGTGGAGCCAGCATTGAGGAGGTCTTCTAATACTGAAGTTTATAAAAATCCTTATTTTAAAAAATCATGGTAATATAATATGCAGGACAGAAGGGAAGTGGATGAGGCAAGGTGAGGGAGATCATTTATGAGGCTGCTATAAAATTTGGAATGCTAGTGGGGTGCCTGGCTGGCTCAGTTGGTAAAGCATACAGCTCTTGATATTGGGGTCATGAGTTCAAGTGTCACGTTGGATATAGAAATTACATAATAAAAAATAAATACTAAAAAAATTAAAAACTTTTGGACTGCTACTAATAGTGGTCTAAACTGGAGTGGGAGCCAGAGAAGAGGGGGTACCAATGTAGGATGACCATAAAGTGGTGGTGGACTTTTTAGGGCTTAGCAATGAATTAGATGTGGTAGGCAAGTTTCTTTCTGCGTTACATTTGACCTGGGACCTTGCCAGACTCCCATGATATGAAGAATATCACTAACAATTAAAATGTAAGACAGTGTCAGCCAGTGGCCTATCTTAATTTTCATTATCCCCAAGATCTTAGGTACTGTAACTACAAGGGAGGGAGGGAGAGTGGCTTTTTGAGTCTCCATTTTGTTCTTTCTTCATCTTGTTCCAATACAGTTTTAAATTAACTTTTTAAGAAAAGAAGCCCATTGTTCCAGTGAGACTGTAATGCAGTAAGTTCTTTAGGTGCCAGAATGCACCTAACTGGAATCCTTAATCAGAAATTTATGATGTAATTGAACTTTAAAAGAGAAGACATTATAGGAAAATTAAAGAAAATAAGCGATTTCTTTTACTAAAAACATTCCATACCATATTGTGGGGTTTGTTACAGACTGTCTTGTCATCTATAATTTATCCTTTTAGCAGATATTCATGGAGTACCTGTTTTACCAGAATCCATGGCAGACACATTCACATTCAGCTTCTCATTTCATTTCCCTTAGAGGGAAGATTATTATCCCCACATTACAGGAAATGACCTAGTATCAGAGGAAACAATTTGCCCATCAGAATTTAAAGCAGATTGTTTGTCTAAGAAATAGAGTTCTTTCCACTGAAGATGTGCAACATGTAAGAATATTTGTTCACTTCCTACTCTCAGAATCTTTCCTGACCATACTAGTTATTCCTCTTGCCTTGGGGGGGGGATGTTTCCAACGATCTTCCCCCAACCTTTCTTTTTTTTTAAGCTTATGGATTTATTTTGAGAGAAAGACAGCAAAAGTGAGGGGGGAGGGCAGAGAGAAAGAGAGAGAGAGAGAGAGTGAGAATCCCAAGCAGGCTCTGTGCCCACTGTGGAACCTGATTCTGGGCTCAATCTCACAACCATGAGATCATAACCTGAGCCAAAACCAACAGTCAGATACAACTAACTGAGCCACCCAGGTGCCTTCCCCAGCCTTCTTCGTTGCTCTTTCTATACTTTTTCTTAGAGACTTCCTCTAACTCTGTGACTCTAACATTATATTTTGGGTGGATGTCAGACCCATATATATATTTTGGGAAAGTCAGACAGAGTTCCCCCCTCAGCTCCATACTAAGTATCTTTGAGTCAATGGCAGTATATTTAGCCCCCCTGAGACTAAATACTCATCCATCTCTAAATTATGGCTAGTAATATTATTTACAAACCTGACATGAAGAATAAGTGAGATAATAGGCCAAATATACCTGACACATAGTGGGTGCTAGAGAAATGATCAGCTTTCTTCCTAGCTCTCCAATCTCTAGTTTCTCTAAACTAAACAAATCAGTTTCAACTCACTGTTGAAATATAACCTTACAACTTCTTTCCCTCCCTAATTAGCAACTGTTTTTAGTATCCAAATTTCTATTAAATCCTCCCAATTACACAAATTGAAAACCCACTTATTTTGATAATTTCTTTCTTGCTTACTATATGCAATAATTTCTCCCTTGCTTACCACATGCAATCAGTTGCTAAGCTCTAAACAGTCCACCGCTTTAGGGTACACTCCTTTCTGGCTTCCACTATAGTTTAGACTGTCAATACTAGCATTCTACATTTTACAGCAGCTTCATAAATGATCTCCTTGTCTCACATTCTTTACTTCTATCCTGCACATTATTTTTACCATTCATCTTTTTTTAAACAGCAAATTAGTATTATCACTCTCGTGAAAAACCTTTTAGTCTTCCCCCCATGTTCTATCAGATACAGTACAAACTCCTTCTTTTGACAGCTTGACCAATCTACATTTCCAGTCCTTCTTCTACCATCTTCCAAAGACACCCATCTCCTCCCCACACAAACTGTTTGAGTTAAGATTAGTTTGCAAGAAACAGAAAACCTGACAAACAGTTGCTAAACCAATCATTTCTTCAAGTAGAAAGTTGAGGATAGGTCTCCCTGAAGTCATCATGAGCTAAAGCTCCTTCTAGCCCATTAGTTCTCCATCCTTAGTGTGTGGCTTTCTTAACAAAACTATGGCTACATGATATTTCCATTTGAAGAGGAAGAAAGAGAAAACAAAAGGTGCTCTGCTTTTATTTAGAAAAGATTCCCCCTCTCTTATCCCCTTCCCACCTCAGGGACTTCTATCTACAGCTCACTGGCCAGAATGATATCACATGACCACTAAGGAATACAAGGGAGACTGCGGAAACAAGTTTTAAGTTGGCTATGTTGCCCCCCCAGACAAATACGACTAAGAAGAAAGATGTGTTAGTCTGTTTGGCTACCATGACTGAATAACACAGACTGGGTGGCTAAAACAACAGTTATGGAGGCTGGAAGTCCAAAATCAATGTGCTGGCCTATTGGAGGTTAGGGTTTCAACATATGAATTTGGGGGAACACGTTTCAGTCCATAGCAAAAGGGATAAAAGGAAGCAACAAGTAGGGTCTCCCATACAAGCAAAGTGGGCTACTGTATCTTCTTTAAGTATCTGCTGTCTTTTGCTACTTTTCTGCCATTGCTTAAGAACTTCTTTCCCATGGGGCACCTGGGTGGCTCCGTCGGTTAAGCCTCAGACTTTGGCTCAGGTCATTATCTCGCAGGTCCTGAGTTCGAGCCCCACGTTGGGCTCTCTGCTGACAGCTCAGAGCCTGGAGCCTGCTTTGGATTCTGTGTCTCCCTCTCTCTCTGTCCCTCCCTGCTCATGCTCTGTCTCTCTCTCTCTCTCTCTCTCTCTCAAAAATAAACATTAAAAAATATATATAGAAACGAACCTCCTTCCCACAACTCTGTTGTCAAAATTTTCTTCACAAAAGTCATCAGCTTCTACGGTCAGGACTAATCTACTTTTCCCTACTTCTAGCTCTTACTGTCATAGTTCCATACCCTGTGAGACTCATCCTATTAGGTGTTGTGTGCTTTTTCCATGCAGCTCTTGATAGTGACATTTATTTAACGTCTACATGTCAGGTGCTGTTACCAGCTTTATATGTATCATTTCTAATTCTATGACAGCTGCAAAGTAAGATTACTTCATGGTTGAGTAAACTGAGGTGCAGAGAGATGAAATAATTTGCCCAAGGGAATGGCAGAGCTCAGTTTTGAATATAGTTAAGTTTGGTTCTGAAACCCTTTCTACCCTACCATACTATTTCTCCAAGTAGATTGTTTGATCCTAGAAGGAAGAGATTGTATCTCTTTCCATATGCCATCTCTTCATATTCCCACACTTAGCAATGCATATTTCACATGGTAGAAATTTGTTAAATATTTTTTAATAAAGAATAGTAACAGTGACCCAAGATATTTCAAAACCCTAATTTAACAAAAACTAATTATGTTCATAACAACTTGCCTATATGTTGATAAGCACTGAAGCTGAGTAATAAGTATTGATTTGCATTGTTCTATTCTCTTTAACTTTGTATAAATTGGAGTTTAATATCATAAAGAAAACTTAATTGTGGTCCAATATTATATTCACTAGTAGATTAATATATTTACAAAAACTTTCAGAAATTATTTTTTAAATTTATTTCTGAATAATTTGTTTAGGTATACATACACAATGGAATATTACTCAGCCATGAAAAAATGAAATCTTGCCATTTGCAACAACATGTTTGGAGCTAGAGTGTATTATGCTAAGTGAAGTAAGTCAGCCAGAGAAGGACAAATACTGTATTTTTGCTCATGTGGAATTTGAGAAACAAAACAAATGAGCAAAAGGAAAAAAGAGAGAGAGAGAGACAAACCAGAAAACAGACTCTTAACTGTAAAAAAACAAACTGACAGTTACCAGAGGAGAAGTGGGTGGGGAGATGGGTGAAATAAGTGATGGGGATTAAGGAGTGCCCTTGTGTTGAGCACTGAGTGTTGTATGGAAGTGTTGAGTCACTATATTGTACACCTGAAACTAATATAACACTGTATGTTAACTAAGTGGGATTCAAATAAACACTTTAAAAAAATAAATTTAGTTGTAAAAAAGTAGAAATAATTCAAAAACAGTTTTTCTTTTTTCAGTTACCCTAGCTAATTCTAAAGGACTATTAGCTGTGGCTATCCATATGTAAGATTATACATTATAATCCCAAAAGCAGCCACTAAAATAATAATACAAAGAGGTACAGCTAAGATGCCATTGGAGAAATTTACATAAAATTTGAAAATATTTTAAAAGCCCAAAGATAAAGAAATAATTGATAAATTGGACTTCATCAAAAATAACTTCTTTTCTTCAAAACACCATGTTAAGAAAATGAAAAGGTAATTCACAAGGGCAAAAAAACCAAACACATACCTGAGAAGCAACTTGTATCAAAATATATAAGGAACTCTCAAAATGCAGCAATAAGAAAACAAACCAATTTGTAATTAACAAAATACGAGGCTCCATAGCTTAGGGGTCAGAGCATTGGTCTCATAAAATTAGCAAAATACATAAGCAGACCTCAGAGAGCAGATATATGTATGGCCAAGTAAGCACATGAAAAGATGGGGCACCTGGGTGGCTCGGTCAATCGTCCAACTCTTGATTTTGGTTCAGGTCGTGATCTCGAGATGTGTGGGATCTAGCCCCATGTTGGTCACTGCACTGGGCATGGAGCCTGCCTAAGATTCTCTCTCTCCTTCTGCCCGCCCCCTCTCTCTCTCAAAAAATAAATAAAATAAAAATAAAAATTAATGAAAGAAAAGATGCTCAACATAATCATGGGGAAAATGTAAATGATAACCATAATACCTAAAATAAAAAGTTTCAAAAACTGGCAATACTAAGTGCTCGTGAGGATTCGAAACAACTAGAATTCTTATGCATTGCTGGGGGGAATGCAAAATGTTATGTCACTTTGTAGAAAGTTTGGCAATTTCTTATAAAGTTAAACATGCATTTGCCATATGAACCAGAAATACCATTCCTATATTTACTCAAAAGAAATGAAAACATATGTCCACATAAAGACCTGTATGCAGATATTTATAGCAGCTTTGTTAATAATTTCCCCAGACTAGAAGCAACAAAGGTTATCTGTCATCTGGGACATGGGTAGAAAAATTGTGGCACACCCATTAAAATGGAATATTACTTCACCCCCGACCGAAAAAAAGGTAAAGTGAACAGCTGATACATGAAATAATACTGATGAATCTCAAACATATTATGGTAAGTGAAAGATCCCATACTGAATGATTCTACTTTTATGACAGTCAGTAAAGGGGAAAACTGTGGAAACAAAATAGATGAGTGGTTACAGGGAGACTGACTCCAAAAGGGCTTGAGGGAATTTGGGGGAGTGAGGGAGATGTTCTAAATCTTTATTGCGATGGTCATTACATAACTATAAACATTTGTTAAAATTCAGGGAACTGTTCACTAAGAATAATATATAAGTTACTCCAGGACTAGATTATTTCAATGGTAAATTATATTGAACTTTGAGTGACACCAATGTTGTACAGCTCTTCCAGAAATCGAAAGAGAAGGAGGCACTTCCCAAATCATTTTATGAGGCAACTGTAGCCTGATACCAAAGCATGACACAGAAATTACTGACCAGAATCCCTTTTTAACACAAATGTGACTGTCCTTAACAAAATACTAGCAAATCAAATCCAGCAATATATAAAAGTCCTCAGGAATGTATAAATCAACTAGTGGGACTAATAATATAATATAGCAAGACCACAGAATACAAGGTCAAACAATATACAAAAAAAATATTCATATACATTAAAAGCATTGGGGACACCTGGCTTTCTAGTCAGTAGAGTATGTGACTCTTGACCTCAGAGTTGTGAGTTCAAGCCCCATATTGGGTGTAGAGATTACTTAAAAAAATAAAATCTTAAAAAAAAAAGGATCAAACAATTATAAAATAATTTTAATAAAATGCCGTTTGCATATCACAAAAATAAGATGCATAGGAATAAATTAAAATATTTATGAGACCTCTTTACCAACAGTTACAAAATATTGCTTAGAGAAAAATTTAAAGCCCTAATATAAAGAGAAATATAGTATTCAATGATTAGAAGACTTGCTATTTTTAAGATGTCATTTTCCTCCAAAATGATATATAGATTAAATTCATTCTCAATCAAAATCCCAGCAGGCTTTTTTTTAACCTACAAGCTGATTCTAAAGTTTATATAGAAAAACAAACAATTTTGAACAGTCACCACAATTTTGAAAAAGAATCACGCTACTTGATCTCAAGACTTAGTGTAAATCTACACTGGTCAAGGCAGTTTGGTATTGGGGAGAGGATAAATACAGGAAGGAACAGAACAGTTTTATTGTCAATTGATTTTCATGAAGGTGCCACAATACTGTAATTGGGGGAAAGAGTCTTTTCAACATATAGTGCTAGAATATATCACAGGACAGTCACCTGCAAAAAAAACAAAAAAAACAAAATGTGGATCCTTCCTCACATCACACACAAAAGCAATCTGAGGTGAATCATAAATCTAAATGTAAAAACTGAACCTAAAAGCTTCTAGAAGAAAGTACAAGAGAATAATTTGTGACATGATAGTATGCAAAGGTGCTTAGACAGTAAAGGAAGCAACATGATTTAAAATTTGGTAAATTATACTTCATCACAAAGTCTTCTGCTCATCAAAAGATATAATTAAGAAAATATACAAGAAAATATACTGAACCATTTGGGTGATTCAGTCAGTGTCCAACTCTTGATTTCGGCTTAGTTCATGGTCTCACAGTTGGTGAGTTCAAATCCCACATCAGGCTCTGTGCTGACAGTGTAGAGCCTGCTTGGGATTCTGTCTCCCTCTCTCTCTGTCCCTTCCCTGCTCACTCCCTATCTCTCTCTCTCTCTCTCTCTCTCTCTCTCAAAGTAAATAAAAATAAACTTTTTTAAAAAAGCAGAGAAAGAAAATATACAGGCAAACCACAGACAGAGAAACATACTTCTGACAATGGGATTGTTTTCAGAATATATAAAAATACTTTTGTAACTCTGTCAAAGAACCTCAAATAACCCAATTTTTACAAGTGGAATTTTTTTAAAGTCATCAGGAAATATTTTACCAGAAACTTAGAATGTTCCCCTGCCACATTATTGTCGGAGGATTAAGGTGAAATCATTTCTGATGCCGAGATTTTGGGTGGATTATCTCAAGGCCAGACTTATCGAATGAATGCACGTTTGAAGGGAGGAGGAAAAGTTTTGCTATTCAATTTTGTTTAAAATAATTGGATAACATCTTATGCATCTAAAGTACTAATAAAGAGCTCCGAGAATACTAGGAACTAAATGTTGTTTTTTGGGGTGGCTGTTTTGTTTTTTTGGAGGGAAGGGAGTTTGTTGATTTTTAAAAAACAGAATAAAAGTTCACTGGTTCTATTTCAGAGCTCACAATTGATGAATAGCACCAAGAAAGAGAATCATTTGCCCATTATGCCCAAAAAACATCCAAAGAAATGCTCATCTATATTGTCCTCTATTTTTCCCTTCTCTGAAACTACTCTATCATACAAAATATGTGCCTGGAAATTTAGGTAATATTTTAAGAATGGTGTTTCTTCCCAATACTTACAATGGGTTAAAATATTTGGTCCATTACAAAATTATGTGACTCATGGATAGGGTCTTGTCTAATTTAACAGTCTAAGATGGATCCTTTTTTTCATCCCTTCTGTATCAAAAAAAAAAAAAAACAAAACCCCACAATATCTAGTTTTACTCACACAAAACCTCAGGTTCCTAATAGACCTTTCAATCCAAATCTATTTTGTGTTGTGAATTGGATGACCAGAAGCTCTACCTTTCTCAAAAGGGAATAAAGAATTTAGATCCAGCTTCTATGTCTGTCCATGTTCAACGTATTCAGGAGAAGCTAAAGCAGTTATTGTGAATTATGGGTCTTCCTCCTTCATGACTGGCCCGACATCTCAACACCTTTTGTATTAGTTTCCTGTGGCTACTGCAACAAATTGCCAGATGTGCATAGCTTAAAACAACAAAAATTTATGCTCTCACAGTTCTGAAGGCAAGAAGTCTGAAGTCAGTATCAGTGAACGAAAATCAAAGTGTGGTCAGGTCCGTACTTCCTCTGGAGACTCTAGGGAAGAATCAGTTCCTTTCCTCTTTGAGCATCTGCATGCATCCTTGGATTGTGGTCTCAACACCAGAACAATATTTCCTTTTTTTTTTTTTTTTGCCACAGCTAGATTGAATATTAATTTATACTTTACTGGTCCATTGAATATTCAAGTCAAATCAATAAATATCTGTTGGTCACCTGTAGTTAGCTCTTCCCTTTTTATTAAAATATGACAAGATATAAATCTTTAGATTAACAATACAAATAGAAATGTAACAAGGCTTAAATTTTGAAAGAACATTATAAGAATCTAAGCTTCAATTTTACCTAAAGAATTATTAATTCCATAAATATTTGTGATATGTTTGCCTACTGTATACCAGGCATTATGCCAGTGATAAAGACTGAAGAAGCATGATAAAAAAGACTTGGTGCCTCCTTCAAAGAGCTTAACCTTGGGAACAGTAAGACATATGGAAGCAAAATGATCATTCTAATTCAACAAGGTAAGAGCTGTTGAAGTGACTAAGTGGTTTCTTTTTCTGAGAAGAAGTAACATTTGAAGTGAGCCTTGAAGGACAGGGATAAGTTCTAAGGGTATGCAAGGGTTAGAGAAGGCATTCCAGGCAAAACCAAAAGCCAAGTTCAAAGGCACTGAAGTAGAAGTATGAGTGATGTTCCCTGGAGAGGTTATATGGCTGGAATGGTAGTATTGGGTTATACTGAGGGCCTGTACATAATGGTCAAGAGCTTAGACTTTATCTTATGAGCATCAAGAAGCCGCTAAAGGTAGATGTGATCTTGTAAGCTTTTCCTTATCAGTGTGACCTTGTTTTTCTGTTGTCTCTGCTCCAGAGTCAGTTACAAAGCCAAAGATATTGCCAACAACTTCAGACTCTCTGATGCAAAAGCAGACTGATTACAGAAAAGCTGTTTGCAAAGCCCTAAGGAATTATTTAGCTTTCTATATTTTAGGAAAATTCCTTTACTTTTTTATTGTGGCTTTGGAGATACCAATATGGCTTGGAATGACAGGAAAACCCAGGTTGAGAGAATTTAGTTTACATCTCAGTCACTGTGTGAATCTAGATATCTGCTTTCCTGCCATTTCTCCAACCTGGCTTCAGATCAAGCATCATTATCATGATTTTTACCTTTTGTTGCCTCCACTCCTTCATCTTAGTTGAAGGAGAAATAGCTTGAACTTAGGGCAGGATTGAAAAGTATGTGCTGGCTGGCCCTTTGTGACTAGCATTTGTTTCTCAGGAAGGCTGGTGCCAGGGAGGAAGATGGCCAGAGGAGGGATCATGGCAGAAGGGAAGGCTGCTGCTGAAACCCCAGCTGGTGACAAGAAACACCTGATGAAAGCAGAGGCCCTGAGGCCAGGTAGTGAGATCAAATGCTCTTAAGGAAGGATGGCCACCCCACTTGGCCTTTGTCCCCTTCCTTTATGACCCAGGCTTCTGGACTTGGCTCATACTCTGGCCCTTAAGAGATAAAAGCAGGGGTGCCTGGGTGGCTGTCGGTTAAGTGTCCAGCTCTTGATTTCGGCTCAGGTCATATCTCATGGTCTGCAAGTTTAAGCCCTGGGCTGCACTCTGTGCTGACACACTCACCCTCTCTCTCTCTCTCTGAAAATAAATAAGCTTAAAAAAAAGAAGAAGAAGTAAAAACAGCTGTAACATGTCTCAGAGGAAGATTTTTTTCTTCTTTAACATACTCCTTTAATATTTTTTAAATGCTATTTATCTTTGAGAAAGAGAGACAGAGTGCAAATGGGAGAGGGAGACGCAGAATCTGAAGCAGGTTCCAGGTTCCGAGCTGCAAGCATAGAGCCTGATGCGGATCTTGAACTCACCAACTGTGACAACATGACCTGAGCTGAAGTCTGATGCTGAATCACTTAACTGACTGAGCCAGCAGGCGCCTCACCCCTTTAACATTCTAAAAACATTTCAAAACGAAGCAGAGGATAGCAAAGAATTAAAGAGATTTCTGCATGGTGAATGACTAGAGAATTCTGAAGGACAACTCAATAGAATCAGAGATACTTTAGGCAGTATCACTAATGCTAGAACAGGACAAAGGGTTAATCATATTGTGGAGGTTTTGGAGTGTGGAGAATGTCATGGATTTTTTAAAAACTAATTTTGTCACCCCTATCTGAATGGAGGAGGGAAGGAGTCCAATTTCAGGGGTTTCTGGGCCTCAGACCAGCACAGACCTCTCCAAGGTCTCACAGGCTGGAAACTTTAAGTGGCCCCAGTGTGAGAGGTGAGCCTCTCTTGTCCCATGCATCATGGGCACTGTGGTTCCCCAGACCACACCTCTTCGCTTCTGTTCTGTGTCTGGCAAGAGGCCTATGCTTCTTCTCCCCTATTCTCATTGGACTTCCTTCAAACTGAAATCTGCCCACTGCCAGAAAAGATAGTCATGACTGCTGTGAGCAGAAGCTGCCTGGCTTACTCTGTTAATCACATGAGCAACCTTTTCACTATCTTTGAAGTTCTTATCATTACTGAGGAAGCAGTCAATAGACAATAATTTTCCCTTTCCCTCATTCAGAGCCAGGAAAAGAAAAAGATTAAATTCTTGTCCCTGTTCATGATACAGCTAAATAGCTATGTCAGCTCCATCTTTTTCTACTTAGTAGAGAAAGGAAGGACTTGAAAAGGTTGCATAGTCCGACAGAGATCATCTTAAAACCTTCCCCTGCCTCTCACAATATCCTTTGTTTTGCGTCCTTTCCTCACCTTTACCGTCACGTTGAATTTATAATCTACGTAAGTTTATAATTCAATCAGCACATATTTATTGGATTTCTTTTACGTGTGTAGCCCTGTGCTGAGTACTCTATTTTTTCCTCAATTTCTAATAGAGAAAAGCCAGCAAAGACCTGCATTCAGGTGTCTCTGGGTGTGGAAGAGCCTTTTTCCCTAGAATATCCCGACTGCCCACTTTTACAAATGCCCTGTTTATTGAAGAGTCTAAATGGGATCATTTAGACCTGAAACTAATGGTTTGGGAACCTAACCTCCCTCTTTCTCTCTCTCTCTCTCTCTCAAAATAAATAAACTTACTGGGGAAAAAAAAAGAAATAAAAACAGCAGTAACATGTTTCAAACCGTGAAAGGTATTTTTTCTTGCAGTAACATGTTTCAAACCGTGAAAGGTATTTTTTCTTCTTTAAACTTCCCGGGGGTTTTTTATCCTCTCCCAATTGAATTCATTGACCAAATACTTACAAAATATCTACTTAGTATCGTGCTGATACATTCTGAAGAAAATGCCATCATCAGTTTAATCAATAATACATTCTGCTCTTAAAAGCAGAGACTTAGCGATGCCTGGTGGCTCAGTCAGTTAAGCATCCAACTCTTGATTTCAGCTCAAGTCATGATCACATGCTTCATGAGATCAAGCCCCGCATCAGGCCCTGCACCAACAGCCCAGTCTGCTTGGGATTCTCTTTCTCCCTCTGTCTCTGCTCCTCCCCTGCCCATGCTCTCTTTCAAAGTAAATAAACTTTAAATAGCTATAAAAATAAAACAAATTTAAAATTAATAAACAATTAAAAGAATTACAAACACTAGTTTTATTTAAATGTATAATTTCTTTTTTTAATGTTTATTTTTGAGAGAGAGAGAGAGAGAGAGAGAGAGAGTGTATGATCCAGGAAGGGACAGAAGGAGAGGGAGACACAGATTCTGAAGCAAGCTCCAGCCTCCAAGCTATCAGCAGAGAGCCCAATGCAGGACTCGAACTTAAGAGCCATGAGATCATGACCTGAGCCAAAGTCGGTCGCTTAACCCAATGAGCCACCCAAGCACCCCTATAATTTCTTTAAACAATGAGGAAAACTCCAATTTTTTAAAGTTTATTTATTTATTAAAAAAATTTTAAGTTATTCATTTATCGTGAGAGAGAGAGCATGTAGGGTACGGGGAGAGAAGGGGGGAAAGAGAGAGAATCCCAAGCAGGCTCCTCACTGTCAGTGCAGAGCCTGATGCAGGGCTCAAACTCACAAAGCATGAGATCATGACCTGAGCTGAAATCAAAAGTCGGACACTCAACCAACTGAGCCACCCAGGCTCCCCTAGAAAACTCCAGTCTTCATGAATAAGATGATAATATGTGTATGTTACCTTTAGTCCATTGCTCTATTGAGAAACTATACAGGCATAGTTTGTTGTGCTGTAATTCACTTTATTACACTTCACAGATACTTTGTTTTTTTTACAAATTGTAGGTTTGTGGCAACCCTGCAAGTCTATCAGTGCCATTTTCCCAACACATTTGTTCACTTTGTGTCTCTGAGTCACATTTTGGTAATTCTCACAATATTCCAAACTTTATATTATTATTATTATATTTGCTACAGTGATCTGTGATCAGTGATCTTTGATGTTCCTATTGTAATTGTTTTGGTGCACCACGAACTGCACCCACATAAGACAGTGAACTCAATAAATGTGTGTGTACGGATTGTTCCACCAACTGGCTGTTCTCCTATCTCTCCTTCTTCTCAGGCCTCCTTATTCCCTGAGATACAACTATATTGAAATTAGGCCAATTAACAATCTGCAATGGCCCTTAATGTTCAAATGGAAGAGTCACATGTCTCTCACTTTAAATCTACAGCTAGAAATGATTAAGCTTAGTGAAGATGGCATGTTGAAAGCCATAAGCTGGGTTTCCTGTGCCAGTTAGCCAAGTTAATAAAGAAAAGGAAACATTCTTGAAGGAAATTAAAAGTGCTACTCCAGTGAACACACAAATGATAGGAAAGCAAAACAGCCTTATTGTTGGTTTGGAGAAAGTTTGAGTAGTCTGGATAGAATATCAAACCAGCCACAGCATTTCCTTAAGCCAAAACCTAACCCAGAGCGGAGTCCTTACTCTCTACGATTTTATGAGGGCTGAGAGAGGTGAGTAAGCTGAATAAGAAGTTTGAACCTGGTAGAAGTTGGTTCATGTGGTTTAAGGAAAGAAGCCATCTCCAGAACATAAAAGTGCAGGGTGAAGCAGCAAGGGCTGATGTAGAAGATGCAGTAAGTTATCCAGAAGACCCAGCTAAGATAATTAATCAAGGTGGCAGCACTAAACATTTTTTAAAATGTAAATGAAATAGCTTTCTATTAGAAGATGATGCTTTCTAGGACTTTCATAGCTAGAGAGAAGTCAATGCCTGGTTTCAAATTCAAAGGACAGGTTGACTCTCTTATTAGGGGCTAATGCAACTGGTGACTTTAAGTTGAAGCCAAGGCTCATTGAACATTTTGAAAATCCCAAGGCCTTTAAAAAATTATGCTAAATCTACTCTTCCTGCATTCTATAAATGGAACATAAAGCCTGGATGAAAGCATATCTGTACAACATGGCCTACGGAATATTTTAAGCCCATTGTTGTTACCTACTACTCAGAAAAAAAGTTTCCTTTCAAAATATTACTGCTCATTGACAATGCACCTGTCTCCCAAAAGCTCTGATAGAGATGTACAATGAGATTATTGTTGTTTTCATGCCTCCTAACACATCTATTCTGCAGCCCACATGTCAAGAAAATACCTTTCATAAGGCTATAGCTGCCATAGATAGTGATTTCTCTGATGGATCTGGGCAAAGTAAATTAAAAACCTTCTGGAAAGGATTCACTGTTCTAAATACTATTAAGAACACCCGTGATTCATGGGAAGGGGTCACAATATCAGCGTTCACAGGAATTTGGAAGAGGTTGATTCCATCCCTCAGGGTTGACCTTGAGGAGTTTAAGACTGGAGCAAGTTACTGCCAATGTGGTAGAAATAGCAAGAGAACTAGAAGCGGAGCCTGAAGATGTGCCTGAGTTGCTTCAATCTCATGATAAAACGTTAAGAAGTGGGTAAAATGCTATCAAATAGCATCACATGCTGTACAGAAATTGTTCATGAAAGGAAGAGTCAATTGATGTGATAAAGTTATTTTTTGTCTTATTTTAAAAAACTGCCACACCCACCCAACCTTCTGCAACTACCACCCTGATCAGTCAGCAGCCATCAACATCGGGTCAAGACATTCCACCAGCAAAAACATTATGACTTGCTGAAAGCTCAGATGATGGTTAGTTTCATTTTGTTTTGTTTTATTTTATTTTGTTTTTTTAGCAATAAAGTGTTTTTAAATTAAGGTATGTACATTGTTTTTTAGACATAATGATCTTGCACACTTAATATACTATAGCATAGTGTAAACATAACTTTTATATGCACTGAGGAATCAATAAATTCATTTGAGTCACTTTCTGGTGGTATTCACTTTATTGTCATGGTCTGGAAACTAACCCATGATATCTCTGAGGTAAACCTGTGAATATTTCTTGAATGGGAGCTCTTAAAAGGGGGAAATCAGCTGTGTTTTTATCACCACAGATGGTGATAAAGTTAAAAAATATTCACAGATAAATGGCTATGAAAATCTATTCTAACTTATTCAATCTTTCCAAATTTAAAAAGTATATCATCTAAGTATTGGGCCAATGTGCTTAGCACTGGGAATATAAGGGTGAGCACTATCTAAGGAGTTTACAATGTAGCGACTTTACTATAATCTCATTAACAATTTAATACTTCAGTATCATTAGGTGCTTTAACTTCAAAGTCCTGGAATTTTAAGGAGAGATGATGCAATGGAATTCCGGGGTATTCATTTACTCACTTAGCCACTGCCATTTAAACAGTTTCAAGTCTCTCATCCTCAAAACTTGACAACACCTTCCCTTCACTCCATTCCCCTTCCCTCTCCAGTTACTGCCTTTTTCTTCCCTCTCTCTCACAACTAAACTTCTCAAGCACTTGAGGTAGCATCAACTCTCCTCTTCATCTGCTCACTCCTAATCTTTTGCCTGCATCTACCAAAACAGCACTAATGCTCCATGGACCCTTCTCAGTCCTCATTTTTCCCAATGTGTCCTTTCTTAAAACATTTTCCTCTCTTGTTTCAATTCCATCCTGGTTTCCCCTCTACCTCCAGGGTCTCCTTTGTGTAGATTTCTGCATTTGGCTGTTCGATGTAAACATTTCTCAAAGGTCAGGTCCTAGGTCACCTTTTCTTCTCATTTTCTAATTTTTAAATTATTTTGTTTATTTTTGAGAGGGGAATAGGTGGAGAGCAAGTGGGTGAGAGGCAGAGAGAGAGGGAGACACAGAATCTGAAGCAGACTTCAGGATCTTAGCTATCAGCACAGAGCCCAACGCGGGACTCAAACCCACTTGACCATGAGATCATGACCTGAGCCGAAATTGGAGTCACCCAGGCACCCCTCTAATTTTCTAATTTTTACTGAGGTAATCTCATCCACCTACATGCTGACAGTTCCCACATTTACATTTATTCCCCAGACCTCCCCTCTGAGCAGACCTCCCCTCTGAGCCGCAGACGTATGTATCCAACAGTGCACTTTCCACCCCTCCTCCCCTTGGATATATATATATATATATACATATATATATATATATATATATATATATTTTTTTTTTTTTTTAAGTAGGCTTCATGCCCAGCGTAGAGCCCAATGCGACCTGAGCTTAAGACCTGAGCTGAGATCAGGAGTGGGACACTTGGGGTGCCTGGATGGCTAAATCAGTTAATCAAGCCAATGACTTTTTATTTCAGTTTGGGTCATGATGTCATGGTCATGAAATCAAGCACCTCCATGGACTCCAAGCTGGGTGTGGAGCCTGCCTGAAATTCTCTATCTCCTTCTTCCTCTCCCCTCCCGAGCTCACACTTGTGTGCATGTGCACACATGCACGCACACTCTCTCAAAAAGTAAATAAATAAATAAATAAATAAAAAGAACTGGACGCTTAACTGACTGAGCCACCCAAGGTGTCCCTCCACCCCTTGGAGATCTTAAAGTCTCCTCAAACACAACATGCCCGAAAAGAACTCATGATCTTTGTCCCCCTATGCCAGTGTTTGATATCTCAGTGAATGGCCCTGTCATCTATTCAGCAACATAATCCTGATTGTTCTGGAAATTCTCTTCCCCTGAGGTCTGTCTTCCATAATATTCAGTACATTGCCAGTATCTTCTAAAAACATCTCTCAGATCCAGCCACATCTCTGTATTTGTGATACCATCCTAATCCAATTTAACATCTTCCCGCCTGGATTACTAAAGTAGGCACCCAATTGGTCTCTCACATCCCTCTTTTCTAGCTCTATCTGTCCTCCTCACTACAAGCAGAAAAATCTTTTAAAACTGCAAATCTGAGCAAGCTGTTTAGATAATTAAGACCCTTCAATCAGCGTTGCTTGTGGCAGAAAGATCATGATCCAACTACCTCTCCAGCCCCATCTCCCAGCACAGTTCCCCTCTCTTCCTGGCATACTAATTCATCTTCAGTTGCTCCAATGTGCCATGTTGCTTTCAGCCAGAGTCTTGTTTGAAATTCTTCTGCCTCTGTCCTCCCTACGTTGCCTAGGTAACGTGTACTCACCTACCAGAAGTAAGGTCACTTCACAGAAGCCTTCCCTGACCCCTGAGACTGAATCACATTCCCCTCTTCTTCTACACTCTCACAGCACTCAGTTTTCTTCATAGATATTATCATCATTTGTATTTATACATCTTGTTTAGTGATTTGATTAATCTCTGTCTTGTCCACTAATGTATTAGTTTAGTAAAGGCAGAGCCTATATTTATTATTCTTACCATTTTATCCTCAAAGTCTACTGGAACAGATGGTGACCACACTCATTGTGGTGAGCATTTCATAATGTATATAATTGTCAAATCACTATGTGATACACCTGCAGCTAATATAATGTTTATGTCAACTATACCTTAATTAAAATTTTTTTAAATAAATAAAGTCATTACATTAAAAAAGCCTATTGGAGTGCCTGGCACATAGTAGGCACTCAATAAAAGTTTGTTGAATTAATGAACAAAGGAATGAATAAATGAAGGTCATTAGTGACTTGCCCAGGGTCAATATGGCAAGACACACCATAGCCAGGTACTCTAAATTTTAATCCATGTTACTAGCCTTCTCACAAAGACCTTGTCCTCGATTATTCTGAATTATTGCAACCAAAGCAACTTCACAACTCAAGCCCAATTTCTCAACCCTACCGTTTTCTAAGGATAGCATTAATGCAGCAAGGAGATGCTATAGGTGTAGCAATTTTTTTCCAAGAAATAGATGCTATCTTTTTGCTCTATTTTGAAGGGTTTTTTTAATGATAAACCATGCTGCTATTTAAAACTTGTAAAGCTTTTTGAGATTCTCAGAAGAAATATAAGGCGTAGGTCACAAAGAACAGTTTTATCTCTTGCAATAGGATTTCCTGTTCAAAAAATGATCTTAATTTGAAAAGCTGACATCTCTAAAAGAGCGTTCTATTAGGTGGGTAATCATCATATTGCCAGCTGCTGTGTATACCCTTCTCTTATGAGTGAAAAAGCAAAAAGCCACTTTGCTGTGTACAAGTGCCTTGCGTGTTTTATAAATTCCACATAAAATGGTTAGTGGTTAGAGGAGAGGCTACTGTATTTATAAGACAAATAAGTTCACTGTCACCCCTGAAGGAGCTTGAAGATGTGATTCTCAAAGGTATTTGGTGCCTTAGATGAAAATGGAATCATTGTTTTTCAACTTCCCCTGCTCACGTCATTGACTCCCACCTGCAGCCAGTCCATTGGTTATAAGTAGCCATAAATGGCCTTGCAGATTGTAAGCAGGGTAGCCAACCAGGACCAGCCAAAGTCAAACTCCTGGTAAGCTTTTTAGCCCTTTCTGTGTATTTCATTTCCATTTCACATTTTGGAGTGAGAGACAATCCATACTTATGCTGATGTGGTGTGTGTCTGTCTCAGATGTGTGTATAAGGTGCATTTCTCAGTTTTTGGTATGTTTTTTCTTTTTTCTCCTTCTCTTCCACCTCCTTTGTTTATTGAAGACTGCCGTCTAAACATATACATATGCTTTTTTTTTTTTAAGAATTGCACTTTCTTCGGAGACAATGAAGTGCATTGTTTTCAAAGATGAAAAGGCATAGATTTTCTGGGTTGTATTCATAATTGCTTTGCTCATCACTGTATAATGTTCTCATCATCATAGACTCCTTTAAGCTAATCAACTGCATTTGGGGGTCTTCATTTGCAAATGAAAGTGGAAAAAAAGAGGGCTGGAGAGTTTGGCTGCAGAATTCAGGTGAACCAATATACTGTTTATTCTTTCTTGTCTCTCTTTAAAAGTGTTTCCTCTTTCTCTTTTTACTTTTGCCTTCCCTTCTCTCCTCATCCCCCTTCTTTCACCTTCTTTCTCCCCTGCCAACTCCTCCTTCTTCTTTTCTTTCTCTCTTCTCTCTCAGACCATTGGCATCTCTCTGGTCCTTCCTTCCCCTGAGCTTCATTCCACCATGCCCAAAGCACCCCTGCTGCTGTGTGTTGCCCTGGCACTACTTGGGCTTGTGCATGGAGCCACAGTGAGAAACGAAGAGAAATGGAAGCCGCTCAACAATCCCCGAAACCGAGATCTGGTAAGAGCATACACTGGGGCTTGCTGGGCTGCAGGGTGAAATTGGCACCTCTCTGGATTTATGCACACCGCACTCTGCTAGAGCACAGTGGTGAGGAGGCTACCAAGTGCCAAGGAGATTCCTGCCAAGAAATCTGGTCAAGGGCTTTGTTAGCCTAGTGGCTGGTATCCTATTGTTCTTCTGGTCGATTTATATCTGTTCTGTAAGGAGAAACAAATTTATATTTAGAAATGATTTTATGTACACACAACACATAACATTTGTAAATGATCCTACATACACATTGACTTTATAGCCTGGATTTCTCATACATATACAAAATCAAGAGCATCGTGGGGAATTGATTTTTGTGTAGCTCAGATTGAATTGATAATAAAACTGATTCTCATATGATCAAAACATGCAAAGCTCAGTTACAAAAACTGAAAGTTGATCTACATTCTTATCAATTTACCAAGCATTCTTTTCTTCTCTTTTTTTTAAGATTTACTTTTAAGTAATCTCTACACCCAATGTGGGGCTCAATCCCACATCCCTGAAACCAAGAGTTGCATGCTCCACCAACTGAATCAGCCAGGTGTTCCCCAAGCATTATTTCATATAAATCTATCTAGGAAATAAAATTCAAAACGTCAGTAAAAATTCTTTTAAAAATATGCCAAGTACAATAAACATGCTGATATTACTGTTTCAAAATATAATTTCCCTAAAGAAAATGACGTGAAATATAACAATATAGGGTTAAAACAACCAAGCAGCCCTTTGCAAGCTTCTGTGTATCCATTTTGTAAAGGCAAGCTGAAAAACCCATGCCTGAAAGAATTGGGGCAGAAGACAATGGTTAGCATCTCACCTTCAGAGAGGAGGTGCAGAACTTAACCACTGTGAAGTTCAACTTAATCTCCAGCCTAAGTGGTTCAGAGGTGGTTTACAATGAGCCCTCTGACCGTGATGCTATCAAATAATTGATGTTCCTCTCTCAATCTCCACCAAGAATGTTAATTATCTTGTTTAGTGTTGAAATGTCAAAAAGAAGGCAAGGTAAAGGACAGTGGAGGGGAAGTAGGAGAAGTAGCCAAAGTTTGTACTTGTATTTCTGGGTTTTCTACCTCCTGACTCCTAGATTAGCCCTAAAGTCAGTACATGGAGGGGAAAAAGAGGGGGAAAGCATCCGTCTCTGAGTACTTTTTATATTTAATTTACGTATCGCATTGAACACTTTCTTTGTCTCTTCAGTTTTTCAGAACCCTTCAGGCATATCTTAAGGGAAGAGGTCTTGATCTTGGGAGGTCTCCGAACACTTTCTCCATGAATGAGAATCCCAGACCTCTTTCTTTCCAATCAGAACTTCTTGCTTCTGCATTTGCAGATTATGAAGAGCAGAAAAACTCCTTTCCCAATTACCTCAAAGGCTGAATGTTTCCTCTGAACACAGGTAAGTTATCCCTTTATTCCCAGGATCTGTCCAATTATAACAACTCATTCATAAAGAGATTTTGAAAGTATTTATTTGAAAAATGATTTTATTTCCTCATAGAAATATATGCTCCATTTTGATGATACTCATCACTGTTACTATTTGGATTTGATTCATCTATTTCATTGTCTGGTTTTAAAAAGAAATGACAGTTTATAATTTTATAAGCATAGTTTACTGGGAAGAGATATATTAAAATAGAATTATCACTCTTTTTTTTTAATTTAAAGTAGTCTGTATGTCCAACTTGGGGCTTGAACTCACAACTCCAAGATTAAGAGTCACCTGCTCTACCAACTGAATGACCTAGGTGCCTCTAGAACTATCACTCTTAATAGGATTAGTAAATACAGTGGAATACCACACACTTTTACTTATCTTTTTTGAATACCAGGTCATATAGCTAGTTACGTGGAAATCATATACAAAGAAATATGGTGGGGCACCTGGGTGGCTCAGTGGTTAAGCATCCAACTCTTGATTTCGGCTCATAGTTCGTGAGATGGAGCCTGGAGTCAAGCTCCAAGTTGTCTGCTTGGATTTTCTCTCTCTCCCTCTCTCACTTGCCCCTCCCCTCCCCTCTCAAAATAAATAAATAAACTTTAAAAAAGTATGTCAGATTGTGCAGTTGAATTTAATAGAAAGAAAAATTTTAAAAATTATCTTCTTGGGAAAAAGTAATAAACATATATTTGAGCTTGAACTTCTTCACCTGGAGGAAAAAATGGTAAAATATTGTAAAGATGGCATTTTCCTCATGGAAAAAAATTGGAAATTTATTTGTGCTTAAAATTTGTGTTTTATTATTCCTTGTTTTTTGAGAGAGACAGAGTGAGAGAGAGAGTGAGAGAGAAAGAGAGTGCATGTGCAGGAGCAAGCAGGGAAGGGGAAAAAGGAGTGAGTGGCAGGGGGAGAGAGAGAGAGAGAGAGAGAGAGAGAGAGAGAGAGAGAGAGAGAGAGAGAGAGAGAGAGAGAGAGAGAGAGAATCTCAAGTAGGCTCACATCCAGTGTGAAGCCTGACTTGGGGCTCAATTTCATGACTGTGAGATCATGAACTGAGCTGAAATCAAGAGTTGATCACTTAACCAAAAATCCCCCCCATGCGTCCCTATTCTTATTACTTTAACATTCCTATCAAATAAATATTTACCATAAAAAAAAACCAGGTATGGTGCATTCCAAGAAAATACAATGTGATTCTAGTCTATTAGCTTTTTGTTTGGCTGAATAACAAAGGGAAGTAAATCATGATTAAAATCTACTCCCATTCTTCCAATAGCTAGGGATGAAATTGTGAGGAAGCATGCTTACCATTGCTACACTTTATTGTTCATGGGAAAGCATTTTGATTATTAGTTCTTTAAAATGTGATGATTTTTAAAAATGACAATTGTTATTCTAAATGGAAGATGCAATTTACTATGTGGCATATGCTCTTCAAAGTTCCTGTGATGAGATGAGAAAATAAAATAGAATGAACAGAAAGATGTTATGGAAGGGTTCCCTTGACTAATATTCACACGTGGGCCCTAGGCTATTAAACACCAAAGCAGAGACTAGTTATTAATATCACAGTACCTGCTTTAGTATGAGACAGAATTGTATGCAAGTTGGCTGTGGGCCCTAGTTTCTTCATTTATAAATTGCAGATGCTGATCTCTAACTCACAGATACTATCAGAGAAAACATCAAATATACAGTGTCATGTAAGCATGGAATGGTTCAGGGCAGGAAACGGAAAAAACACCAAGTTGGTAGTATCGTAATGTAATAGGAATTGTTCAACTTTGTGAGAGAAGCTAAGCTTCTGTTTGGAGAATATTTCATAATTACATGCACTCCTTTCCTAACATCTCTGATTAGAAAAGAAAAGCAAAAAGAGTCTTTGTTGAAATATGTTGCTCTTTGGGTCATTGTGTTGCTTTAAGAGTCTTCACTTTCTATTTCATGATAACATTTTCTTTTCTTTCAGGTGTCTGGCTATTTCAAAACTACAGATGAAGCTTCTCATTAGAAAAATTCAATCATGGTCATGGCTAAACCTTTTTCCTCTCCACTTTTGTCAATTTATAATGGTTTTATTCTACATTTCCAGATTTACATGTAAATAGGTTGAGCTTTGGGACATATGTGAATTACGTGCATATTTTTGGAGTCTTTTTTCCAGTCTATAAACCATAAACACCAATGTAGAGCACCGGACATATTTGTAAGAGCTATAAAAACACTGTAGAGTCCAAAGAGATGATGATCTTTCAAATTACATTCCCTTTAAGCTTGTCTTTCAAGCTTGTATGCTTATTACCTTTTATCAATAAACATTTTTAGACTTTTTTAATGTTTATTTATTTTTGAAAGAGAGAGATACAGAGCATGAGTTGGTGGGGTGGGGGGGAGACACAGAATCCAAAGCAGGCTCCAGGCTCTGAGTTGTCAGCACAGAGCCCAACGTGGGGCTCGAACTCACGGACCTCACAGACCGCAAGACTATGACCTGAGCCAAAGTCGGATGTTTAACCGAGTGAGCCACCTGAGCACCCCTATCAATAACCATTTTTATTTGAAAGGGAGTCTGCTCATTTTTAGTATAGTTCATTATATGTAATAGATATTTGAGCTTAAAATTGGTCTTTTTCCTGAAAAGAAGCTACATTCCCACATTCAGCAGATGCCACTGAAAGATCTCACAGTGTCAGTTTCACACCAAGAGAGACAAAGTGATAAATATCCACAGTTAAGTTGAAATGGAAAGCAAAGGCACTGGGGATTCTGGGAATTGCTAGGGTCTCTAGGAGATGTTCCCTGCCATTGTGTTCAGAGGTGCACGTTGTGTTACACCAAATATCCCAGCGCACTCAGCTCTGGTTCTTCTGCACACAGCTCCTTAGTAGAAACGGGTGGAACTCCCTTCTTTTACAACCAACCGACCTTCTCCTCTCTCCACCAGCTCAGGCTGAAATATTCTTACTCTCATATTTTCATTTGGAATAGCTGCTTTTCCCATATCATTATGGAGAGCTGCATCATTTTCTCTGTGATTCCTGAAAAACGAACATTATACTAGAAGGCAAACATCGGCGTCCCAGTAACAGTCTGTACATTCCCACAATAGTCTTCTGTGGCTTTTTTGTGGATGATTGATACTGAATATCAATAATAAAATATTTATGCAAAAATATATTTCTGTATCTGGTTTAATTTGTTCTGTTTTAACTAGTTGTGTGTGTGTGTTTGTATATACGTATGTATATATGTATATGTGTGTGTGTGTGTGTGTGTATATATATATATATATATATATATATATGTACAGTCTTTTCCCTGGAGGGTTGTAAGGCTTTTGGGAGCAGAGATCATATCTAAGCCATTTGTATTTCTCCAGCACCTAGCACAATGCTCTACATGTAGCAAGTGTTTAATATGTGTTGAACTGAAGGTGCGCTATTCTGCTATTATTCATATGGTAATAGAAGCTGTTTCTAATTAATATCAAGATTATGGGTATTTTTTTTTACCATTTAAATGTTTTTTTAAAGTTTATTTCTTTATTTTAAGAAAGAAAGAGAGAGAAACGTGAGCAGGGGAGGGGCAGAGAGAGTGAGAGAGAGAATACCAAGCAAGTTCTGTCCTGTCAGAGCAGAACCCGATGCGGGGCTTGATCACAGGAATCGTGAGACCATGACCAGAGCTGAAAAAATCAAGAGCTGGGTACTTAACTGACTGAGCCACTCAGGTGACCCTGTTTTTTACCATTTAAAAGATAGAAGTAGGAGCACCTGGGTGGCTCAGTCAGTTAGGCATCCAACTCTTGATTTAGATTCAGGTCATGATCTCAGGGTGGTGAAATCAAGCCCTGTGTTGGGCTGTGCGCTAGGTGTGGAGCCTGCTTAAGTTTCTCTCTTTCTCCCTACACCTCTCCCACTGCCCCCCTGTTCACATTCACTTTCTCTCTCTCTCACTCACCAAAAAATGAATAAAAATAAAAGATATAGGTAATAATTGATGATGAACTATTCTTCATAAAAATATAAGGTATGCAAATAAAGGGTAGAGTGGTAAGGAGTGGTGTACCACCATCTAGGTCTGCTCAAGTAGCAGCGGCTGGTTTTTCCCTCCTTTTAGCTGCCCTGCTCTGGGTGTCAGGACTGCCACAAAAGGAATGCTTATTAATTTCAGGGCCTTTTAAAAGGCAGAGCATCCACACAGACTTTTAACTATGAGCCTGCAAAGCCTCAGGGCAGGAGCATGCATCCTTCTGCTGGAAAACTCCTCACAATGGCAGATAGCTGTTGATGGAAGGCCTATACTCCATACTGACAAGAGAGTCTTGGTGGTGATGCTATTGGCCATTGGGGAAGGACAAGTCTCCACTTGTATGACCATTTAGCACACCTGGTGCTCATACATTGTATGTCAGTAATTTCCCCACCCCTACCCTTTTATTTTGATAATCAAAACTTCCCTACACACATTTCTAAAAGCCCACTTCAGAAGTGATTTTTTCTTGGCTGAGAACCATTGCTAGGAAACCATCTGAAGTGTGGTGTTTCCTTCAATAAAAATCAATGTTTTGCAAGTGATCTAGGTTCTCCAGGGGCGCATGGCAATTCTCTACATAGTTTTCTGACAGCCTTTCAACACTGACTCTGCTCCTCTTTGATGAGTAACACATTCCCAGGCCATGGCCTGTTGTCCCCTATCCCAGAACTAGGGCAGTCAAGAACTGTTAAGAGTGTGTCTTCTAAGTCACACTTACAAGTGTGACTTGTAAGCCGTACACTTTCGTACAGCTTCACAGATTCAAACATGTGAGACTCCTGGGTCCCGAGGCAGCAGACTTTATTACTCACGGTGCTGCAGGCATCGTGAGTTTTACATGCACACTGGGTCTCCTTATTCCCCAAGTATCATGGGAGCCACAGGGAGGTGAACCCAAGTACATGCTGTGCACAAGTGGGTTTGTGCTGAGAAACCCCAAACTTAGGATATCCCCACTTTTACACGGGGCTATTAGCAAACATGCCCAATCTTTGACCCAGAGGGAAACATTATATCTATTGTACTGGTCAAAAAACAAATATGTCTCTGCCCCCAGAGAAAGACAATATGTCTGTCTTTCAAGATTGTTTGTTCTACAGACAACTTTGGAAATACAGCCCAGATTGAAAGTTGTCACAGCTTTTGCAGAAAAGTTAGAGAACTATGGAAAATAGAGAACTATGGAAAAATTGTCTCCCCAAAAGGGTCATACCCCATGTGGTTTCTCCCTTTGAAAAGGAGGAAGGATGTAGTCATCTTCTCCCTGTGTACTCTAAATTCTATTGTCATGGCATACATTTAATGTTCTGCTTCCTTCAGATATTCCATTTTGATTCTCAAAAATCAGTCAGAAAGTCTGAAAAGTTTCTTCTTGCTATTTTCATTACCGCTATAACAATTTCACTTCATCTCAAGATAATGCTGAGGCCTGACTCAGCAGGGTACAAATCACTTTCAAGGAAGTGCAGAAAAGAAAAACAGAAAGATAACAATTTTAATATATTGCTGCAGTCTGACCTGTAAAAGAACTTTTGTGCCAACAAGGTGTTCCATAGCAGTGTTAAAAACCAAATTCAGATTTTAAAGTAGATTTTAAAGATCTTATTGGCTTTATTCAATGAACCATTAATTGGGCATCATCTAAGAAATAGAAAGGAGCTCCAAAGAGCTGTACAAAATGAGACACTGTAACTAGAAGAAGGTGGGACAAGGAAGTTACTAGCAGAGAGTAGATTGTTTGTGGCAAGGTCACCTCCCTTTAGAGGACAGCAGAGGTCTATCAGGCAGTGAAGTCTATTACCTCACTAGTGCTAACCGCGTAATTCCATATTGACCAGTTTAAGATTCCACTCCTGGGAGAGGTTGAAACTGCAACTAAATTATGTAGTAAGTCTTGGTTCCTGATATGGGTCTAGCACAAGTGATTTTGGGTCTGTTGTCTCTTTAATAATGGCATAAAAACTATCCTTCTATCTTTTGCTCCTTGTTCCCTATTCTCCCCAACATCACTGGATAGCTGCACTATTGTTATTCCATATTCCAGGCAGCTAATAATGAAACAACCTAGTCTAAGCCATCTGGTTCTTAAGGGAGAGTTCTCCTTATGAGGTACCATCTTTCCTATCTTTGATTCCCTATTTTCCCCCTAGGAGAGTTAGGACCAGACTTTTGACTTCTTCTTAGATGCAGTTCCCTGACTGCCTGGAGAAATTCAGGGGAGAATTTTTGTGATTTACAAGTGATTTTTATTGAGTTCCTTAATCCAACCTACCCTACTAGCCCCCATATTTTATACCCAGGTAGAGTCTGAGGATTCTTCATCATGAGAAAGGAGTGATTTTTAGCTATGAGATTTTTTTCCTCTTATCTGGAAGTCTTAGGGTCATGGCTCTCATTCTGACATTCTCCTGTTCTTATCCTCATCTGGATTGTAACAAAGAGGTACCAATGGCTAGGTGATAGGCTCCCTGTAACTTGCCTCTAACCTTAGCTTTATATCAAGCTGCATTCTCTGTACCTAAACACGCAGCCATTTCTAAGGTACTTTCAATTCCACCTAGTTTAATTCATAAATGTGTTTTAAGCATAGATTACTAGAATTCACAAAGATACATTAGGTAGTACTGTTCTCAAGATGTTGACAGATAGTGTCTCTAGAATAGGACAGCAGAAATATATTTATAACAGGAGGTAAAATATAAACCACAGGAGTGTTCAGGAAGTGAAGAATAGTTCCATTGAGGAGAGGCCATATATCACATTAATTCCACACATGGGATTTGGGGTAAGATAGACCAGGGTTCCCATCCTGGCTCTGCTACTTATTAGCTATAGGACTTTGGCATTTTAATAATAGCAACATCTTGGGGTGCCTGGGTGGCTCTTGATCTCAGCTCAGGTAATGATCTCACAGTTTGTGGAATCCAGCCCCAGGCAGTAGGGGGAGACTGCTTGGAATTCTCTCTTCCTTTCTTTCTGCCACTGCCCACCCCTCCCACCCCCACACAGGCACGAGTTCACTCCTCAAAAAAATAAAAATAGAATAAAATAAAATAAAAGGAACATCCATTTTTAAGGATTATTTTGAGCTATGTACGTAATATGTGTAAGCCAGTACATGACCTATACTAAATGGGCAAGAGTGTATAGTAACCACATCAAGCATTTGATTCTTTCTAAAAGTTTGACTGTTAAGAAAACTTGGGTGGGAGTGATACGTGGAACATGAAGTCCCGATAAACTTACTTACAGACTGAGAAAGAGCCCTGAGGAAGGGGAGAGTTTGAGGATTTATAGAAGATGGGAAAACTAACTAATGGTGGAGGAGATGAGATTTAGAGCACAAATTGGGAGAGAACTTTAGCTTTCTGTAGCAGGAGAAAAATGGAAAAAGAAACATGCACGTGGCAGTGCAGTTGGTTAAATCAAGAAAACAATGCACCCCAGCAAAGATCAAATTAATTTAAAGAACAAACATTCAGAAAAGGAAGTGGATTAGGAGAACAGTAATGAAGAATTGAGGGAAACGATCTAGATTAAGGAAAATTTCTTCAAAGCACTTTTTTTTTTTTTTTTTAACTCCCTAATCCTTTTAAACAGTCAGCCTGAGCCAGGAAGGAGGCCGGACCATATGCGCCCGCGGAACCTGAGTGCAGCGGCTGCGGCGCCGGCCGGGCCCGTTTCCCATGAGGACGCCAGGTCGCTTTTCTCGGCGTCCGGGAGCGGGGTAAAATCTAGGAAGTCTTGCTATTTCCGGTTCTCTGTCCTGGTTCCTGTCGCTGCTCATCCGCACCCCGAAGCAGACATGTCGGGTTTCAGCCCGGAGCTCATCGACTACCTGGAAGGGAAGATCTCCTTTGAGGAGTTCGAAAGGCGGAGAGAAGAGAGAAAAACCCGCGAGAAGAAAGTGAGGCAATGGCTAGGCCAGGATGTCTCTCACTGTCTTGTCGCCCTGAAAAGCTAGATGTGGGGGACCCAGATGGCCCCATTCGCTGTGATGGAGCGGGCTGGGAATTCCTAGCAGCTTCTTCCCCTTACCTAAATTCGGGTTCTCACTTCTCATCTCTGTGCTAAGCTCCTTTTAAGAAATTTCTCCTACCAAAAAGCTTGTCTCGGTGGTAACACCCGCCCCCCTTCTCCTTCATTCCCCCTCCTCCCCTACCCCGTCAGAGTCTCTGATTCTAGTACTAGTTTTGCCGCTAATTCTTTTTGTGAGCGGGTAACTCACCTCTCTTCTTTAGGCCTCAGTTTGTTTATATCTAAACCGAGGGGTTGGAGCTCCTGTTTTTGAGGATTCTCCCAGTGGTGTGATGTAGTCTTCCTCAAGAAAGCGAATTTTTTTTTCTGATAACAAAATCTTCACTCACATATTTTTCATACTGTAGAATATATGAACTTTACATATCCTCTCACTTACATGAAGTCCGAGGGAAAACAAATATAATCGCACCCTTTGAAATTGATTGGTGGATTCATTCCTAATTCATACAACTAATAATGACCCATCTCTTTTCATTTAAAAAGCTAGGATATAATGTGTAGATTCATGAAATAACCCAGATGTATTAAATTAATTTTTACAAGTGGCTGATTCAGACAGTTGTGAGGGGTGAGATCTAAGTACTCTGAAATGCTTTGACCGTTTCCAAACTTGTGCAGAGGTCAAGTTTTATAGAAATAGAAAAATGAGGCAAATGCCCTCTACCCAACTGGAGAGAACTAAATGTGTATTATTTTTTGAAATCATTAATTAATTTTCAATCACAGAGTGTTCAGGAAAAAGGAAAGTTACCAGTTGAAGAAAATCCACATGACACTGAAGTGCCATCATCATCGGGAATTGACTCCACCAAATCGCAGGACAGTGAGGTCAATGAAGGTATGTTAAAGTCATTTGCTATTTGCATTACATGTTAAGAATACCTAATAATTTAATGAAAACATTTTTCCATTGCAGTGGTCTGTTGTTGATTACCTGGTTTATCAGTAGCATAATAATAGTGCATGGCATATAATAGGTACTCAATAAATATTTGTTGAGGTTTTGAATATGGTGATGGTTAGTTTTGTGGGTTATTTTTGTGGAAAGTATTTCAAATTTACATCAGTAATTTGGGAGCCTTTTTAGAGTCATTTGTTTTTTTTAAATTGGCCCTTTTGGTTACCAGTCACTTCCAGACTATACTCCCCTGAACTGTAATGGTTTATACTTCTAAACGAAGTGGCTTCCAAATCACTGTGTTAGTTACAGGAGATAAGATAAAAAATGCCAGTGTGGAAGTCCAGTTAGCTGCCCCAGACGGGTCCTCACACAGCGTAGAGGTCTCTTGGTATGCTGCCTCATTCTCACATCCAGTCCTCAGCTCTGCAAGTGTAGATGCTAGATTTGGTTAGTCCCAACTAATTAAAGCCATCAGAGTCTAATGGATGAACTAGTATGCAAATTCATTAATTTCCAGTGATTGATATACCTTCCTAGTGAACAGAATACTGATAATAGTTCATAGTATCCATTAACTCATGACAAGTTATGTGGGATACTGAACTGTCAGAGTGTAACTTTGTGTATAGTATCTGAAATGAGAACTAAATTAAACATTTTAGTTCTAGGGGGTAGAAGGAGAGGCTGGTTCTTTTACCTGTGAACAGCTCTCCTTACATAGTATTTATATACTAATTGGGTGGACAGAAAGTAAGCTTTATTCCTGCCTCCTTTGACCAAGTGGAGAAGAAAGGGCAAAGAGGAGAGCAAATTGGGGTTAACAGTGTCGTACCTTGTCAGGCAAGTCGGGTGGAAAAGGGAGCAAAATTTGTTCTAACAACTTGTGGGTCTTTCCTTATCTGCTTAGGGGAGGAGTAGCTCTTCCACTGTCGGATCTTTGAGGAGCATTGTAGTGGCAGGCGCCATTGGATGCCTGGATGCCTGCCGGTCCTGGTTGGCTAAAGCTGCCCCTGCAAGGTGGCCGTCAGGTCCTCCCTGAAAAAAAGGATTAACTGAGCAGTCAGGCATACAGGTACTGGATTACCTCAGCTCAGATAATCCCAGCAGTCCTTTTAAGAAATAAAGCCCCCAATTTCTCAGGAAAGAATCATCCCAGAACTCTACTAAGACCATTGGTGAGTGAGTGTGAACATATATTCCAAACAAAAGCTGGGTCTGTTTTGAACAAGTTTCGCAAAGTCTGCTAATTGGAATATATGACCACTGGAGTTAATAGTCTTTTTCTTCTTATACCTTGTTGAATACCACTGGTACGTTCTTGCTCTTGAGCACCTTTCCTCCACGCCATGCAGATAGGGCCTTCTTTTATTTCATTTTTAGTTTATTAGTGCTGATAGAAAAACTACAATTCATTTTTGTATATTGACCTTGTATCCAGCAGCCTCGCTTCATGATGTATTCTGGCAGTATGTCTGCACATTCTTTTGGATCTTCTCCATACATATTCTTCTATTTATTTTGGATATTCACAGTTCTAGAAGCTGATCATGATGATTTCAAGAGAATGATTACTTATTTGTTGCTCAGAATATGTGGGTTTTTAAAAATTTTGTCCTTCCTTAAACATATTAACTATCTCGTTTATGCAGCATCTTTGGGGTTTGAGATATTTCACATAAGTGAATAAGCTTGCAAGTTTTTGAATACAATTATGGAAAATTATATAATATATATGTATATAAACTTTTAACTATTTTGTTGGAGCTTTTCTAAAATATGTTACATGTCTCTGCTTTAATAGAAAATTGGCCTCAACCTTAACCATTACTTGGTCATTTAAGGTTATCATTATGAACTTGCAAAAATCACTGTTCTATAGTGGCATCCTCAGGTAAAAATGAATTATGTCATATTATTTTGTTCCTGGAATGATATTACTATTTTAATTTTAATAATAGCATCTGTTAAGTTTTACTGTATCCTGGGCATTATTCTAAGTACATGCATATAAAAACTCACTTCATCCTTAAGATAAGCCTATAAGGCAGACATTATTATTATTGTACTGTATTTATCTACCTATTGAAATGGTACAACCACTATTTATGTATGTTTGTGTGTATTATGTATGTAAGCTCTGTGCTCATACCCCAAGATCAAGAGTTGCATGCTCTTTCCGACTAAGCCAGCCAGGTACCCTGTCAGACATTATTATTTAAAAAAATTTTTTTTTTAATCTTTATTACTTTTTTTTAATCTTTATTACTTTTTTTTTTTTTAATGTTTATTTATTTTAGAGAGACAGTGCAAGTGGGGGAGGGCAGAGAGAGAGGGAGACACAGAATCCAAAGCAGGCTCCAGGCTCTGAATTGTCAGCACAGAGCCTGACATGGGGCACCAACTCATGAACTGCGAGATTGTGTGACCTGGGCCTAAGTCAGACCCACCAACCAACTGAGCCACCCGGGCGCCCCTAATCTTTATTTATTTTTGAGAGAGAGCGAGACAAAGTGTGAGCGGGGAAGGAACAGAGAGAGAGAGAGAGAGACAGAATCCGAAGCAGGCTTCAGGCTCCGAGCTGTCAGCACAGAGCCTGACGCAGGACTTGAACTCATGGACTATGAGATCATGACCTGAGCCGAAGCTGGACACTTAACTGACTGAGCCACCCAGGTGCCCCGTCGGACATTATTATTAACCTCTTTTACAAATGAGGAAACAGATTCAGTTTTTTTCTTTCATTTTCCCGATTAGACAGAGCTAGATTATTTCAATCTACTTTTTGGTAAAAGACACAATTTATACATCATCATTCAGTAATTTACCCATGGTTACACATTTAGTGATAATTGGAGATGAAGTTTGAAATCAGACAGTTTGACTCTGGAGGCCTTATCTTTAACCTATGCCTGCCACCTGGTTCTGTACCACCAGTAGTCGATGTCTTACAATTCTTTTATTTTTTTTCTCTCTGCTTTAAAGTGTTATTATGTGCACTTCTGATTTCCCACTTAATTTTCCTGTATATCTTAATGAGGCCTAAAGCGTGAGTCAGCAGTTCCTACAGAGTAAAATACATGACTTTGTGACAGCTTTCTTCTTTGGGTTGTGTTTTGGAATGTTTGTTGCCTACTTTTACTTTCAGAAAATACTGGATTATTTTTTTCCTTTTGACTACTGAGTGTTTGTTCTAATGGGTTTTTGTTTGTTTATTGGCAACCTCCATGTGTCTTTCTTCAGGAGAAACGTCAGATGGAGTGAGTAAATCAGTTCACAAGGTCTTTGCTTCCATGCTTGGAGAGAATGAAGATGAGGAGGAGGAAGAGGAAGAGGAAGAAGAGGAGGAAGAAGAAACACCTGAGCAACCCACTGCAGGCGATGTGTTTGTATTGGAGATGGTTCTCAATCGTGAAACCAAGAAAATGATGAAAGTAAATATTTATTTTAGTCTTTATAAACAGAATGTAAAAATGTAACATAGTAATCAAAAAAGAAATCTTTAAATTATTTGTATATTCGGAAAGAATCCAAGCTGTAAGAAAGGAAGTACCATGAGACAACTGTTACTGGTTTTTTTCTTTTTTTTTTTTTTTAAGTTTATTTTATTTATTGTGAGAGGGAGAAGGAGGGAGGGAGGGAGAGAGGAGGGAGAGAGGGAGAGTGAGAGACTGTAAATACAAGCAGGCAAGGGGCAGAAAGAGAAGGCCCATGAGATCATGACCTGAGCCGAAACCAAGAGTCAGACGCTTAACCAAATGAGCCACCCCCTTTCTTAGGTTTCATCTTAGAGATTTATAAAATATTAAACCTTAATTACTGCACGTGTCAAAAGGTACTATAGTTTTGCTATTAAAAGATCCGTATTACAACGTTTTAACCAGTTTTATTCTGAGTAGATAAATTGGAAGGAAGAAGAATCTTCAGTAGGTTATTTCATAGTAAGTTTACTGGCACATAAATCTATTTTGCAGCATCAGGTTCTACATTTGTTAATATTCTCATTAGTAATTAGTAATTCTTGACCACTTTGGTTTTTGCTTTCTTTATAGATATCACTGTGGTTTGAACTTTCTACTGTAGGAAGTTTGTTTTTATTTTTGTTTTAATTTTTTGAGGTGTTCCTTTTTGGAGAATGTTACAGAATATTTTTTTTTTCTTCTCGAGATTAGTTTTAGCTTTTTTCCTGAAATACAGACTTTATTAATAATGGGTCAGAATTATATCATTTGGTCCTTAGTTCTCAATTTAGAATATTGAAAAGTTTTAAAGGGAAATTTCAGTTTCAGTATGTTCTACATTTATTACTTTGGTTGGAATTGAAATCTAAGACACTACTATATTTTAGTCTAAATGTCATTTTTTTCTATACAGGAGAAAAGGCCTCGAAGTAAACTTCCCAGGGCTCTGAGGGGTCTCATGGGTGAAGCCAACATTCGCTTCGCTCGAGGAGAACGGGAAGAGGCGATATTGATGTGCATGGAAATCATAAGACAAGGTGTTTTCTGTGTGGAGTTATTGACAATAGCAGTTTAATAGTGTGTCTTAAAACAATTGGAGGAGCACTTCATTGTACTATTTGGAAAAAATATTCAGAAGCTTGGAGATGATTGTGATAACAGTGATTTGCCACTTTTCATATTCAGTAGAGATCATTACCAAGAAAATGAAAATCATAGAGTATGACAATTAAATATTAATATTTATTGAACTCTTATAGCCATTTTTTTTTGTTTTTTTTTAATGTTTCATTTTGGGGTTTTAGATTTTGTAGCATTACTCTTTTTTAAATATGACACATTGTGTTAAAACCATTTAAAAAGTGTTCTTTTTTTGTTTGTTTCATTTTCCAGATTAGGCAGAGGTAGATTATTTTAACCTGCTTTTTGGTAAAAGACACAATTTATACATATCATCTTTCATTAAACTGCAATTCTTGGGCATATTGAAGGATATCTTCAGAAGTGACTTTTTGACTAATCACTTATATTTATCATTTTGGCTTCCTGATATGTTGCCAAATGATGACCTGCATAGTGGCTTGGGTAGTTGTAATACAGTGAACTGTTAGTTTATCTTTTCAATATTTTGGCATTTCATTTTATCTGGGCAAGGGTCCTTTTAGAGGTCTTTTTTTTTTATTGTTTTTTCATCATAATAAATGTACTCTTTAATCCCTATACCCTCTTACCCACATCCCCTGACCCACCTCCTTTCTGGTAACCATCAGTTTGTTCTCTACAGTTAAGAGTCTGTTCTTTGGTTTCTCTCTCTCTCTCTCTCTTTGTCTCTCTCCTTTGCTCATTTGTTTTGTTTCTTAAATTCCACATATGCGTGAAATCATACGGTATTTGTTTTTCTCTGACTGACGTATTTTACCTAACATTATAGTCTCTAGCTCTATCCATGTTGCAAATGACAAGATTTTATTATTTTTTATGGTCAAATAATATTCCATTATGTGTGTACACACATACACACACACACACCCCATCTTCTTTATACAGTCATCTATTGATGGACATTTGGGCTGCTTCCTTGGTTTGACTGTTATTAATAATGCTGCTATAAACATTGAGGTGCATGTATCCCTTCAAATCAGTGTTTTTGTATTTTTTGGGTTAATACCCAGTAGTATGATTACTGAGTCGTAGGATAGTTCTGTTTTTAATTTATTTTTAAAGTTTATTTATTTATTTTGAGAGAATGGGGAAGAGGCAGAAAGCAAATCCCAAGCAGGCTCTGCACTGTCAACATAGAGCCTGATGTGGTGCTTGAATTCATGAACTGTGAAATCATGACCTGAGTTGAAATCAAGAGTCAGACACTTAATCTACTGAGCCACCCAAACACCCCATCTATTTATTTATTTATTTATTTATTTATTTATTTAGTGTTTGTTTATTTTTGAGAGAGAGAGAGAGAGAGAGAGAGACAGAGTGCAAACAGGGGAGGGACAGAGAGAGGGAGACACAGAATCTGAAACAGGCTCAAGGCTCTGAGCTGTCAGCACAGATCCTGATGTGGGGCTTGAACTCACAAACTGAGCCGACGTTGGACACCCAACTGACTGAGCCACCCAGGCACCCCCTATTTTTATTTAAAACTTTTTTTTTAATGTTTATTTATTTTTGAGAGAAAGAGCATGAGAATGGAAGGGAGAGAGAGAGAGGGAGATGCAGTATCTGAAGCAGGCTCCAGGCTCTGAGCTGTCAGCACAGACCCCGACGTGGGGCTCGAACTCACAAACTGAGATCATGACCTGAGCCGAAGTTGAACGCTTACCTGACTGAGCCACCCAGGCGCCCGTGTATCAGTTCTTTATGTTTTAGATACTAACCTTTTTCAGTTATGTCATTTGCAAATATCTTCTCCCATTCCATAGGTTGCCTTTTAGTTCTGTTGATTGTTTTCCTTCACTGTACAGCTTTTTATTTTGCTGTAGTCCCAGTAAGTTTGTTTTTGCTTTTATTTCCCTTGCCTCAGAAGACGTATCTAGAAAAATGTTGCTACAGCTGATGTCAGAGAGGTTACTGCCTGAGCTTTAAGGATTTTAATGATTTTAGGTCTCACATTTAGGTGTTTAACCCATTTTGAGTTTTTTTTTTTTTGCATATGGTGAAAGAAAGTGACCAATTTCATTCTTTTGCATGTAGCTTTCCAGTTTTCCCAGTACCATTTGTTGAAGATACTGTCTTTCTCCCACTGTATGTTCATTCCTCCTTTGTTGAAGATTACTTGACCATATTATTGTATGTTTATTTCTGGGTTTTCTCTCCTATTCAATTGATCTATGTGTCTATTTTTATACAACTATCATACTGTTTTAATTACCAGTGCTTTGTAATATAACTTGAAACCTGAAATTGTAATAGCTCCAGTTTTGTTTTTCAAGATTGCTTTGGCCATTTGAGGTCTTTTGTGGTTCCATATGAATTTCAGGATTGTTTGTTCTAGTTCTATGAAAAACGGTGTTGCTACTTTTTTAAGTTTATTTATTTCTTTTGAGAGAGCGAGTGAGTCAGGGAGGGGCAGAGAGAGAGGGAGAGAGAATTGCAAGCAGGCTCCATGCTTAGCGCAGAGCCCGCTGCAGGGTTTGATCCCACAGCTGCAAGATTATGACGTGAGCCAATATCAAGGTTGGTTGCCCAACCGACTGTGCCCGCACCCCACTTTTTTTTTTTTTAAGTAAGCTCTACACAGATTGGGGAAATTTTCAGCTGTTATATCTTCGAATAAAATTTCTGCTCCCTTGTACGTCTCTTCTTCTGAGATCCCTATAATGCGCATGTTATTATAGTCAATGGAGTCACTGAGTTTCCTAATACTTCCCAATTTGTGTAATTTTCTTTCCTGTCCTTTGCTCAGCTAGGTTACTTTGCATTACTGTGTCTTCCAGGTCATTAATTTGTTCTTCTGCTTTATCCAGCCTGATATTTATTCCATCAAATGTATTTAAATTTCATTTATTGTGTTCTTGATCTGTGATTGGTTCTTTTTTATCTGTGTTAAGGGTCTCACTGATGTCTTCCACTCTTTTCTCAAGTCCCATGAGTATCTTTATGATCATTACTTCAAATTCTCTATCAAGCATATTACTTGTATCCATTTTGTTTTAGTCTCTTGCTGTGGTTTGGTCCTATACTGTGATTTGGGAGATACTTCTCTGTCTCTTCATATTGTCTGACTTTCTGTGTCTGTTTCTCTGTGTTAGGAAAATCAGCTACTTCTCTTGCTCTTAATGATAACATCCTTATGAAGAAGAGGTCCTATAGTGCCCTGCAGCCCACTGTCCCCTGTTCCCCAGGACCTCATGCTTAAGGGATTGTCTCCTGTACATGTTGTGCGTGCTCTGTTGTTGAATCTTGGCCTCTTTTTCTTTTAGTCCAGTTGTCTACAGAGGCTCTCTTTGCCTATTGTGGGCAGTGTTTGGTCCCCAGCAGAAGGGGGTTGCATTTTAACAAAGTGTGCAGTAGTCTGCTTGCAAAATGAGACCTGCCATCACTGTAGCTGCTACATTTGAAGTCCCACACATCTTGCAGTTTGGGTGACTGTGGTTTGCACTGGTCTTCTGGGGGAGGGGCCTGTAGCCTGGACTAAGGCGGGACTAAGGCGAGCTTGGCTCAGAAGGGTGGATCTGCCAAAGTGCAGGGGGGCAGGGCTTGCTTTAAACAAATTAGGTAGTGAGTGTTGGTTCCTGCAGGTGGCTGTTGTTTATGCTGGGGTAGGAGGGTAGGGAAATGGTGCCTGCTAGCTCTTTTGTTCCTGGAGGGGTCTCTCTGTGATCCCTGTCTCTCTGGGCCATGCTCTGAGATGAACAAATCACTCTCCCTCCCATCTGCCCCTAGTGTCTTTCAAGCTGCTGGTCCTACATGGTATTGGCATGGCCTGTTTGTTGTGCCATTTAAGGGTAGGGACTCTGCTTGCTAATATCCTCTTGGGTCTCCTAGAGCCGTGCTGGCGGATTTTTAAAATTCCAGACTTTAAGTCCCCTTGGTTATAAGAATTCAACGAAATTCGTCCCCTCTTGCTTTCAAAGGCAAATATGGGGATTCATCCTCCCAATTTATGGGTTTTCAGTGTGAAGGTCCCTTCTTTGCACCACTGGCTTCTTTCCTGTTGCAGACAGCCCTATTTGTCTCCTAGACTGTGCCTTTACGCTTCATGCCTTCTTCATTGTGGCCTCTTCTATACCTTTTATTGTGGTGTTTGGCCAGTCTTCAGACTGTTTTCTGGATTATTTATGCTGATATCAGTGTTATCTGGTTGCATCCATGGGATGAAGTGGGGTTAGGGTCCGCCTACTCTACCATCTTCCCAGCCAACTTTGGAGCTCCTGCTGACTCAGTCGGTAGAGCACGTAACTCTTGATATTGGCGTTGTGAGTTTAAGCCCCACATTGGACGTAGAGTTTACTTAAAAAAAAAAAAATTCCTGGATTGCTTATTAGGATAATTTGAGGTCACTGCTTTTTCTTTTCTATCTGAGAAACAAGACTAACCACACTTTTTTCCTGAGAATATTTTGTTTGGTTCCTACTTTGCAATATTATCTTTTCCTTTATATCAGTTTATGGTTAATTGTTTATATTTGACAATAATCTTTTTTACTTTAATCCCTTTTGATCTTAGAACTTCATTTCAGAAACATTTCAGAAATGCAGATTAACTATTCACTTTGATATCCTGGATTTAGGTGCAGTCTAGCTATCCTCAGTCCATTCATTCCGTACCCTGGTGGTTGTTGGATCATGAATATTCAACACTGATGTGCTGATGCTTATTGGGATGAACTTGCTGAGTTATTAAGCCATGTTTACCTTAGCAAAGGGGGATTTTCATGAGGGGCGCATGGTGGATAGTTGACTAGTTTTTCATGAAATGACACATTCTGAATTCCATCAAGTAGTTTGTATAGTTCTGCTAGAGTGTTTAAAAGAGTTTAATTATTTAAAAAAGGATCCATAATTTGAACCACGGGATTGCATCATCTCATGCCTCTTTCCTCCGTCAGTGGAATTTGTTTTTTTAATTCATTATAGCTCCTTTGGCTTATGAGCCATTCTCTACGCTTGCCATGATATATGAGGACCAAGGTGACATGGAAAAATCTCTGCAGTTTGAGTTGATTGCTGCACATTTAAATCCCAGTGACACTGAAGAATGGGTTAGATTGGCAGAAATGTCTCTGGAACAAGATAATATTAAGCAGGCTATTTTTTGCTACACAAAAGGTAATTAAAATGTTTTTCTTATTTTGATAAAATGTTACATAATAGATTTTTTTGATAATTATACTTGCTACTTTGGGGCGATGTTAGGAGAAATCTATTCCTTATATTCTGTCATCCCAGGGTTAAGTATTTGGGGCCTGTCTGCTTTCATGTTTGTCAGCAACTTTATATTGTGAGCTAATATAGCACAAAAGTTGGTAGAGCACTACCTTCAGTTTCCTACTGAGATCATTGTTGGTTCTAAGCTGTTCCTTGAGGGTTAACATCACACTATAGTTACCAAATGAAGATTAATTTAGAGATTCAGGTTCTGTCTGATCTTAGAGTAAACCTAGCTGAGAGTTCCTGTGAAGGTAAATTTGTTCCAGAATAACCCACTTAGTTCTATTAGACAATTAGAGTGTTTATTTAATTTTCTGAAAAGAGAATTCATCATACCCAAGTATCATGAACCCCTTCATGAACCCCTTTTTGTGATAAATCCATAATTTATATTCTCTTTTTTCTTCTTAGCTCTTAAATATGAACCTACTAATGTCCGTTATCTGTGGGAGCGATCAAGCCTTTATGAACAGATGGGAGATCATAAAATGGCAATGGATGGTTATAGGCGTATTTTAAACCTTTTATCTCCATCTGATGGAGAACGTTTTATGCAGTTGACTAGAGATATGGCAAAGTAAGTTTGGAGTAAAGTATATATAGATGCTCCTAATAATCATCTTATTTTACAAGTCAAAGCACATATTTGAAGTAGAACATATTTTTTATTGAGGTTCAAAGAAGTGTTTTATTTCCTATATCTTATATTATGCTTAAATATAGAGGTGGTTTTTTTTTCAGTACTTTTCTGTTTCCAAGTCAACTGTGTGATTACTTAGAAAAATTTGCATATACATTTCCTTCAAGTGTTCTGAAGTTTAAAAATGGGGCCTGTTCTAAAAAGATGATTAGGTTCCTAGGTTTCCATAACTTAGTTGATGTACATTTGCAGTAATATTAAATTATTTGTTGTAAATATTGTTTGTGATCTGGGGTTTTCTATAATCATTCTATCTTTAGTCAGTACTAGAATAACATCTTAAGACAAAAATTTTTCTTTATAGTTGACACATGGTACTGTGGCATAGATTTTATTTAAAAAAATCCCATTTGCAATGACATGGATGTAACTAGAGTATATTAATGGTAAGCGAAATAAGTCAGACAGGGAAAGACAAATACCATATGATTTCACTCATGTGGAACGTAAGAAACAAAACAGATTAACAAAGGGGAAGGGGAAAAAAAAGAGAGGGAAGCAAACCATAAGAGACTTAATGATAGAGAACAAACTGGGGGTTGATGGAAGTTGGTGGGGGATGGGTTAGACGAGTGATGAGTATTGAGGCACTTGTGCTGAGCACTGGGTGTTATATGTGTGATGAATCACTAAATTCTACTCCTGAAACCAGTATTATACTATATGTTAACTAACTAGGATTTAAATAAAAATTTGAAAATAAAAAAATAAAATATATGCTACTGTACTTCTCTGATATGCTGTACATCAAAGCAAAGCAGGGAACGTTTTGGCTAAATAATGTCTTGTAAGGTCTCTTTTCTAAGGGTATCTGTAAATGCTATTTCAGTCTAGGATCAACAATCTTGATCTGGTTATTGCAGTAATCTCTGGAAGGGATAATAGCAGGGACAGGATAAAACTGTAGCAGGTGGTGAGAAGTAATCAAATTCTGGATATATTTTGAAAGCTGAACTCAGGATTTTCTTTTATTTTTTTTTTCTTTAATATTTTTAATGTTTATTTACTTCGAGAGAGGCAGAGCGCAAGCCAGGGAGGGGCAGGGAGAGAGGGAGACACAGAATTGGAAGCAGGCTCCAGGCTCTGAGCTGTCAGAACAAAGCCTAATGCAGGGCTTGAACTCACGAACTGCGAGATCATGACCTGAGCTGAAGTCAGACGCTTAACTGACTGGCCACCCAGGCGCCCCTGAACTCAGGAGTTTCTGATATGAGATGGTATGAGTGAAAGAGAGAGAAACACACACACAGACAGGGGAAGAGTTCTGAGGACTAAACCCTGAGGCACTCCAGTGTTTAGAAGTCAGGAAAATAAAGAGGACACAGCAGAGAGACTGAAAGGAAATGGGCACTGAAGTAGGAAGAAACTAAGAGAACATGATACTCTAGAAATATATTGAAAAAAGCCCTTCAAGGAGGAGGGATGATCGTCTATGTGAAATAGTCCAAATAGAGCATGTAAAATGAAGACTGACTATTGACATTGGAGATGCAGTAGGGGTTCCTGGAGGATCGGCAGCTCTGGAGAAATTTATAAGGGGAGCAGAGGAATGAGAAGATAATTAGAATGGGTTGTAGGGGAAAGAGATAATTTTTAAGTTGGGAAAAATTACATGTATTTGTATTCAGGTAGTATCAGCCACAATTGAGGAACACATTGAATATTCATGACAGAAGGGACAGTTGCTTCATTGATAATCCTTGAGTAGGTGGAGAGAGTGGGATCTAGTTGGGGGATTGCCTTATAGGTGGAGAATATGGAATATACGGCCATGGCTATGTGTAAGTAGGAAGATGTACTCCCAGTATGGGAGTGTGTGGGATGTCATGATCTGGTTCTCTGCAAACTAAGAAGGAAGGTCATCAGCTGAGAGTAGGGATCAGAGAGTTTTGGAGGTTGAAGGGAGAGTAGATGAGAAACAGTTGTCTAGGTCCTTGGGGCCTTGCTGCAGCATTTGTATCACCTGGGAGCCTGTCACAAATGTAGAATCTCAGCCTTACCCTAGCTCTACTGAATCAGAATATGCCTTTTTACAAGATACCCAGTTACTTTGTATGCACATTCAAGTTTGAGAAGTACTGGACAAGGCAACTAGCAAGACTGCTGACCGCACCATGGGCCCACTTGAGTCTAGTGATCATTAATTTAGAGTGAGTCCAGTCAGCATGGTCAGCTGGACAGGTGGTTGTGAAGAGTAGGCATATTTGGGTTAACAAGGATTGGGGTTTTATCATATGACTTTATCAGAAGGCACAAAAGGACAGGAGAAGTGAGGAGATGTGCGAGGGAGTAAATACAGTGTTGGTCTATGGAGAAGGACGAAAGTGAAGACGAGGCTGCAGCACAGTGAAATAGGTAGATCAGTGCTTTGTAGATCCCACTGAGGTGGAAGAGTTGTTGGAATTGGGTGATAGGGAGAATGAGCTGGAATGATAGGAGGTAGCTTTTGGAGAGTGAGATGCTTGACATGATGGCATTGTTATACTGATGTTGCCCATTTTTCTCTGGATCAGCTGTGATTATGGTTTTAAAGAAAAGTTTTTTCTCCTCTCTGATATTAAGAAAATGAAAATCAGTTAATAGATGGTCTAAGCAAGGATATGAGTTTTATAATCTGAATTAAATGAGTACTCATCAATTTTGTCATTTATTTTTTCAGGAGTTACTATGAAGCCAATGATGTTACTTCAGCTATTAACATAATTGAAGAAGCTTTCTCAAAACATCAGAGTCTTGTTTCCATGGAAGATGTTAATGTAGCAGCTGAACTGTATATTTCTAACAAACAGTATGACAGAGCTTTGGAGGTAGGAACATGTAATGTGTTTCTCTCTTAGATTTTGGACACATTTCTGCATTTTAGAAATTCTTACAAATTGACAATTTCTCACTTTAGTTATATATATTAAATTACTTATATATTAAATTATATTTTTAAAGTCTGTATGGAAACAGATTTCTAGATTTTATAGTAATTCCATATGAAATGTATGGTTACATCCTAAAGTATAGTTTACCTACTAAAGCTCTCACCATTATAACAGGTGTAGCAGCACTGAGCAGGCAGACTAACTGCTATGATTCCATTCCTAAGGTGTTGGGAACAGTAGTTTGGTTTGATACAGAGAAATTATGTATCTTTCATTAAACATTTAGTTAATGTGATATAAAAATGTTAATATATCACATGGTTCCTTATTTTAACGAGATTTGTTGTTGCTTTTTATAGTTCATGTATATGTTGTAAGGATTATTTGAATTAACTGTATAAATTTTTGCATTGTGAAAAGGTTTTTCATATATGTCTATTATATCATTTCCTTTTTTTCCCCATTCTTTTAGGTAATAACAGATTTTTCTGGAATTGTGCTGGAAAAAAAAACTACAGAGGAAGGCACTTCAGAAGAGAATAAAGGTTGTAGGTTCTTCTGCATAGAATGGATAGTATACATAATCCTCTCTTTTTTATAATTTAGAAATTGATAGTTAATGTTCTTATAATAAGTTGTCCCAGAAGCATTTTTTTCTTTACAGAGATTTCATATCTTTTTCTTATGGATATTTACTCACAAATCTTTTTTAAAAATTGTTTTCGGTCCCTTTTTGTTTCTCAGTACATCCATTTGAACATGGCATTTCTCATGGATCCAGGGTTTTTTTAGTGATATGTGAACAAAGAATGGATTACTGAACAGCTATCAAAAACATTTAGATATAAAGCAATTTAATTTTTAGAGAGGACTTAAAATATTCTCATAGAAAAAATCTACTTCAAACTTAGCATTTACCTAAAAACATAGAAACTAATATGATTACCATGTTTGAAAACTTAAAATATATAGTTAGGGATCTGGTTAGAAAGTCATACCTGAAGTATGGCTTGCAGTATCTCTTTCAGCTTTTTTCGTCTCCCTGCTTTTTTCTTTGTATCACACCCGTTAACCTGTTCTATGAAAATATTAGCATGCAAGACCCTATCTGAGGTTGTAACAAAATTGAACTTTCTGGGCAAAATAGATGTCCCTGTTCTTGTGAGAAAATTACTACGTAGTACCTTCCATGTCTACCCCATGAAGCTTTGGTGGTGGTGGGGAAGTAGGGAGACACTTACTACTTGAGTACTGCCTGCTTCAAAATACTTCCCTCCCTGGCTTGTCAGGATGCCTAAAATTCCATCATTATGTAGTCCTTTGGGTTAAGGCATAATTATTCAAAAAAAAAGCTTTTTTATTTTTTTAAGGATCCATCCTAATGGAAAGTAGTAATTCAGTTTTACAGTCAATTTGTGTGCTAATTCTTAGAGAACAAGGCACAAGATAAGACATGGGAAAGATAAATAGTGAAGTGGAAAGTTGCTGGGGAATGACAAGCCCAGTTCAATAAGAGTTTCTTATAAGATCCCATGCTGGGTGTGTGGGGAATATACAGCAGATGAGTATGACATTTCCTGCCCTTAAGGACATGGGGAAGTGGGGTTCAAATGAAGTGTATACAATTTAATTTTAATAGGAACAGTGTGACTATCTCTGGAGTAAACCTGACATTATGGGAAAACAGAGAAGAGCAATATACTTAGATCAGAGATTTCTAGAAGTATAATTGAAGCAAACACCCAAGAGGAGGTGCATATCAGACTGAGGTCACAGGGTGTAGGAGCACTGCTTGGTATGGGTAGGACTAGATAAGATGTTGTGGTTGAGGGTCTTGGGTAATAAATGAGTAGTGAATGAATCGTAAAGAGTAGGAATTGTAATGCCATGGGGGCATGAATTAGAGCATCTGAAGGACTCAGTTTTAGTAGTTTTCTTGGACCTGGCCTAAACTAGAGTTCAGTCTCAGTTGTTTCACAACCATAATTTCTTTTTCTTTTTCTTTTTTTAAGTTTATTTATTTATTTTGAGAGAAAGCATGAGTCGGGGAGGGGCAGAGAGAGAGAGAGGGAGAAAGAGAGTCCCAAGGCTCCATGCTGTCAGCGCAGAGCCCAACATAGTGCAAGCCCATGCATGAACCGTTAGATCATAACCTGAGCCAAAATCGAGAGTCTGCTCAACCAACTAAGCCGCCCAGGCGCCACTATAATTTCTGTTAAGATCTTTCTTCTAAAAAATGACATTCATGTTGAGAAATACTGCTGTCCGTTATTTCAAAAATATTAAGGAAAAATAGAGTAAAGTTCAATTTTTAACTGTAGACATATTAGTCATTTTGTTTAGTATATTTTGCTGTGTTTCATTGATCATCCCTTCCTTCCTTCCTTAATGATTTAACATATCTGAATTCAGGAAACAGCTTAACATAAATCAACAACATGTCACAGTTTAGGTAGTAGTGTTTGTCTTTCTTAGTTTATAAAATAATAGTGCATCTGTAACCTGGCATCTTGGATTTGATAAAATAACTTTAAAGAAAAAGATAAGTACACATGACTAGGACATTAAAACACTTTTAGTGTGAGCAAGATAGTTATTTTTTGTATGCATTTTTGAAAATGAGAACATTTATTGGTGGATTAATAAGCATTTCTGTTGAGGCTTACAATAAAATGAGGTTTAAAAAAAATTTTTTTTTAACATTTATTTATTATTGAGAGACAGAGAGAGACAGAGCATGAGCTGGGATGGGGCAGAGAGAGGGGGAGACACAGAATCCGAATCAGGCTCCAGGCTCTGAGCCGTCAGCGGAGAGGCCGACGCGGGGCTCTACCTCACAAACCTCCAGATCATGACCTGAGCCCTTGAAGTCGGATACTTAACCGACTGAGTCACCCGGGCGTCCCTAAAATGAGGTTTAAAAGGTACTGCTTTTAGCATGGAGCCTGCTTGGGATTCTCTCTCTCTCTCTCTCTCTCTCTCTCTCTCTCTCTGTCTCTCTCTCTTTCTCTCTCTCTCTCTCTCTTTCTCTCTCTCTCTCTCTCTCTCTCTCTGCTCCTCCCCTGCTCATGCTCTCTCTCTCTTTCTCTCATTATATATAAATAAACTTTAAAAAAAAGATACTGCTGTTATATATTACTTAATAAATTATTATTCAAACTGTAGGGGCTATAAGTATATCTACTGACTTCTTTAGCATTGTCAAATTGCCACTAAAGTGTCTTAAGTAATTATTCTCAATCTCTTAAACTTACCTGATTGAATTGGTAACCGCTTGTGGACCAGGACAGGTTCCAGACTTCCCTTCAAGTGGCACTGTCCTGTAGCATTATAAAGTGTCCCTTTTATCTCTATTAAAATATAGATGACCCAGATTCTACCTTGTCTGGTGAGATTGTGACCCCTACTTTCTTTTTGTTTTCATTTGACTACTATATCTTTGGTTTGCCCTTTTGTTTTCAACCTTCCTGAGTTATATGATTTTAGGCATATATCTTATTTTCAACATGAAATTGAGTTTTACTTTGTGATTATTCTTGAAATCAAATTTTTGATTTATACATCTGTACACACTATATCTTTAATAGATATGCCATAGCCACTGTCTACAGAAGAAACAGCCTATGGATATAGTCATGAGTCAGATATACTAGTCCTTATCCTCATGGAGCTTATGGTCTAGTGTAGGTCAGTTTAAATGTTAGGACTCTATTGAGAAGAATAAATTTCTTAAGTTGGCTTTCTGTATCAGTTCTTGTATTGGAGCTTAGAGATAAAATAAACTTGTCCAAATCCTTCCATGACTTTGCCGTTTTAGGGACTTCTTTAATTTATATGACAAATTCTATAAAACATGAAGTTATTTCATTTTAATATAATTTTAGGTTTTATTCCACCACTTAAATCTCTGATGTTTCTCTATGCTTCAGTCTTTTTTCTGAGATGGAAACTTGTTTGGAGTTTACTAGACTTTACAAAATACAAAATATTTTAAGTGTGGATAAAAATTCCTTTGATTAATTTCTCAAGGCTTTAAAAATTGTTTTACCTTGGGGCTTCTGGGTGGCTCAGTCGGTTGAGTGTCCGACTTTGGATCAGGTCACGATCTCACAGTTTATGGGTTCGAGCCCCATATCAGGCTCTGTGCTGACAGTTCTGAGCCTGGAGCCTGCTTCAGATTAGCTGTCTCCCTCTCTTTCTGCACTTCCCCAGCTCAAAAATGAATAAACATAAAAATTTTTTTTGTTTTACTTTAATGAAGTTTTAGAAAACCACACAGTATTTAATTTATCCCTTTCTTAGCCTCTTTGTCATAAAGACTGAAAAGAGGCTTTTGAATTCAAAATGAAGGAGTTTATATATACTTGTTGGTCATTTTTGTCTCTCTCCTTTTTATTTTCTCTGTAGATTTGATAGAAGGTGTGGGAATTTCTTTAGGTTTCAGATAAGTGGATAAAGTGTTAGGAAAAGAATAGGAAGGATAATTGCTACCAAAGGACAGACTGAAGGGAATATAATAACCTAGTAATAAGAGTTGGCCCAACTTAGAATTGACTGTAGAATCATTTGCTCTGAATGAAGTAAATGAGATCTTATGTAGAAGATAGAGCTTGCTTCATTTTCCCTACATTCTAAGCTTGCATATAGGAACTGCTTTTTGCCTGTCTTATCCACAGCTGGTGAAAATGTTACCTGCACTATACCTGATGGTGTGCCAATAGATATTACGGTGAAGTTGATGGTCTGCCTTGTACATCTCAACATCCTTGAACCACTTAATGTAAGTAACATTAAGATCTGCACTTGAGATACTTCACATCAAATCCACATTTTTTTTTGGATGACAAGAAATTGTGAGTTCATCCTAGATTTCACACTTTTCAGTAACCCAGGAAGTTACCATAAGCATCAAATTATTTGTGTCTGAATATCTTATAAAAGCTGAACTGGGCTTGTAATAATATGTTTTTCTTTTCTTTTCTTTTTCTTTTTTAAAGTTTATTTATTTTGAGAGAGGAGAGAGAGAGTGTGTGTGCACATGTGAGCTCAGGAGGGGCATAAAGAGAGAAGGGAGAGAGAATCCTAAGCAGGCTCTTCAACGTCAGTGCAGAGCCCATTGCGGGGCTCAAACCCACAAAATATGAGATCATGACCTGAGCCACAACAAAGAGTTGGATGCTTAACTGACTTAGCCACCCAGGCACCCCTTGTTTTTCTTTTTAAATGAGAACAATCCAGAGATCAGAATCTGAGATTGGGGTTTTTAGACAGTTGGTAAATTCTGAAAGTTCTTCTCTTTTGTCAGCTTTGGACTAAGTGTTTTGTTGAATAAAAGAATTTATTGGGCATCTACTTTGCAGACCTTAGGATAAAGTATTGAATATAATATACAAATCCCTGCCCTCATGGATCTTTTATTCTAATGGGAGTAAATAGATAACAAAATAAATATGTAAAATACAGGATGTTAGTTGGTGATAAATACTCTGGAAAAAAAAAAAACAGAGAAGAAGAATAGAGAATATTGGGGGTAGGAGGAATTGCAGTATTAAATAGGGTGGTCAGGAAAGGCCTCTCTGAAAAGGTGACCCTTGAATAATGACAGAAATATCAGCAAACACAGAGGCCCTGAAGCTTGGGTATGTTTGTCTTGGCAGAGGAAGAGCACAGCAAGTCACGTTATCTTGGCTCCTGCCATGTCTGCTTATAACAGGCCCTCAAAAGCAATGTTGAGGGGCACCTGGTGTCTTAGTTGACTTTAGCTCAGATCATGATCTCATAGTTTGTGAGTTCAAGCCCCACATTGGGCTCTCTGCTGTCAATGCAGAGCCTGTTTCGGATCCTCTGTCCCCCCCCCCCCCCCATGCTTGTTCTCTCTCAAAAATAAATAAATGTTAAAAAAAATACTTTAAAAGTAATATGTTGAATGAGTGATGGTAGTATGAGCTCTTTCTAATAGAGTTACAGAAATGAATATAAAAATGGTTTTTTAAAGCTATTTTTATATAATCTTGCTCCTTTTAGGCTTGCTTGAAATAACTGATCTATGAAAAGAGAAATACACATAGATGTCCATATTTGTAATGATTGTTTGACTTCAGCCTTTTATTTTGGGGTCTAGCCTCTCTTGACAACTCTAGTGGAACAGAATCCTGAAGATATGGGAGACCTCTATCTAGATGTTGCTGAAGCTTTTCTGGATGTCGGTGAATATAATTCTGCACTTCCCCTCCTGAGTGCACTAGTCTGCTCTGAAAGATACAACCTCGCAGTAGTTTGGCTTCGGCATGCAGGTAATACTTTTTAGTGGGAGGGAGAAGATTTAATCATATAAGCAGGTGAGAACTTACTTTCCCAAAATAGTAATAATTATTTAAAATATTAATGTCTTGGTAAAAGTGAAAGTATTTCTAGTTTCAGGGCAGTTTTTGACTATAAGTTTTTTTGTTTGCTTGTTTTTTGAGTATAGTTGACCCAGTGTTACATTAGTTTTAGGTATACAACATAGTGATTCAGCAACCCTATGAATGTTAGTATTTTATTTTTTTATTTTTATTTTTTACAGTTTTTTTTAGTACTTTATTGCCAAGTTGGTTTCCATATAACACCCAGTGCTCTTCCCCACAGTGCCCCCCTCCGTGACCATCACCCCCTTCCCCCCTCCCTCTTCAGCCCTCAGTTTGTTTTCAGTATTCAAGAGTCTCTCATGATTTGCCTATTTTAAATTGTCATGATGTGCCACTATATGATTTCCCCCACATCAATGCTTTGGAAGAATGATTTACTTAATGGTACCAGAATGAAGTAGGACTAGCATGTCCCTGGTAAAAATACTTTATACAAGTCTTTTACCTGTCTTAATCATAGGATCTGATTTCTAGTAATAGATTGTCAGACTTGGGGTGCTATCGAATTTTGAAAGAGTTTTTATGGATTTATATTTAATATGTTATTTTGAGGAAAACAGTTAATGTATGTTCTTTGAGCTGCAAATATATGCTCAAGATTGGGTTTTATGTATCATTTCATTTTATTGTATCTAAATTTATAATAATCTGAAATAAATCATTTAAAGTAAAAAAAATAGCTTAAGAAAAACAACTAAATTTCTTAAATGTATGAAATCCAAAAATATTCTAATAGGATTTTGTATTGAATCAATATGAAATATGCATTAAAAGTTGAATATTTTTTGTTTAAAATATTGCATGATGGCAGAAAGTTCTAATAGTTCTTAAAATATTACATAATGGTAGAAAGTTTTCTATAACTAGAGAAGCATTGATTGGCAACTTGGGTTATTTTGAGACCTATCACAATATGAAATTGCTAAGAACACTTAAAAATAACTAACTCTTTACCGTTTGGATGAGTGAACATGAATACAAATGTAATACCATCATAAAAACTCTTTGTGATATTTGAATTTTAAAGACATGAGCAGGGAATTGGTGTTTTTATTGCTTATTATCAAAGTGTAACCTAAAGATGATACTCAGTAGAGAGTTGAGAAATTTCAGATTTGAGAAATTTGAGATTTGAGAAAGCATTTGGAGGCAAAAGAACCATTTTAGGAGGTAATTGTAGTGAAAAGGGAATAGATGAAAGGGGACTAGATTAGTGTTGTCGCTGGAGAGTTCAACTGGTAGGATTTAATGACTGATTGGCATAAAGTTTGAGGAATAGAGCCCAGTAACTTTCCTTCTGAGACCTTACCCTGAGGAAATAATTGAGTGAGATGAGGGGAGGTAGGTTACATTGGGGATTGCAAAACTCAGGAGCCTGGCAAATAAATGAGTGAAGTGGGCAAGTGAAGAGACCCAGGGTTTGGGGGGAGAACTGGAGAGTCCTCCCCAGAGGATGCTGCTGTTTCTCAGCATAGGTAATGTGCCCTGCGGGAACAGGAGAGTGTTGCCAATTCAGATTTTTCAAAAGAATCCGGTAACTTGGAGTTCATAAAAATCCGAAGTTTAAAAAATGTAGACCATGTATTGTTTTAAAAGTATTGTGGCCTAACAAAACATCTGTGGGTTAAATTGGTTTGCCAGTTTTTAAACATGGCTTATCTACATGAATATGTTTACTGCATAGTTATTTATTAGAGTATGAATTCAGAAATAACCTAAAAATCAGATAATATGGTTAAACAAATGGTTGAATGTTATAACCATTCAAAATGCTAAGGGAGATGTGGGAAATGGTGAAAGCATAATGCTAAGTAAAGAGAACCTCAAAGCGTATGTATATGCTGATTACATCCTTGTAGCAATTGGGATTTAGTTAGAGGAATTGAGAGATCAGTCAGTCAATAGATAGAGATTAAAAGGGATGATTGTTTTAAAGTATTAGAAATATGCATACATTTCATTTTTGTTCTAATTCTTTTTATATTTTTATAATATTTCTTTAAAGTGGAAAAATAATTTTGGCAAACTTACTAATCTGTAGATATATTTATGCTTTAACATCTTAGAATGTTTAAAGGCCTTAGGCTATATGGAACGTGCTGCGGAAAGCTATGGCAAAGTGGTTGATCTGGCCCCCCTTCATTTGGATGCAAGAATTTCACTTTCCACCCTTCAGCAGCAGCTGGGCCGTCCTGAGAAAGCTCTGGAAGCTCTGGAACCAATGTATGATCCAGATACTTTAGCCCAGGATGCAAATGCTGCACAGCAGGTAGGCCATGTCACATGAAAGGAAGTTTTCCTTGGTGGATTAGGTTTTTGAACTTTTTTCCTCCATTAAGGATGTGTATACAGTTTGTATCCAAAAGATTTAGTCTATTAAATTCACTGTTTTTGAAAAGTAATTTTGAATTTTAAGTTTCAGACTCTTGTTAGACAATGTAAGTTATGTTTCTAAAATATTGGATCTTAAGTTGCAAAAGATCATAAATCAAATGTCGTTAAGGTTTGGTTTCTAAAACAAAATTCTTCTCTGCAAACAAGACAGCTTGCAGCAAAGGAGTCTTGTCACATTCATTATCATGTCCTTATTTATTTAGGAACTGAAGTTACTGCTTCATCGTTCTACTCTGTTGTTTTCCCAAGGCAAAACATATGGTTATGTGGATACCTTACTTACCATGTTAGCCATGCTTTTAAAGGTGGGTAATCATCTTTCCTTATGTTAGTGTTGTTGACTATTTAAATGTTTAGAATTTTATTTAAACATAGGTTATAGCTATTTTATAACTATTTTACTCTCAAACTTTTAAAAATGAAAGTCAGATATAGACAGAAGACTTAGAGGTTACTGGTATATACAGCTGACCTTTGAACAACATGGGAATTAGGGCCATCAACCCTAACACAGTTGAAATTTGCGTGTAACTTTTAACTTCTCCAACACTTAACTATTAATAGCTGACTGTTGACGAAGCCTTACTGATAATGTGAACAGGTGATTAACACATATTTTTTGTGTTAAATGTATTGTATACTGCATTCTTATAATAAAGGAAGCTAGAGAAAAGAAAATGTTGTTAAGAAAATCATAAGGAAGAGAATATACATTTACAGTACTGTACTATAAAAACCCATATATAAGTGAACCTGTGCAGTTCAAACCTGTGTTGTTCAAGGGTTGACTGTAACTGAAAGTTCTACATGAAAGTGTAAACTTGACTGTAGGTAGAGTAAGTGAAATAAAATCTTTGCTAGTACAAATTTAGAAACGTGAGAATCATAGTATATCAGTTAGACACTACCTTTTGTAGACACCACCACGTGCCAAAATTGTTCACTTTGCAGAAATGTTTTCCACATGTGACATCATTTGTGAGTCTAGCTTTTTTCAGGGAAGTGGTTATGTGTGCATATACATAGAAGTTAATGTGAATTGCCTTCTTTTTCCCTGCTAAGGTAAGCAGTGTGATCTAAATTCCCCTGGAAAGAAAAAAAAATAAGTCAATTCTCTTTTAGGTGTTGAAATACACAATAATTTGGCCTCTTTTTTTCCCCCTACTAAAGATTTCAGGTACACCTGTGGTACTTGTGACCCATAGATTTAAAAAAAAAAAAAATGGCTCATTTGGAGGGGCACGAGACTCTATCTTGAGGTTGTAAGTTTCAGCACCATATTGGGTATGGAGATTACTTAAAAATAAAATATTAAATTATATGACTAAAAAAATCTTAAATTATTTTTAATTCAGGTAGCAATGAATAGAGCTCAAGTTTGTTTGATATCTAGTTCCAAATCTGGAGAGAGGCATCTCTACCTTATTAAAGTGTCAAGAGACAAAATATCAGACAATAGTGACCAAGAGACAGCAAATTGTGATGCAAAAGGTAATTACTTCCATTTGCTTTATTACATAAAATGTGGCTGAGTTCAAAAAATACTCAGAGTAATACCTGATAGTAACTTATTTGAAAATACACACTTTTCTGGGGCGCCTGGGTGGCTCAGTCAGTTGGGTATCTGACTCTTGATTTTGGCTCACGTCATGATTTAGGTTGCGGGATGGAGCTCCATGTCCGGCTCCCCGCTGAGCATAGATCCTACCTAAGATTCTCTTTCTCTTTTGCTTTCTCTCTCTCTCTACCTCTGCCTCTCTCCCCTGCTCGCTCTCTCTCATAGTAAAAAAGAAGATATACCTTTTTCAAATAAAATGAAATTTCTAATCCAGATCTCTTAAGTAGAATAAACTCATTTGATGTTAAAAGAAGAAAAGGAAGGCTACATGTAAATACTTTACTTTTTAAAAATTAAAAGGAAAACATCTGCTTGGATCTTCCTGTGAAAAAACTAAACAGAACTTTTGACTTTTTAAGAAGAAAATATACCTTAGTTTAAGGTATATTAAATGTGAAGATTAGATGGCAATATAAATTACTGTATTTGTCCAGATCACTTCAATTACATGTATTTCATTCTCTGTTAAATTCGTCTTTGATAAATGTAGCAATAGTCATAGAAACTCTGAAATAAATTCCTTTGACCTAGTCTCAAGTAATGTGACTTTAAAAGGCATCTATATTTAGCTAATAATGCCTCAAGCATGTTTGAGTGAGGTTGAAAAGAGAAACTTGAATCTAAACTGGAGGAATCAGTCTATCAAAAAATTATTTCATTGCTAATTAATTCAACAGACATTTATTAAACAGTTGTTGCAGGCATAGCAGTGTGCAATGGGACAGGGTTTTAGAATCCAGAAGAGCTGAATCTCTGTAAAAGCACATTATAAGGACCTAACATTAGTAGGTTTTGCAGGGGAGGAGAGTCAGGAAAGGAATGAGGGTTGGCTGCTCATAATCTAGATGTAAATGCCTCAGAGCCCCATCTCTCCAGCTCATGATTTTGGGCCCATCCCAAAGGTGGACTCTGCTTCATGTGTTTAAGACTATATTTCCTTAAGTTATATTTTTCTCTATATGTGATCCTGTCAGGTTTTCTCTTTCAGTATTTTCTCATTTCAGGTCCGTTGCTGGTTTTTTGTAGGTTCATAAAGGTTTTTTGTTAATTTCATCATGGTAGGGATCATGTTACATTTGTGCACCAGGATAGGAAGAACAAGGTCTTTTCATGTTACAGGCATCTTTGTGCTCTGTATTTTATTTTTAATTTTGTTTATTTGGAGAAAGAGCGAGAGAGTTAGAGAGAGAGAGGGAGCACGAGTGAGGGAGAGGCAGAGAGAGAAGGAGAGAGAGAATTCCAAGCAGTCTCTGCCCTGTCAGCACGGAGCCCAGTACAGGGCTTGAACTCACAAACTGTCAGCCGAAATCAAAGAGTCAGCCGAAATCAAAAAGTTCAGGCACCCCTGAACTCTGATTTTTTCACTCAACATTTTCTCACATATGTTTTCTCGTGTTGCTCTCTTCATAGCTATTATCATTAAGGAATGTAATACTCTACTGGATAGCAGTCCCATAATTTATTTAATTATTCCCATATTTTTTGATACATGGTTATAAATAATACTGTAGTGAACATCTTTATGCCTATATATTTATCCATATTTTTGACTACTTGTATAGGATAGATTACCAGGAGAATTACTGGGTCAAAGACTAAAAAATTTTTATGGTTTTTGATATTTCTCAAGTTATAAATTTATAAAGAGGACTCTCTTACAGGCAAATAAGATTTTCAAGGAAAAGAAATTTTGAGGCAGAGAAAATTAAGATTATAAAAAGATCAAGAACAATCTGAATCTCGAAGTCCTTTGCTAAGCAAACATTTGAATTCCTTGTATGTGCAGAATCCTGTATCTGACCCCAGTCATGGAACACACACTTACTTGTTCTGCCGGAGGACCACATATGCTAGCTAGCACTGACAGATACAGATGACGTAACTGGACTTTGTAGAGGGCAAATCAGAAGTAAGAATTACCTGGGATTGCGGATTGTTAGGCAGAGCAGAAGGGCTGGTGTTGAAGTAGTGTAAACAGGCAACTGTCCACTTCTCATCATTGTCTAAAGAGTGTTGGCAAGAATTCAGGCCCATAGGAGTGTGGTTATTAAATTCAGCCTTAAAATTGATTGTAGGGGTTTTTCTAATACTGTTATTTCTGAAAATACAGTGTCCTAACTGATTTCCACTGGTATTATTTTAGCAATATTTGCTGTACTCACGAGTGTCTTGACAAAAGATGACTGGTGGAACCTTCTGTTGAAGGCCATATACTCCTTATGTGACCTATCCCGATTTCAAGAGGCTGAGTTACTTGTGGATTCTTCGCTGGAATATTATTCATTTTATGATGACCGGCAAAAACGCAAAGAATTGGAATACTTTGGTCTCTCTGCTGCAATACTGGACAAAAATTTCAGAAAGGCATACAACTATATCAGGTGATTTTCCAGCAACTTATTTTAAATTCTTCGGGAGAGGCTGTGTATTAACTTTGATTTAGTCTCTCATGCTTAAGAATGTTGTTTTAACTCATTGATGATTCTCAGAGGCATGCGCTCTCATATATTTAACCTCTTGTACCCTAGTCTCCCCATTTATAAAATGGATATTATAATACTACCTCCTTGTAGGATTATTGTGGAAATTAAAGGAATTATTATAGATAAGGCCTTTTAACAATGTCTGGCACACACTGTTATTAGCTGTTACTCACTGTTTATTGTACTGCAGCTGTAGTGGGCTGGGGGAGAATAGGTGAAACTTAAATTACTTGATTCTTTTTTTTTTTTTTGGTTTAAAAGTTTTGTTGAACAATCAAGATGTAGAAATACTAACTTAAGCAGCATCTTCTGAGAAAAATCTCTCACTGTGTGTTTGTGCTTAAATATGTTGAAACTGTCTGCTTTTCGTTGTTGGAGGATGTTGCTGCACTGAAGTATTTCATTCTTAGAAATCAGTAGTTTTTCTTTTTACATTATTTTTTACCCTCCCTCTCGTTCTGCAATTTTAGGGTAATGGTAATGGAAAATGTCAATAAACCTCAGCTCTGGAACATTTTCAATCAGGTTACCATGCACTCCCAAGAGGTGCGACATCATCGCTTCTGTCTTCGCCTAATGCTGAAAAACCCAGATAATCATGCCTTGTGTGTCTTAAATGGACACAATGCATTTGTATCTGGTAGTTTTAAGCATGCGCTTGGTAAGTGTCCTGTACGTGACTTTGTCAGGTGTGGATGGTGTGGTGGTTAACAGCTAGGCCTGGAGCAAAACTACCTGTGTTTAAATAACAGCTCCCTCATGGCAAATTATTCTATCTCCCAGTGCCTCAGTTTCTTTATCTCTGAAATGGAGGTAATAATTGGACCTACCTTATAAATTATTGTGAAAATTAAATGAGTTAATATAAAGCATTTTAAAAAATGCCTGGCACATACAGTAAGTAGCTGTAAGTGTTGGCAATGATGATAATAATGAATATTAGTATTTATTTTTCTTAATGAAGCTTTGGTTCAAAAGGCTGAAGTAAGTTTTTTAATTCATTCTAAAGGTCAGTAATTCTGCTTAGGCTTGTCTGTGTTTTAAATAATTTTCATTAATTATAGATGCTTTGCAGGGTGCCTGGGTGACTCAATCAGTTGAGCATCCGACTCTTGATTTCTGCTCAGGTCATTATCCCAAGGTCATGGGATTGAGCCCTGCGTCAGGCTCTGTGCTGAGCGTGAAGCCTGCTTGAGACTTTCTTTCTCCCTCTGCCCCTCTACCCGGCTTGCGTGGTCATTCTCTCTCTAAAAAAAAAAATATATATATATATATATGGATGCTTTGCTACCTGATTTTAATTTGCTATAGTACAAAAATGGATTTAAGATTTACTGATAGTTTGTTCCTTTAGGAGACAAGTCTTTATATCAAGATTTATTTATATTGTGCTTACTAATTCTAATTAAACTTGGGGAAAATTAATCACTTGAAATTTTCTTTAATAAGGAATCAGAAGCAAACTAGAAAAATACCTGGCCAAATGTTTAAATTTAAAATGAGGCATGTATCTCTTGCTGCCTAAAAGCTAGTGTTGCACAGTTCACTTCTAAATAAAATGGGATGTTGGCTATTTAATGCTTTCATATATTTTCGTATTAGGCTGGTATTTTTATAATTGTTCTGCCAGTAACCTTGAACATCAGATGTTGAAACTTACCTCTGCTGTGTGTGTTTTGGAATTGTTTGTTTAATGGTAAGGAAATATAAAATACAGATATATGTTGTTTTCTTATATTTAGGACCTTTTGCAGAAGGTAAAAATAGAAAGTCCAAATGGCAGTCTACCATCCATGCTGCTAGAGATTCTGTGGTGCCATTTCTTCTGGCATAGCAGCTGAAAGAATAGGAGTTTTTTTTATCTATGTATGATAAATTATAGATCATCCCTTTATAAGAAAAATGTGCTTAAAAATTTGCTTAAATTCCCCTGTCTTGTATGGATAAGCTTGTGCCATGAAGCAATTACATATGTAAATACATGGAAACAAGAGAAACATGTTTTTCTCAGGAAAAACAAAGTAGTGTTACATTTGGGAAACAACACCCATAACCCTAAAAAACAAAACAGAGCTATTTTTCTTTTTCTCACCTCCATAATCAATCACATCTGAATTTATAACAAAAGAAGTCACCAAAGACACATTCCCTTATTTCTTTTAAAATAGGTTAAGATCTTAAAATAGGTTTATGGTCACAATTGATAAATTGTTTATGTGGGAAGTATTACTCTACATGGAAATGTGTAACTGTGCCTAAAAGAAAGTTGTAGTTGTAGGGGCACCTGGGTGGCTCAGTCGGTTGAGTGTCCGACTTGAGCTCAGGTCATGATCCGATATAAGGTTCCAGAGTTCAAGTCCGATATAAGGTTCTAGAGCCTGCTTCAGGTTCTGTGTCTCCCTCCCTCTCTCTGCCCCTCCCCCACTCACGTTCGGTCTCTCAAAAATAAATAAATGTAAAAAAAATTTTTTTTTAAGTTTTAGTTCTTCATATTTAATCTTGGTGGTCAGGATATATTTATAGGTAAATCCTCCTAATTTTATTGTACTTTGTACATTATTTTAAAATTCAAATTAATGTGCATCTGATATTTTAAAATATGTACCTTGCATATGTTAAGAAGTCAGTACTGTTCAGCAATAAAATATACTTGAATAAGTGAAGAAATAGTGAACTATGCTCTTGTCACACCATCTGACACCACTGTTCTTTTTTTCAGGACAGTATGTGCAAGCCTTTCGCACCCATCCCCATGAGCCTCTCTATAGCCTCTGTATAGGCTTAACGTTTATTCACATGGCCTCTCAGAAGTATGTATTAAGGAGACATGCTCTTACTGTGCAGGTAATTCGTTTGGATTTCTCATTACTTGGTTTTATGTTCTTTAAAAATGAATATACTTAATATATGAGTCCTGCTTTAGAAGCAATACCTGCTTAGTATACATGTTGGGAGTTCCAACACCTGTCCCTCTGTTCTGCACTAAACATGGACTCAACATCTAGTGGTGGTGCTCCTGGCTAAGACCTATGTGGCCATGTAGAAGGGGCACACAGCCAGGTCATAAAGAAGACGTAGCAGAGTCTGGAGGCTTCCTTATACTCTGGTACCCCCTAAGACCTCCAGCCTTCTAGGTCCTGAAGACTGATTTATTATAAATCAGTTTTAAAAATACATAATATATATAAAATAATGTATGAATATGTGACTGTGTTAACTGTTTCCTTACATCATTTCCAACAAATTGCTCTTTTAAAGTTTTCTTGGTTCTAGCCTTCTTATTATCTTGTTTACTTTTTATATAGTTTTTCTTCTCTAATATAAACTCCAAGAGATCAAGGATTCTATCTGTCTTGTTTACCACTGTATCTTTAATACTTTTGTGTTGTTTTTATGTTTATATGTTTGACTCATGCAAAGACATGTTTTTTAAGTAGTTATGGAAGGAAAAATGGACTTGAATGAAGTAGCAGGATTTAGTAAAGGAATTTTGGGGGCAGGTTTGGTTTTTAAAGTAAAATGGTTAAAAGAAAGTTTAAATTCAAATGAAGATAGTTATTAAAGCTAGGTATTGGGGTTCATTATAATATTCTCATTACTTTTGTATATTTGAAAATTTTCATAATAAAAAGTAAAACCGCAGCCAAAAAATATATTTGTGATATTTGTCCACCTCTTGTTCTAAGTTTTTTTCTCTCGTAATGGATACTTTTGCTGTTTTAAGTAATGTAGGATTGTTTATAAATTAAACAAATATATAATGAGCACCCAATGTGCTAGGAACTGGGGATATAGTAGTGAATGAGTATACAGGCAGAATTCCTTGCCCTCATGAGGCTTATATTCTGGTAAACATTAATAGGAAATTCGTATGGATTGACTCATTACTAAATAGTTAAAATAGGGGTTCCTGGGTGGCTCAGTCAATTGAGCATCTGACTGTTATTTTGACTCAGGTCATGATCCAGGGTTGTGAGATTGAGCCCCACATTGGGCTCCATGTTGAGTATGGAGCCTGTTTAAGATTGTCTCTCTCTCTCTGCCCCTCTCTCACTCATGCTCTCTCTCACTCACATGCTCTCTCTCTCTCTCTCTCTAAAAAAATAAATTTAAAAATAGTTAAAATATGTAGTTTTTTGCCTGGTAGGGAAAAAATTTATATACTGCAAAGTAATTTAGAAGCTAACTTTCACATCAATTTTATGTTTAAACAGCACTGTTTAATTGGTTGGAGATTGAGATAAAACAAGAAGTGATGGTTATATGGGAGTTTGTTCTCCTGATCTCTCTACTGTTGTGTATGTTAAAGATTTTCCATTAAAAATAGTTTCTAAAAACAAGTTTTACTGTAAACACCACAATTCTTAGTTTTAATTTCTTATGAATCTGTTTCTTTATGCTACATGATCATAATTAATTTTCTTTGTAGTTAAAAACAAACTAATTGCATATGTTTTACTATCTTTCCCACCTTTTTATTATACTGTGAAAGTAAAATCTTTTATGATTTCTTATTTCTGCCTGTATTTAATACTTCATGTACAGTGTATACTTGGACCCTTTAATGAATAATGTGACAAAAATGTTTGAAAGTAACATAGTTAATGTAAAAAGGACTCTCGTATTTCTATTCCATTAAGATTTTGCTTGTCAAAACTCTTAGCAGGTAAGAGATAAAGTGGCTGTCTCCATTACCTGGATTTTAAATCACGAGTTATTTGAATAGTGATTCTAGGGGTCTCCTAAATTTGTTAAAAATTTATTAAAATGCAGCAGGTAATTCAAATCCTGTTACTGTATCAGAAGACCTACAAGTTTATTTGGGTTGCAGTAATTCATCTGGGATTACTATTCTTTCTCACATTTTTATCTTTAAATTTGTCTAAAGTAGGAAGATTTGATATTTCTCTGAGACTAATAGTTTGTCTGCTTTACTTAACAGAACCATAATTTTCAGTGGATACAAATGAGTTCTTTTATTATGCAGAAAGCATGAGTTGTTTAGTGAACGTAATTATTTTTATTACTAAAATGCATTGATTTTAAAAAATTTATTAATTTTTATTTATTTTTTATGAAGGAAAATTTGTGACCATTTATTAGAAAGCAGATCACCCCCAGGGAAGAGTTGCATTTTATATTCTGTACTCACAGCTGGAGATTGTATTTATTTAGTTACTTAACATAGGATACTTGCACTTTTGCAGTTTATAATGTTCTGTGGCTGGTAACTTGAAGCTGCATTAAAGGGGGAAATGAATACAGGAAGAGGTGAAGCAAGTGCTTTTTGGACACTGTGACACACATGTGAACCTACATTATTATATCTGTGGTCTGATATTTTTTCCATTGGCTTCGGGGCACCTGGGTGGCTCAGTTGGTTGAGCATCTGACTTCGGCTCAGGTCATGATCTTGCAGTGATGGTGCAGAGCCTGCTTGGGATTCTCTCTCTTTCCCTCTTTCTCTCTGCCCCTTCCCCACTTGGTGTGTACATGCTCTCGGCCCCCCCCCCCACAAAAAACAGTTTATTGGCCTCTAATGTCACAAAAGCCAACTTGGAACCTTAAAAAAAATCCTGTGTTCTTATAGATGATGGAACTTTGACAGTTTGAACATCAGCTTTGTTCTCTATAAATATTTTTGTCCTTAGCTTAAAAAAAGTAAATCTTTCCTTTATATCTTCAGAAGAGCTCTTGACTACCTTGTGATATGGCACTATGCTACAGACATACATTCTTTCAGTATGAGATTGTGTCTCTTTTTGAGAAAGCACAAGCCGGGAAGGGCAGAGGGAGAGAGAATCTCAAGCAGGTTCCACGCCCATCACAGAGCCCTACATAGGACTCAATCTCATGACCGAAGGATCATGACCTCACCAGAAATCAAGAGTTGGACACTTAACTGACTGAGCCATCCAGGCATCCTTTTTAAAATATTTGTATTCTATACAGAATAAACCTGGCACATATAGTGGTTCAAATACATACCAGTCAAATGAATATAATACTGAATTATCTTTTTCTTTTTGGTAGGGCTTTTCCTTTCTTAACCGATACCTCAGTATACGTGGGCCTTGCCAGGAATCATTCTACAATCTGGGCCGTGGCCTTCACCAGCTGGGGCTGATTCATCTTGCAATCCACTATTATCAGAAGGCTTTGGATCTCCCTCCACTTGCAGTAGAGGTATTGTATGATTTACTTTAAAAACTGGGGAGTCATTTCATTTCATTTCATCTATAGATAAGTGCAGTTAGTTCATGTTGTGGTCTAGACAGTGAAATAAATTACATATTAGAATGTATTTTTTCCAGGGACGCCTGGGTGGCTCAGTCAGCTAAGTGTCGGACTCTTGATTTTGGCTCAGGTCATGATCTCATGGTTATGAGGTCAAGCCATTTCGGGTTTTGCACTGACAGTGCGGAGCCTGCTTGAGGTTCTTCTTCTCCCTCTCTCTCTGCCCGTCCCCTGCTTCTGCATGTGCTTGCAGTCTCTCAAACATTAAAAAGAAAAATAAAAGAATGTATTTTGTCCATATTGAGTGCATTTATGTAGTTGTGTTCAGCAACAAGTAGGTCTTTGGCATTCTTACCTGTGACCTGATCAGCAACCATGTGGACATATATGACTTGTGGTGACCATTTCAGTTACCCTAAGGTCGCCTCTGTGGTTATAGGTATGAGCTGGGAGACACAAAGCCTGAAAATTGGGTAATATAGCCATTGTTCATTTCCAAGTTCAAGTGTAAGACTTTATATTTCTTTAGAAAGGTGAAAGGCCAGTATAAATGTAGTTTTGAAATAATGTAGTATAGGGTAAAGTGTTGCTAATACTATGATAATCTGTGTTTAAAGTCTAATTCTTATTTTTATTTCTGAAGAAAAGTATTGTTTCCATTGTCAATATCTTTTTTAATGTTTTTATTTATTTTTGAGAGAGACAGAGAGTGAGAGTGGGGGAGAGGCAGAGAGAGAGGGAGACACAGAATTTGAAGCAGGCTCCAGGCTCCGAGCCCAATGTAGGGCCCGAGCTCATGAACTGTGAGATAATGACACAACTGTTTTCTATTACCCTTGTTCATCGTTAGTCACTAAACAAATGAATACATACTTTTATAGTTATGCTGATGAAATGTATACACTTGTGTATTCTTTATTTCATAAATGCCTTTATGTATTGCTCCTTAAGCTTTATAGGTATCACTTTTCATTGTTGCAGTTATTTTTACAATTGACTCCAAAACTTTGTATTGGGGAAGATTAGAATAGATCTAACCTACTCCATTGAGTTAATTGCTTTGCTATTTAAGTAGGAAAAAAAGGTAATAACACCCCTAGGGGAATTATTATTAATTTGGTGTATGCCTTCCCTAGACCTATTCTTTATATGGCTTTCTGTTACAGAGTACAGGTATTTCCCATCTGGTCATTTATGTTATAATTTCTTTTTTAGATGTATAAGTTTTACATTTTTTAATGAAATCACATCTTTTCCTTTATAGCTTCTACTTTTGCCATTGTACTTAGAAGGGTCTTTCCGGGGCGCCTGGATGGCTCAGTCGATTAGGTATCCGACTCCGGTTCAGGTCATGATATCACGGTTCATGGGTTCAAGCCCCGCGTGGGCCTCTGGGCTGACAGCTCAGAGCCTGGACCTGCTTCAGCTTCTGTCTCTCTTTCTCTGTCCCTCCCCTGCTCACACTCTGTTTCTCTCAGAAATAAACATTAAAAAATTAAAAAAAAAAAAAGAAGGGCCTTTCCTACCCAAGATAATATTATTATTCAACTATATATTTTTTCTTTTATGGTTTCATTTTTTTAATTCTTAAATTCTTTAAAAAAAATTTTTTTTAACATTTATTTTTTGAGAGACAGAGACAGATCATGAGCACGGGAGGGGCAGAGAGAGAGGGACACACAGAATCGGAAGCAGGCTTCAGGCTCTGAGGTGTCAGCACACAGCCCGACGTGGAGCTCTAACCACAAACTGTGAGATCATGACCTGAGCCGAAGTCAGAAGCTCGACCGACTGAGCCATCCAGGCGCCCCTTATCCTTAAATTCTTAATTAATTTGGAATTTTATTCTGCTGTGGCTTGTGGATAAGAATTTTTCTTTAACTTATTGGCTAGACATTTAAAATAATTTAATTCTATAGTTGTTATAATGATTAACTGAATCAGCATTACCTAATAAAAATTTAGATCCAAGGTATATATGCCTAGTTTTATACTTTTTTTTAGTGTCATGAATTTTAAGTTTTTTGAATACTTACACTTATGAAACAGTTATTTGCCATAAAGTTGTCCTGATTGTCAGTTTGCAGTATAACTCATTCATGTATTTTTCCTCCTAGGGTATAGAAGTTGACCAGTTAGACTTACGAAGAGATATTGCTTACAACTTGTCTCTCATTTATCAGAGCAGTGGGAATATTGGAATGGCTCAAAAGCTTTTGTATACCTATTGCTGTATATGAAGTACCTCAGCTGGGAAAGAAGCACTGGTGCTGTGTGGGGTCCAATATTTTCTAAGGGCTTAGTATTAACTAAGTATTAACCCCAAAATGGGAATGACAGTTTCAGAATTATCTTTGTATTTAATTTTTAATATGTGATAATGACCTTTTGATAGATACGCAAAAGTGTCATTCCAAGAGTTTGTACATTGTTCTATCATTTTCCTCTAGCTTTTTTTAGTAAAATTGTCCCTAAAGGTTAAATGGAGAATGTTAGCCTTTAAGCCAGCTTGGAGTTAAATATGCTCATTTTTTACTCATACCGTTTATTCATTTGCACATTCACTACTATATATTAAACACCTCTGTACCAGGCACTGTGACAGTGCTTGGAATATAGTAAGACAGATGTGACCTCTCAATACCGTTCTCTAAATACAGAACTTGAGCAATATATTCATTTGAAAGAAATGTTTGCTACATTGCTACCTACATTATCATCGACTCATCCATTGCTTTGTGCCCTGTTACTTTTGTGTGGGAAGTTTTTCAGGTACATAGAAAAGGCTATTAAAGGAAAGATGAATTGAGATTCTCATATCAACAGTTATGTATTTGACTTAGCTCCTAGGAAAATTGTTTGAAATGGTTATATAGTAGGAAGACACATAATTGAGTTAGTCTTTTACTTTTCACCTGCATGTGTCTTAGTTGCTTGCTGGGCATAATTCAAAACATCCTGTTCTAAGGCAAATTAAAAATGCATTACAAATGTTGGTGGCTTTCTGACAAAAAAGAAAAAGGTAGAAAAGAGAGGATCACATTTAATAATGTGACCTAGTTTGCATTTCAAGATCACTAGGAATATAGGAAGATTAGAGAATTGTATGTATGAAGTAAAGTACTGCTGTGATAAAGTTAAAAAAATAGGTTAAAATTTTTTACTTAAATATATTATGTTCTCGAATCTAAGATAACAATACTCTTAAGATATACTATTGGTTTCATAACAGCTTTTGAGAGTTTCTTTTTAGAGGAAAAATGCTGTAATATGTGTGTGTTTGGATTATAAGAACATATATTATATGAACATATTATATGGAACATATAATATATGTTCTATTCTCATTGTGAGAGGGAAGCATGTATGAGACTTAGGATCAAAGAAATAGTATGAGGGCTTTTTAGGATTTCTTAGCACTACAAAGTAGTTGAAAAGCAAAATTTGTATATAATAAGCAAATGTATCCTGCATTCTGTATGTGTGTATTTAAATGTGTATAGAATTTAAATAAATTTTATTTTTATAATTGTTTCACATGCTTATGTATTTTATTTCATGCCATTTGCAGGTAATGATAAAGTTAACTGATAGGGTATAAGTTAGATTTGCATCTTGGAATCTTGTGGAATTGAGTGTTCTGTGTTCTGAGTTTTTCTCTTGAATTAAATGCTCTGGGCTGTGACTCCAGTTGATCTACTCAACAGCCTTGGAGGAAATAATAAATCTCTCTAGCAGTCTTCTAAGAAAAAAAGTTGGTATTGCATGAATTTGTTTAGCATTTAAAATCATAGCTACCATCTGCTGAGTGTTTACTATGTTTACTACTGTGTGCCAAGTACAGTGCTGGGTACTCTAAATACATTATCTCTGGTCCTCTCAGAAACTTACCTGCAAGGTAGGTGGTGGTGGTTGGTCTTGCTGTTACCATCTCTATCTTATATATGAGAAATTAAGTAGCATGTTGAAGATCACTAGCAAGCTGCTTGCTCAGAGATGTTCCTTCATGGGAACACAATTATAGTTCAGAGTAACAACATAAAAATTGAGCATAAATTTATTTTAGAAAGAAAAAGGAGAATGGCAGTTATTTTTGTATCCTCCAGGACTTCAGCCTATTTAAAGCCCCTGTAGTAAACACCTTTGGGGGTCTTTTTAAAAGCTGATCCTCACTTTCCTATCTACCATCGTCACTCCAGCCATGGGGTTCTGACAGCCACTTTATACAATGAGATTATTTTTTACTGGTCACTGTTGATTCAGCTGGGAGTCTGCTCCTAAACCAAGCTGGGCCAATCGAGTGTCCTCGCTCCTTCCCTGGGAATTTTAGAATTGAGATGGAGTCTTGCTGTAGGGTTGGAACATGAAAGCTATGAGGACATTTTCTGCTTTCCCTGTGAGCCAACCAGCAGTTGGTATAACCAGCAGTTAACCCCATCCATTGAGAAAGAAAAATAGAGCCTATGCATTAAGAGAAGCAGAGATGAGAGATGGAGAGAACACTGGGTTCCTAGAGATTTTCCAGTTTTCCATTTCCATGCTTTCTCAAATTGTGTTCTTACCCTTGGGTTCTTTCTATAAGATATATCCAGCCCTATAATTCCACTTTATACTAGCTGGAGTTCTTCTGCTATTTGCACCAAAAATAGTCCTAACTGATAAGCGATCATTCCATCTTTGTTTTCATTGAGCATTCATGCGTTCTAGCTATTTTCACAAGAAGAAGGGCATATAGCAACCAGAGACAATGTCCCAGAGTTTTAAGTAGTGTCATGAAGTCTAATCCACAATAAAGAGGCTTTTAAAAACTTTAAGCAAGAACAGTAGGAATGTGTCTATGGTCTGGTGATGTAAAGTCAACAGGAAGACCATAGAATTGTTCAATTTCTGTGCTTAGGGTAGTTAACACTATAAAAGCACAATACTCAAAACAGGATGAGGTAGAAAAGCATGGAAAAGAAGTGGTTAAATTCTGAGGCTGTTATAAGGGAGAACTATAAATGTTTCATCTCCAGGTCCATAGTCCTAAATCCAGTTGCTGTTATGAAATTGAAAATTATAATTTTTGAGGCCTTCTAAATGATAATATTTAAAGTGGGGAAAAGGTGGATCCTGGGAACCACTTGGAGTATGATGTTCCTGACATGATTCTAGCTGACTCGTGTGCACATAGAAGTGATATTCCTTAGGAGACCTACTCCTTTTCCTTGGAAGAGGACTTGGTAGCCCAGAGGACTACTACAGTTTGAATGTATCTGGATTTCAGTAGAGTATTTGAGGAAGTCTGTTGTGGGTTGAATGGAGAAATGTGGCTTGTTGATCTGCAGTGGACCAAAGACTGCCTTACTGGAGGAATCCCATGATGGCACTCATGGCCAGGCCCTTGTATTCCAGGCTTGCTCAGAAGCTGAAGCATAGCTTACAGTTGCTAATGGCTGAATGCAGTCAACTAACCACATCCCTATTTACAGAGATACCACAGAAGTTTCAAGACCAAAAGACTGCCCAAAACCCAAAAACAGGCAGATGACAAAACAATTTTAGAAGTTGGGGCACCTGACTGGCTCAGTCAGGAGAGCGTGTGAGTCTTGATCTTGGGTTCGTGAGTTTGAGCCCCACGTTGGGTGTAGAGATTACTTAAATATTTAAAAAAAAAAAATTTAGAAGCTAAAAAACAAATGGGCAATTAGCAATTAAATCAGAGAAGAATGAAAGCTAAGTGCCCACAGGTGATGGTGTTAGGCAGCCAGAAGCAAGCTGATTCAAGCTCAGAGAGGCTCATGCATAAGAAACATTAGGTATCTCCAAAGGCAGTTGAGGTGGGGCTAAAAACAGGTGAAGCTGTTGAAAGTCTGTTAAGAAGCAGTCGAGAGGTGCCCGGGTGGCTCAGTCCATGACGAGTCTGACTCTTGATTTTGGCTCAGGTCATGATCTCAGAGCTGGTGAGTTTGAGCCCCAGGTTGAGTTCTGTGTTGACAGTGTGGAGCCTGCTTGGGATTCTCTCTCCCTGCCCCTTCTCTGCTCTTTCTTTCTCTCAAAATAAATAAACATTTAAAAAAGAAAAACAAAAAAGCATCCCAGCGTTAAAAAAAAAAGCAGATCCTCGAAGTCATCCTCTTCACTTAGAGCATGTTACCACTTCACCCCTGCCCTACAGAACACTGGTGGTTTACTATCTATTGGGGATGTATCAGGATCTCTGGGTTCAGGAATACCAGGCATAGCTGAAGGCAGAGTGTTAGGATTAAGTGAAAGTCTGCACACTGAACAGTGACCTTAGCCTCCTCCAATTTAACTCCCAGAAAAGTGGCAGCCAAGCTATATCCTCCAAGCAAGGGATTAGAGGGTTCCTCTCTGAGAAAAACCCGGCCCAAGAAAGACCTATGGAGAGTCTTATAGTTGCAGGTCCCCAGTGAAACAGCCTGGTCCTGGCCAGGAGACTGCCGTCAATGAGCAAACCCTCCCACTCCCACCGAGCCCCAGTCAGCTTGGTGGAACCCTTTCCGAGGAACAGACAGCTCATGAGCGTTTTAGGCTCTGCAATGCAGATCCATATGGGCAAATGGGCGGGGGAGGGGAGTACTCAAAACAATGCAGGAAGTAGAGAAAATGTAATTAATACCCCCAGATGATGGGGTGTCTGGGTGGCTCAGTTGGTTAAGCGACCAACTCTTGATTTCAGCTCAGGTCATGATCTCACAGTCTGTGAGATTGAGCCTTGTGTCAGGCTCTGTGCTGACAACACAGAAGCTGCTTGGGATCCTCTTTCCCTCTCCCTCTCTGCTCCTCCCTACTTCATGTGCACGTAGCACGCGTAGCACAAGTGCTCGCTCTTGCTCTCTCTCATTTTAAAAAAAGAAAATATTGTATACATGAAAAGAATGCTATAAAAAAATATTCAAAGTTTAAGAAAGCTTTATGAAAAAAATGAAAAGATTGAGGAAATTGAATTTTAAAAAGAAAGAAGGGAAAATTAAAGAGATGAGAAATTTTCAGATGAGAAAATTAAAGGCTACAAAACAGTCTAAATGAGAAGTTCTTTGTGGCAGTTACCAGATCTTATAAATTCATTTATATTTCAAAGTGTTTGATTGCTTGGTTATACCTATAGGAGGAACAAAGTCCTGCAATTTTTCTTGCAGTTTTATTTTTTAGTAGGCTGTATGCCCAATGTGGGGCTCCAACTCGCAACTCGAAGATCAAGAGTCGAGTGCTCTACCGACTGAGTCAGCCAGGTGTCCCTGCAATGATTTTTCAATACAAAGCACACTGCAGTATATTTCTATAAATTTAAAAGTGTACTTCATCATTTCATTGTCTTAATACAGGTATGCCAGCTTTTAACGTTTTCCTCAAAAAAGCTTAAATTTCTTATTTGGATAGGAAGAATTCAGTATCCTTCCCTCCGTTTTGGCAATCACCTCCAAAACTGTCCCTTTGCACTGCTCTCTGTCAGCATGGAAAGACGGTTGGAACCCTAACGTGTTTCTCACCCATTTTTTGGCCTTGACCCCCCCCAAAAATGTCTAGCAGACATTGGGGTAACCTCTTCATGCACTAAAAGTTTCCAATGATGTGCTGAAGATCCTACCCAGCATTTACCCTGTTTGTGGACTCAAGGTAAGCAAGCTTGGAAGGCAAATTAGCCAGGACCACTTGGCATGTCAGTAAAGAGAGTCAGGTGTTTGTATTCAGCAAAAGGAGCTCAAACAAGTGAAGAGAGGAAAGAGAGGAAAGAGAAACAGATCTCTCGGACTCAGCACCCCACAGCTGGGTAGGACAGGTGGAAGTCAGTTCTGAGGCAGCCAGTTCTAGGGCTGTTTCCTCTCTCTCAAGCCAGTGTTGTAACAAAACAAGTTTTCTTACTGAAACTTTTCTTCATCCCTATAGACAGCGGAAAGAGGTATTTTTGTAAGAACTTGCTTTACAGAATTAGTTCTGTCTTGCTTGGACAGAGACTCTTGCTAAGTTGATGATGTGAGTGAGGCTGATCCTGCATCTTCTCCATCTCAGGTGCTTCCCTGATTGGACCAAAGGGGTAGAAAGGTAGCGGCTCGGACCACTAGAGGGCGTGTGCAGGCACAGAACTTGCCACACACGCAGGAAGGCTCGCTGCTGGGAGCAGTGAGGATCACCTCCATCGGGCAATCCTCCAAAGATGTGTAAGTCTTGTAGGATCTGATTTAACCCTCCCCGGGGAAAAAGAAAAGATCTGTGTGTAGTCAGAATTACTGGATTGTAGGGCACCAGCACATTTTTAATATGGGTACCAAGTTGCTCTCCCAGACGGTTTTACCAGTTGTGTGAGGATGCCTGTTTTCCCCACACCCAGTTCGAACATACTCCGCTGCCGCTGACTGATAGGTGGGAAATGGATGTTGCAGTTACACCCTGGTAAAGTTGAAAACTATCTTCTCATATGCTTCTAGACCTTTCAGAATTCTTTTCTTCTTTGAATTGCTTTTATTATAGCCTATGCCTATTAAAATTTTTTAATGTTTATTTAAAAAAAAATTTTTTTAGTAGTTACTTTTGAGATAGAGCACGAGTGGGGGAGGGGCAGAGAGAGAGGGAGACACAGAATCCGAAACAGGGTACAGGTTTCCAGCTGTCAGCACAGAACTTGACCCCGGGCAGGAACCCATGAACTGTGAGATCATGACCTGAACTGAAGTCGGACGCTTAACCGACTGAGCCACCCAGGTGCCCAATGTTTATTTATTTTTGAGAGACAGAGACAGAGCATCAGCAGGGGAGGGGCAGAAAGAGCCGGAGACACAAAATCCCAAGCAGGCTCGAACACATGGGGCTCAAACTCATGAGTGGTGAGATCATGACCTGAGCCAAGTCGGACATTTAACCGACTGAGCCACACAGGCACCCCTCCTTTGCTCATTAAAAAAAATATACTGGGTCCTATTTTTCTTATTGAATTTCAGGAACTCTTTATTTAATCTGGAATTAAATCTTTGCCATTTGTTTTTCACTTTATTTATGGTGTCTTTTTGTAAATCTCAAAATTTTTTCTCTTATGGCCAATAAGAAACTTGAAAAGAAAGTGGTTAGCAAAGTAAGGAAGATCTTGAAAAAGCAAGTTCTTAGGAAGATCACAGTAGAAGGCAGACCAGCCCCATCTCCATCGGGACTGACAGAAGGGAACAAAGTAGGACCATTGAAGTAGCCTGGGTGAAAAGCTAACAGGTTCTGGGAGCAGGAAGTGAATGCTGGGGGACAGAGAAGCAGCTATAGAAAGAAATATGTCTAGACTTCTCAGAGACTAAGAGGCAGAGGTGGATTTTGAAGGATTTGCAAGATTCTCCTTTGAGATATTGTAAAGATTAAAAATAGAGAGAGGGTTCCTGGTCCATGTGCTTGACTGCTTAAGAGCTTCATATAGCAAACTATGGCTTTGCCTTACAACACAAATGACTCTAATTTCGTCATGAAGCTAGAAGTCTTCTCTAGGATGAATCAAGAAGCAACTAACATGTTGTTAAAGGCACTAGAGGAACAGCTGGGTGGCTCAGTCGGTTGAGCATCTGACTTTGGCTCAGGTCATGATATCGAGGTTCGTGAGTACAAGCATCACATTGGGCTTGCTGCTGTTAGCCTGTCAGCAGAGCCTGCTTCAGATCGTCTGTCTCCCTTTCTTTGCTGCTCCCCTACTTGTGCTCTCCCAAAAATAAATATTTTTAAAAATTAAAAAAATAATAATAGGCAGTGGAGATAGGGGTCAAGTAAGTCCTAACAGCTATTGGGTCAACTTTAGGTATCTCAAGAGACAAAAGAAACTCCTGAGATTTTTCATTTTTAAAAAATGTATTATTTTAGGGGTATCTGGCTGGCTCAGTCAGTGGAGCATGCAACTCTTGATCTCAGGGTTGTGAGTTTGAGTCCCTTGTTCGGTGTAGAGATTACTTAAAAACATGCAAATTTTAAGATTGTATGTCTTCTGTAAAAACACCATTGGAGTTTTGATAGGGATTGCACTGGGTCTGTAGATTGCTTTGGACAGTATGGATGGATATTTTAACAGTATTCTTCTAATCCACGGATTCTTCTAATCTTCTTAACCACTGAGCCACCCAGGTGCCTCTGGATGCCTTTTATTTCTTGCCTAATTGTTCTGGCTAGGACTTCTAATACTATGTTGATTAAAAGTGGCAAGAATAAGTATCCTTGTTTTGTTTGTAATCTTAAAGGAAAAGCTTTCAGCTTTTCACTGTTGAGTATGATGTTAGCCTTAGGTTTGTCATATGTGGTTTTATTATGTTGAGATGCATTCCCTCTGTAGCCTCTTTGTTGAAAGTTTTATCATAAATGAAAGTTGACTTTTATCAAATGTTTTCTCTGCATGTATTGAGATGATCATAAGATTTTTATCCTTCATTTCTTAATGTGGTATATCACATTGACTTATTTGCAGATAGTAAACCATATTTGCATTTCTGGAATAAATTCCACTTGATTATGGGGTATGATCATTTTAATGTATTGTTGAATTCAGTTTGCTAATATTTTGCATCTATGTTGCATCTATGTTGATCAGGGATACTGGCCTGTAATTTTCTCTTGGCAACTTTGGTTTTGGTGTCAGGGTAATACTGGCCCTATAAAATGAGTACAGAAGAGTTCTTCCTTTTCTGTGTGTGTGTGTGTTTTTTTTTTAAGATTTTAAGAAATACTGGCATTCTTTGAATGTTTAGTAGAATTTACCAGTGAAGCCATCTGATTCTGGACTTCTGTTTATTGAAAGGTATTCAATTACTGATTTAATTTTCTTACCAGTATTGGTCTACTCACATTTTTTATTTCTTCATGATTTAGTCTTGTATGTTCTTAGAATTTATTCATTTCTTCTAGGTTGTCTAATTTGTTGAAATACAATTGTTCATAGTAGTTTCTTAGGATCCTTTGTATTTGTTGTATCAGTTGAAACAGCTCCTCTTTCCTTCTGAAATCCTTTTCTTTTTCTTTTTTTTTTTTTTTTTGAGTCTTTATCTTTACAAAGAACCAGCTCTTAGGTTCATTGATCTTTTTCATAGGTCCTTTTTAAACTTTTATTTATTTCTGTTCTGATCTTTGTTTATATTCTTCCATGAGCTTTGGGTTTGGTTTGTTCTCCTTTTTCTAGTTTTTGGGGTGTAATGTTAGGTTGTTTTGAGATTTTTCTTGTTTCTTGAGGTAAGCATTTATTATGAACTTCTTTCTCAGAACTCTTGCTGCATCCCATCAATTTTAGTGTGTTATTTCCATTTTCATTTGTCTCAAGGTATTTTATTTCTATTAATTTCTTTGTTGACTCCTTGGTGGTTCTGTAGCATGTTTGCTAACTTCCACATATTTGTGAATTTTCCAGTTTCCTTCTTGTAATGACTTCTAGTGTCCTGCCATTTGGTGGAAAAGATGCCTGATACGGTGTCAGTCCTCTTAAATAAATTAAGACCTGTTTTGTAGACGAACATTTGACCTATCCTGATGAATATTCCTTGTGTACTTCAGAAAAAGGTGTATTCTGTTGCTTTTGGATGGAATGTTCTATAAATATCAAGTCTGTTTGGTCTAATGTGTTATTTGAGGCCAATATTTCCTTACTAATTTTCTGATCTCCATTGATGTAAGTGGGATATTAAAATTCCCTACTATTACTGTACTGCCAATTTCTTCCTTTTGGTCCCTTCATATTTGCTATATATATTTAATCCTCTTATATTAGGTGCATAAATATTTCCATATTATATCTTTTTCAGTGAGCTTGACCCCTTATTTTACAATGCTTTGTCTCTTAATACAGTCTTTGTTTCAAAGTCTCTTTTGTCTAATATACATATAGCTACCCCAGCTTTCTTGTTTCCATTTACATGGACTGTCTTTGTTCATCCCCTCACTTTGTGTGTTCTTACGGCTGAAGTGATTATCTTGTAGCCAGCATGTGGATGGGTCTTGTTTGTCTTTTAAATCCAACTACTCTGGTTTTTTTTTTTAATTGGAGAACTTAGTCCATTTACATTTAAAGTAAGTATTGATAGGTACTGTTAGTATTATTTCCATTTTTGTTTTCTGACTGTTTTGTAGTTCCTCTTTGTTCCTTTTTCTTCTCTAGGTCTCTTCCTTTGTGGTTTGATGACTTGCTTTAGTGGTATGCTTAGATTCCTTTTCCTCATTATCTTTTGTGTGTCTACCTGATGTTGTTGTTTTGTGGTTACCATGAGGTGCATATATATAGATAGATATAGATACACACATACAGAGTCTATTTTAAGTTGATAAGTTGGAACACATTCTAAATCTCTTTTATACCCCCTGCTACATTTTATGGTTTTGATGTCATATTTTACATGTTTTTACCCTTGTATTCCTCAACTAATTATTGTAATTTTAGTTATTTTTACTATTTTTTCTTTTAATATTCATATTAGCTTTATAAGTGATTAATCCACTACCTTTACTATATATCTAACTTTACCAGTGTGAGCTACATTTTCATATGTTTTCTTGTTACTAATTAGCAACCCTTTTTTTTTCAACTTAAAGTATTCTGACATTTCTTATAAGACTAATTTAGTGGTGAACTCCTTTAGCTTTTGTCTGTCTGTGAAACTCTTTATCTTTCCTTGTATTCTGATTAACTTTGCCAGGTAGAGCATTCTTGATTGGAAATTTTTTCTTTTTGCATTTTGAATATATTGTGGCACTCCCTTCTGGCCTGCAAAATTTCTTCTAAAAAATCTGATAGTTTTGGGGCGCCTGGGTGTCTCAGCCAGTTAAACATCCAACTTCAGCTCAGGACATGATCTCACAGTTCATGGGACAAGCCCCACATTGGGCTCTGGGCTGACAGCTCAGAGCCTGGAACCTGCTTTGGATTTTGTGTCTCCCTCTCCCTCTGCCCCTGTCTTGCTTATGCTCTATCTCTCTCTCTCAAAAATAAATAAAAACATTTTTAAAAAACCTGATAGTTTTATGGGACTTCCCTTATTTGTAACAAGTTGTTTTTCTCTTGCTTTTAAAATTGTCTCCTTTAACTTTTGACATTTTATGTGTCTCAGGTAGGTCTCCTTGGATTCATCTTATTGGGAACTCTCTGGTCTTCTGGATCTAAATGTCTCTTTTCATCCTCAGGCTAGGGAAGTTTTCAGCTTTATTTCTCCAGATAAGTTTCCTGCCACTGCCTCTCTTTCTTCTCCTTCTGGGATCTGTATAATGTGAATACTAGTATGCTTAATGTTGTCCCTAAGTTCCTTAAAGCTATTTTTACTTTTTCATTTTTTTCCCTCTTTGTTGCTCTGATGGGGCAAGTCGTATTGCCCTTAGAGTTAACTAATCCTTTCTTCTGCCCAAGTAGTCTGCCATTCAACCCCTTTACTGTATTTGTCTGTATAGTTCATGTATTCTTTTGCTCTGTGACTTTTATCTGGTATTTCCTTATATTTTCTCTTTTTTGAAGTTCCCACTGTACAGTCTTTCAGTTTTGGTGAACATCTTTTTAAAAAAAATGTTTTTTTTAATGTTTATTCTTGAGAGAGAGAGAGACAGACAGAATGAGCAGGGGAGGGGCAGAGAGGGGGGAGACACAGAATTTGAAGCAGGCTCCAGGCTCTGAGCTGCCAGCACAGAGCCTGATGCGGGGCTTGAACTCCCAAGGTATGAGATCATGACCTGAGCCAAAGTCTGGTGCTTAACCGACTGAGCCACCCAGGCGCCCCATGATGAGCATATTTATGATCATTACTTTGAATTCTTTATCGGTTAGGTTACTTATCTGTTTTATTATGTTTCTTTTTTTTTTTTTCCCCTGAGGTTTTGTCTTATTCATTTGGAACATATTCCTTAGTTTCCTCATTTTGCTTCACTCTCTGTGTTGGTTTCTATGCAATAGATGTAGCAGCCACCTCTCTCAATTCTGAAGGCATGGTCTCATGTAGGAGATGAACCTTATTGTTAATCCTTGCTGTAACTCTTGTCTCTCAGACCTTTATGCTTACTCAGGCAGCCTGTTGTATGCTTAACACCTCCCAGTTGTTGAAGGTATGTCCCTACTGTCGGTATCCCAAAGGGGGTGGCATCTCAGCCAGCACCTATATATAGGCTGATTGGAAGATCCTTAGGCAGTGCATTTTAAAGTACACAAATATATATAGTTCTGTGGGACCACACGCGTAAGCCCTGCTGGCCAGTAGAGCCAGGTCCCCCAGGCAGTAGTCACAAAGATTTGGATATCATACAGGGTATAAACTCCTTTTTAGGAGCTACCAGCAAGCCAAGAAATGCAGAGGGAGAGTGCCAAGACTGCATCCGTTAGCTCGTTCCCTGAGACCACTTCAACAGGTCCCTAGAAACATGCCAGACCAGAAGCCTGCCCTTCGGGGAGCAAACTAAAGAGCTAAAGACAAGCAACCAAAAAAGCTAAAGGAGCTCATCCCTGTTAAACTAGCCTTACAAGAACTATTTAAGCTGAAAAGAAAGCTGTGGACAAGTAAATAGGCATCCTAGAAGGGTGCGTGCGTGTGTGTGTGTGTGTGTCTGTGCCATTTGAGCAGCACTCTGGCAGGTGGCATTTGGCATTCAGAAAATGTGACAGTCCCACGGGTGCTCCAGAGTGTGGTAGAGGAAGAAAGTGAAGATAGCGCATGAAGGGGGGGGGGGGCTGGGGGGAAAGGGCTAGCATGAACTCTGCCTGCCAGCCTTAGCAAGGTAGAGAGAAGGTGTGAAAATGGTGCTTGCCAGCATCTGTCCTGGAGACTATCCCAGGACCCCCCTCCTCTCCTGCCTATTATTTAAGATTAGCAATTGAATCTCCTTCACGTAAGATCTGGGCTTCTGTGCTGGGCCCTGTGGTGAGTTTATGTGTGCCCCTCAAGAGTCTTTTCTCCTCTTGCTATAGCCCTTTGGGTCTTGTGGACGTGAGCCCCATTGGATTTCAAAGCCAGGTTTTGGGGGCTCATCTTGGGTACAAGTCTTAGAGCTTGGGGTGCCTGACTTGGGGTATGAAGCCTTTGCTTCTTAGGGAGAAGTTCCAAGTTTGTAAGCTCTCTCTTGATTATGGGTCACTGTGTCATGGGTGACGCTTATGGTGAGATTCGGTCTCAGACTCGTACCCCCTTCATTGTGGTTTTTTCTCATTTGCTTGATAGGAAGGAGTTGCTCAGCTAGTTTTCAGGTCTTTTTCAGAGGAAATTGTTCCATATGCAGCTGTAGATTGAGTATGTCCTTGGGAAGAGACAAGTTCAGGATCTTTGTACATTACCATCTTGCACCACCTCCCTCAGTTGTACTTTTTAAAAAAGCGCTTAGTCCTGTTTACTTATTTAACCACTGATCATCTGGTTTATCAAGATTTCATTACCCTTTAATACCTTTCCATGGCCCATACAGCAACAGCGTTCTACTTTTTGTATTTCCCTCTCCTTTCTGTCATCTAATAATTGTTTTTAAAAAAATTTTACGGTTTATTTATTTATTTTGAGAGAGAGAGAGGGAGAGAAAGAGAGAGAGAATCCCAAGCACACTGCACTGTCAGCATGGAGCCTGATGTGGAGCTTCAACTCACAAACCGTGCGATCATGACCTGAGTGGAAACCAAGAATGGATGCTTAACCCATTGAGCCACCCAGGCGCCCCCCCCAACTTTCTGTCATTTTTGTATCTACTTTATCATAATCTGTGCCATTTGTACATCAGTTTTCCACTCTTATCTTAACCTTTGCTTTATACAGTGCTGTGCATAATTATATATATATTTTTTAACTTTATAGTTTATTGTCAAGTTGGTTTCCATATAACACCCAGTGCTCTTCCCCACAAGTGTCCTCCACCCTGACCATCATCCCCCTTCCCCTTTCAATTATATATTTTAAAATCTTCACCTCATCAATCCTTTCCCTGAAATTTTCCATTATTACTTAGTTGGACGAAGCTTCTTCTCTAACACAGGGATTGTGAAAATAAGGCCTGCATGCCAAATCTGGCTCCTAACCTGGTTTTGTGAGCAAATAATCCCACCCACCCCCCACTTTAAAGGATTGTTAAAACAACAACATGGGGCACCTGGGTGGCTTAGTCTGTTAAGCTTCAGACTTCTACTTCAGCTTGGGTCATGATCTTGAAAGTTTTGTGAGTTCGAGTCACACATGGGTCTGTCTACTGTCAATGCATATCCCGCTTCAGATCCTCTGTGCCCTTCTCTCTGTGCCCCTCCCCTGCTTGCTCTCTCTCTCAAAAGTAAATAAACATTGGGGAGCCTGGGTGGCTCAGTCAGTTGAGTGTCCGACTTCGGCTCAGGTCATGATCTCACAATTTGTGGGTTTGAGCCCGGCGTCAGGCTCTGTGCTGACGGTGCAGAGACTGGAGCCTGCTTCAGATTCTGTGTCTCCCTCTCTCTCTCTCTGCCCCTCCTCTTCTCTGTCTCTCAAAAATGAATAAATGTTTTAAGAAAACACTTAAAAAAAAACAAACAAAAAAACCCCGACAAATAATCTGGGACATTAACTCTGGCCCTCAAAGCCTCTAACATTTACTGTCTTGTCCTTACACAAAAAGTTTGCTGATCTCTGCTCTTGTAAATTCCTCAAGAAGGCCTGATGGATGCAAAATTCTCTAAACTCTTAGATGTTTACAACCAATTTTCTGTAGTTTTATTTATTTATTTTGGGTGAAACCCTCACTTCCAGGCAGGGGCTCTTGGAGAGGGGGCTGAGGATGGTTACACAACCACGTGGGGAAGGGCCCTGGGACAGGAAGAGGCAGCCCAACTTCTGGCAATGGGAGCCAGGCTTCAAACAAAATTTTTTATAGTTTGGATAGTTGAAAACTGAATATAAAATCCTTGTTTCACACACATTCTTTGAGTTTTTAAAAAATGCTACTAGTACTTTTTTTTTTTTTTATTGCTGCTAGCACACAATTAAGGGGTTAAAATAATACAAACTTTAAAATAATACAACCTTGGGATGCCTGGCTGGCTCAGTTGGTGGAGTGTGCAACTCTTGATCTTGGGGTTGTGAGTTCAAGCCCCACATTGGTGTAGAGCTTACTTAAAAAAATGAAAAATTAGAAAATTAAGAATACAAACTCATCTGACAGTTTCTGTGGGTTAGGAATGCCAGGTGGGGCTAGAATCTCAGGGTTTCATAGGCTGATACCAAGCTATTTTCAGCACTGTGCTCCTTCCTCTTTCCTTGCCTTTTTATTCCATTGTTCTAAGTGCAAATAGTGCTCTTCATTTTTCTGATTTTTGTCCATTTCTGTCCTTAGTTTTTAAATTTGTTTCACAGTGGTTCCCCTATCCTGAAAAGTTTGTCTTGAAACTTGCAATATGTTGAAGTTTCTTTTCCTTCATGAGGGTTTATTGGGGGAAATTTTCCTCAGTTGAAATGTAATTTCATTCCCGACTTTCTGCAGTACTCTGTATGGCCTTAACATTCCTCTTATTCACATTTATGGTGTTGGGTTGTTGGGCAATATTTCTAGTTTATTGAGCCCTCATTTGTCAGTATAGTAAAGTCCAGGTGCTTTTCCAGGGTCTTGTGTTTTGGTGGGGAGGTTTTTCTGTTGTGGGGAGGGTTATGAGTCCTTCAGTTTTGTGTTTCTATTTTTTTCTTACTGTTCCTAAAACTTCAATTTCCTTTCTCCTTAACAATCCAATTTCCAATGAGGACTTTTCTCCTTTGCCTGTTTTTGCTCCTCTAGCAAATCCACATTTTGAAGAGTCCCCCTTTAAATCATTGTACTTAGAAGTTCCTTTCCTATAGTTCATACTGCAATCTGCCTGGACACTTTTTAAGTATTTCCAGGTTTAGGATACATGCAGTCCTTGTGGTAACTGTCCGGTGAGCCTGAGACCCTTTCACTGGCTTCCTTTTTCTATCTTGGTTTGCCTTTGTCTGCTACAAACCTTGTGGTGAGGTGGGGCAGAAGTGTAAGAGAGCACACATTGGGATTTGGTGATTTTTCTCATTTTACTTATTTTTAAAGATTTGACATTGTCTGTCTTCAAGTTATTCTGAGTGTGGTTTTATGTAGAATTCACCTTTCTTGTTTCATATTGCTTGTGAAGGAAATATTAGGAAGTAGGTGGCTAAGCAGCTGCTTCAAAGTCTCTATATAGGTTATTAAAGAATTCTGAGTTTTAAAAGCACAGGAAGAACCTGACAGCTTGTGTCTCCTATAAATGCTTTGGAGCAAAAGGAGTGTCAATATGAGAGGAACCTAACAGCTACTCAGAGCTCTGTGTTAATGAAGTTCAGTAGTGGCCATGTTGGTATACTTTTCTGCTTACAGTCTTAAGACTCTTGTGATAGACATTTATGGTTTCGATTTGACTTACCTCCATTTCCACTTTCTTCTAGGAACATCACTGAGATTTCCTTTGGGGAACTATTCTCAGTTTCAGAGATGGGCACATCTAGGTATAGCCAATTAGTATATAATCTCTCAAGTGATAGTGATTGATTGAGGGTGGGCATGTGATCAGCCCATCCAAGAAGACTCAATCCTGGATTTATTAGAGCTCTAAAAAGTCTCTGCTGGGTTGGTAAGCAGAAAATATTTCAGTCTGTTCTAGTCTTCTATATATGGTACACTGTTTCTGACCATTTATAAAAAGGCTTGCATTCCCAAAGAAGTCCCAAGGTGGAGAACATGATGTAGAGCAGTGTGAACATAAAGCCATCTTACCCAATGAAATGAGATTGATCACCAGACATAAGAGCCCAGAATAAATGCTCTTGAGAAGAGAGATGCCAAATACCATCAAATAGTCCAATTTCTTAAATATTTTGCTCTTCTTTCAAATAGTATCCTGGGGCAGACCCAACAGCTGAAGTAAGAGCTTTGACTTCTTTTTGTTAATGGGCTCAAATTTAAATTAGGGAATTTAATAAGAAAAAAAACTGAAATGTGAAGCTATTTTAGAAAACCAGTAATCTGTAGCTAGATGTCTTTAGAGAGCTTTAGAAAGTAAACAAGCTCTGGCTGTCTGTCTGAAACAACTGACTCTGGGATAAAAACAAGCCCAAAAGATCAATAAATGTTTATTGTCAAGTTGATTTCCATATAACACCCAGTGCTCTTCCCCACAAGTGCCTTCCTCCATGACCATCACCCCCCTTCCCCTTTCCCCCTCCCCCTTCAGCCCTCAGTTTGTTTTCAGTATTCAAGAGTCTCTCATGATTTGCCTCCCTCCCTCTCTTTTTCCCCCCTTTCTCTCCCCATGGTCCTCTGTTTCTCCTGTTAGACCTATGAGTGCAAACATATGGTATCTGTCCTTCTCTGCCTGACTTATTTCACTTAGCATGACACCCTCGAGGTCCATCCACTTTGCTATGAATGGCCAGATTTCATTCTTTCTCATTGCCATGTAGTATTCCATTGTATAGATGAACCACATCTTCTTGATCCATTCATCAGTTGATGGACATTTAGGCTCCTTCCATGATTTGGCTACTGTTGAAAGTGCCGAGGGGCGCCTGAGTGGCTCAGTCGGTTGAGTGTCCGGCTTCGGCTCAGGTCATGATCTCACGGTTCATGGGTTCCAGCCCCGCGTCAGGCTCTGTGCTGACAGCTAACTCAGAGCCTGGAGGCTGTCTTCAGATTCTGTGTCTCCCTCTCTCTCTGACCCTCCTCTGCTCACACTGTCTCTCTCTCTCTCTCTCTCTCTCTCTCTCAAAAATATATAAAATATTTAAAAAATCTAAAAAAAAAAAGTGCTACTATGAACATTGGGGTACATGTGCCCCTATGCATCAGCACTTCCATATCCCTTGGGTAAACCCCCAGCAGTGCTATTGCTGGGTCATAGGGGAGTTCTACTGCTAATTTTTTGAGGAACCTCCACACTGTTTTCCAGAGCGGCTGTACCAGTTTACATTCCCACCAATGGGTAGGAGGGTGCCCATTTCTCCACATCCTCGCCAGCATCTATAGTCTCCTGATTTGTTCATTTTAGCTATGCTGACCAGCGTGAGGTGGTACCTCAGTGTGGTTTTGATTTGTATTTCCCTGATGATGAGTGACACTGAGCATTGTTTCATGTGTCTGTTGGCCATCTGGATGTCCTCTTTGGAGAAGTGTCTCTTCATGTCTTCTGCCCATTTCTTCACTGGATTATTCGTTTTTTTTTTTTTTTTTTTTTTTTTTTGGGTGTGGACTTTGGTGAGTTCCTTGTAGATTTTGGATACTAGCCCTTTATCTGATATGTCAGTTGCAACTATCTTTTCCCATTCCATCGGTTGCCTATTAGTTTTCTTGATTGTTTCCTTTGCAGTGCAGAAGCTTTTTATCTAGATGCAGTCCCAATAGTTCATTTTTGATCTTGATTGCCTTGCCTTTGGGGATGTGGTCAGGGAGGCTGTTTCCTGCTTTCTCCTCTAGGGTTTTGATGGTTTCCTGTCTCACATTCAGGTCTTTCATCCATTTTGAGTTTATTTTTGTGTATGGTGTAAGAAAGTGGTCTAGTTTCATTCTTCTGCATGTTGCTGTCCAGTTGTCCCAGCACCACTTATTAAAGAGGCTATCTTTTTGCCATTGGATACTCTTTCCTGCTTTGTCAAAGATTAATTGGCCATACATTTCTGGGTCGAATTCTGGGTTCTCTATTCCACTGGTCTATGTGTCTGTTTTTTGTGCCAATACCATACTGTCTTGATGATGACAGCTTTGTAGTAGATGCTAAAGTCTGGGATTGTGATGCCTCCCGTTTTGGTTTACTTCTTCAATATTACTTTGGCTATTCGGGGTCTTTTGTGGTTCCAAACAAATTTTAGGATAGTTTGTTCTAGCTTTGAGAAGAATGCTGGTGCAATTTTGATTGGGATTGCATTGAATGTGTAGATTGCTTTGGGTAATATTGACATCTTAACAATATTTATTCTTCCAATCCATGAGCATGGGATGTTTTTCCATTTCTGTGTGTCTTCCAAAATTTCCTTCATAAGTTTTCTATAGTTTTCGGCATACAGGTCTTTTACATCTTTGGTTAGGTTTATTCCTAGGTATTTTATGGTTTTTTGTGCAATTGTGAATGGGATCGATTCCTTTATCTCTTTCTGTTGCTTCATTATTGGTTTGTAAAAATGCAACCGATTTCTGTACGTTGATTTTGTACCCTGCGACTTTGCTGAATTCATGGATCAGTTCTAGTAGGCTTCTGGTGGAGTCGATCGGGTTTTCCATGAAGAGTACCATGTCATCTGCAAAAAGTGAAAGTTTGACTTCATCTTTGCCCATTCTGATGCCTTTTATTTCCTTTTGTTGCCTGATTGCTGATGCTAGGACCTCCAGCACTATGTTAAACAACAGTGGTGACAGTGGACATCCCTGTCGTGTTCCTGATCTCAGGGGTAAAGCTCTCAGTTTTTCCCCACTGAGGATGATATTACCTGTGGGCTTTTCATAAATGGCTTTTATAAAGTTTAAGTAAGTTCCTTCAATCCC
>CM053578.1:70006181-70056140 GCA_028646485.1 Cryptoprocta ferox | reverse complement strand
ATGCTTGCTTCATAGAATGAGTCCAGAAGTTTTCCTTCCATTTCTATTTTTTTTGGAACAACTTGAAGAATGGGTATTAACTCTACTTTAAATGTCGGGTAGAATTCCCCAGGGAAGCCATCTGGTGCAGGGCTCTTATTGGGAGATTTTTGATAACTGAGTCAATTTCTTCACTAGTTATGGGTCTGTTTAAATTTTCTATTTCTTCCCGTTTGAGTTTTGGTAGTTTGTGTGTGTTTAGGAATTTGTCCATTTCTTCCAGTTTGTTCACATGTAATTTTTCATAGTATTCCCTGATAATTGGTTGTATTTCTGAGGGATTGGTTGTAATAAATCAATTTTTATTTGTGATTTTTATCAGTTTGGGTCCTCTCTCTTTTCTTTTTGAGAAGCCTGGATAGAGGCTTATCAATTTTGTTAATTAAAAAATAAAACCCAACTCTTAGTTTTATTGATCTGTTCTACTGTTTATTTTTTGGATTTTTATATTGTTTACTTCTGCTCTAATCTTATTTCTCTTCTGCTGGGTTTGGGGTTCTTTGCTGTTCTGCTTCTAGTTCCTTTAGGTGTTCTGTTAGATTTTGTATTTGTGATTTTTCTTGTTTCTTGAGATAGGCCTGTTTTCCAATGTATTTTCCTCTTTGGACTGCCTTTGCTGAATCACAAAGGGTTTGGGTTGTTATATTTTAATTTTCATTTGTTTCCATATATTTTTAAATTGCTTTTCTAATTGCCTGTTGACCCATTTGTTCTTTAGCAGGATGTCCTTTAACCTCCATGTTTTTGGAGGTTTTCCAGACTTTTTCCTGTGGTTGATTTCAAGTTTCACAGCATTGTGACCTGACAGTGTGCATGGTGTGATTTCAATTTTTATATTTGAGGGCTGTTTTGTGATCCAGTATGTGATCTATCTTAGAGAACATACCATGTGCACTCAAGAAGAAAGTAAACTCCACTGCTTTGGGATGTAGGGTTCTAAATATATCTGTCAAGTCCATCTGGTCCCATGTATTGTTCAGGGCCATTGTTTCTTTATTGATCCTCTGTCTATATGATTGTCTATTGCTGTAAGTGGAGTATTTATTAAAGTCCCCTGCAATCACCACATTCTTATGAATAAGATTGCTTATGTTTGTGATTGTTTTATATAGTTGGGTGCTTCCAAATTCGGTGCATAGACATTTATAATTGTTAGCTCTTCCTGATCGACCCTGTAATTATTACATAATGCCCTTCTTCATCTCTTGTTACTGTCTTTACCTTAAAGTCTAGTTTGTCTGATATGAGTATGGCTATTCTGGCTTTCTTTTGGCCTCCAGTAGCATGATAGATACTTCTCCATCCCCTCACTTTCAATCTGAAGATATCCTCTGGTCTAAAATGGGTCTCTTGTAGACAGCAAATAGATGGGTCTTGTTTTTTTTTTATCCATTCTGAAACCCCATGTCTTTTAATTGGAGCATTTAGTCCATTTACATTGTTTTATTATTGAAAAATATGGGTTTAGAGTCATTGTGTTCTCTGTAGGGTTCATGCTTGTAGTGATGTTTCTGGTACTTTGTGGTCCTTGTAACATTTCACTCACAGAGTCCCCCTTAGGATCTCTTGTAGGGCTGGTTTAGTGTGATGAATTCCTTCAGTTTTTGTTTACTGGGAAAACCTTTCTCTCTCCTATTCTGAATGACAGGCTCGCTGGATAAAGGATTCTTGGCTGCATATTTTTCCTGTTTTTCATATTGAAGATTTCCTGCCATTCCTTTCTGGCCTGCCAAGTTTCAGTAGATACTCTACTACTTCAGTAGATACCTACTACTCTTAGGTGTCTACCTGTGTATGCTAAGGCCCATTTATCCCTAGGTGCTTTCAGAATTCTTTCTTTATCCTTGTATTTTGCCAGTGTCACTATGATGTACAGAAGATGAATTCAAGTTATGTCTGAGGGGAGTTCTCTGTGCCTCCTGGATTTCAGTGTCTGTTTCCTTCCCCAGATTTAGGAAGTTCTCAGCTATCATTTGTTCAAGTACCTCTTCAGCCTCTTTCTCTCTCTCTTCTTCTTCTAGAAGTCCTATGATATGGATATTGTTTTTTTCAATTGCATCACTTAGTTCTCTAATTCTCCCTTCATACTGGATTTTTTTTTTATCTCTTTTTCTCAGCTTCCTCTTCCATACTTTATCTTCTAATTCACCTATTCTGCCCTCTGCCTCTTCAATCTGCACTGTGGCTGCCTCCATTTTATTTTGCACCTCATTTATAACATTTTTAAAATTCTATTTTTAAGATCCTTGATCTCTGCAGCAAGAGTCTCTGCTGTCTTCTATGCTTTTTTCAAGCCCAGGTATTAATTTTTTGACTATTCTAAATTCTTGTTCAGGTATGTTGCTTATATCTGTTTTGATCAATTCTTTTGCTGTCACTTCTTCCTGGAATTTCTTTGGAGAATTCTTCTACTTCATCATTTTGGGTATTTTTCTGTCCCTTGAGTTTTAAAAGCTTGTTATGTGCTCTGCATGTGCAAACACTGCTATATTAAAGGAGAGTCATACACTGTCCAGGGCCTGGCCATTCAGGGGTATTTTTTGGAGTGTTACTTGCTCTCTGTTGTGACTTTGGTTGTTTTATTTCCCTACTCGTAGTGATGTTTTGATTTGTTCCTTGACATAGCCCTGGAAAGGAGAACAAACAAGAAACAAAAACATACACACACACACACACACACACACACACACACACACAATCATACAAACAACAACAAAAACAAAAAACTATCCAAAAGCAGAAAACCAGAAACACCAGCTACAAGTAACGAATAGGGTGGAGGGTGGTGCTGATGGGAGAGCACATACAAAGAAATGACAGGGGCAGGGAAAAAGAGAAAATAAGCATTGACCAGGCAGAGAGACTAAAAGGCTTAATCCAGAGAGAGAAAGGAAAATAAGGTAGGAGGTGAGGAAAAAGTGACAAAGATAAAATTACCCAGAGAGAGAAACTATATTGCTTATTTCAGAGAGAGAGCACGAGAGAGCGGAAAGGAGGGTGTAGAACATGTATCAAGAGAATGGATTAGATATGTCTGTTTAAGCAAAACACTAGAGTAACCAGCCTAGAGGAGGGAAGAAATAAGGAGAAAAGGAAGGAAGAATATATCTAAATAACAGCAATTGTCCTAGAATTAATCCAGGCAATGCCATAGCGCTGGTCTGGGGAAGGGGGCCATCTGGTCCTTCAGCGTCTGTCCTGCTCCAGTAGATACGCAATTTCATGGCACAGAGGGGCCTGGTTTGATGTAAGCAGGTCCTGCCTCCACTGTGGACCCCAGGGACCGATCCCTAAGGCCCCACCTTGGTGGTGGTGGTGGTGGGGAGAATAATGCTGACCCCCCTAGTCTCGTCTCCACAGACCAGCGGACTCCATTCGGCTGTCTTCACTGTGCTGCTGGTGCAGATTGGGCAGTCTTTCTTGGTCCGCTGACTCCAGTGCCCCACCTCTTGGCTGGGATTTAAACTCCTGCTCTGTGCGCCCTGCCACTGAGGAAGTGCTTCCCTATGTCCCCCTATATGTGGTCCAGGCTGGTTTTGTCCTGTGCTGCAGCACTTCAGTTTCTCCTGCTGTGGACTGCACCCCTTGCCTACTACCAAACCAAGAGGTAGCTCCCCTCTTCTCCAAGTGAGAGAACAGGGCAGCCAGCCCCAGTCTGAAGAAAGCCCTGCAGTTAAGAGATGAGATCCCTCTCCGAAAGGCCTGCATTAGAGATGGGATCTCTCTCTGTCCTGGTCTGAGGTTTTTCTCTTGTCCAGATATAGTCCTATGCTTCCCCAGCTGCTCATTCTCTTCCCTTTGTCTCTCCGCAGAAGGGGATCCCTCCCCTCTGTGCCCCCGCAGCCCATTTTATCTCCCCTAGTTTGCAATCATGCACCTATGGGCCTTTACGTTGTCCCAGTTTCTCTCTGGTAGGCTTGGTCTTTTTTCCTCCCAGACTCGTGGGGTTCAAAGTCCTTTGGCTTCAGCTCTTTTTTGTTTGAGAGATGCAGGAAGTACGGATCCCCCTACTTCCCCACCATGTTGGCCCCTCCTCTCCACAATCACTTTTCGTACTCAAAAGAAATGGTTAGGTTATGCTCTGTGGGTGTTAACAGCACAGCACACTTAACAGAACCATTGCTTATCCCTTAATTAAGGAGCCATAGCTCAGTCTCCTTGCTTCAGAACAACTGCAGTCATCAAAACATCTTCAGATCTTGTACTGAAATCCCCTTTAAATGCAATGTTCCCACATGTGGTCAGTCGCTACTGCTAAAGGAAACCACCCACCAGTTTTCTACTAGTTAATATTTATGAATTCTTTTCAAATTTTCTATTACCATCGTTTTAGTATTTTTTGAACATATGGTAGCTGTTCTCATGTCCTTGTCACTTTTTTCTTTTTTTAATGTTTATTCTTGAGAGAGAGAGAGAGACAGACAGACATAGACAGAGTGCAAGTGGGGAAAGGGCAGAGAGAGAGAGAGGGAGACACAGAATCCGAAGCAGGTTCCTGGGCCTGAGCTGTCAGCACAGACCCCAACACAGGGCTTGAACTCACAAACCAAGAGATCATGACCGGAGTCAAAGTTGGACTCTTAACCGACTGAGCCACCCAGATGCCCTACTGTCTCTTGCTTCTAACATCTGTTAATTCTGGGTTAAATTTTCATGCTGCTTTGCATGCCTGAAAATTGTGGGTTGGGTACCACAAATTGTGATTTTTACTTTGATGGGTGCCATATATTTTTGTATTCCTCTAAATATTCTTAAGCTCTGTTTTGGAATGCAGTTACTTGTAATAAATGATTTGGGGTCTTGGTTTTCAGATTCGCTAGGTAGGACTAGAGCAGTGTTTGTTGTAGGGACAACTACTCCCTACTTCTGAGACAGGTATTGTTTAGTATACTCCACCCAATGCCCTGCAAATCATGACGTTTCTCATTCTGCCTGGTGGAAGCTGGGACCATGTGTGTGTGCTGGGCACTGTTAACTTAAACCCTTTTGGACGATTCTTTCTCTGGCTTTAAGTGGTTTCCTCACATGCATGCATTCAACTGAATACTCATGAGGACTTTTGGGACATCTCTGAAATTCTCCCTCTGTGCAGCTCTCTCCTCTCTGGTACTCGGTCCTGGAACTCTAGCAGTCCTGGTCTCCCTGGGCTCTCTGACTCCTTAACTCAGGACCAGGTAGCATGAACTCTGAAGGCTGTAATGTGGGGTGATAGTAGGGTTTACCTCATTTGTTCCCTCTCAGGGGTCACTGTTCTTTGTTGCCGCGGGTCTTACAGCCATTAGTTTTGTCTGTTTGTTGGTAGTTTCAGATGAAAGTACAGGCCCACAATAGAACCTAGCATACAGCAGACCATTATAAAAGTACTATAGAAACACTTTATCAAATTCATCATTCTAAACAAGCTGTTCTAAATATAGGTTTTACTAGAAAGGATCCCCAGTCTAATGCTATAATTCCCTTCTCCCAAGCTAAGGTTTAGTATAGCCAACGTAAAAAAAAAAATGATATAAAGTTATGTTACACGGAGTTTATCAATAATGATGCTCTTTGAGGACAAAACACAAGTGGAGAAAAATGTCCTTGTTCTGGATGAGGAAGATAAACATATTCTTGGCCAGTAATGGTCAGTGTCATGACAACACTCAAGAACAGTATACTTACAACCCATTAAGGTTGATCATCTCTCCTGCGCAGTAATTGGGATCTTTTTTCCTACAAGGAATTCAGGACCAAGGTTAACTATTCTGTGGGGCTCTTGGTTAGACTATTGTAAGACTGACTCCCTGGTACCCTGTCCTTATGAACTTTATCTCCTTATGAAGAGTCCAAAGGGATAAATTCTGTAGGAGTTAGACAACTTGAGGCGGCTTTTCCCAGCCTGCCAATCAGTGAGCCCTCACCTCTGAAAGTCAGTCACACTGGAACGGATGCACTCCAATGTACTTGCCAATTAACAACTGCCTTTCCCACATAACTACACTTCTATAGATGGTTATCAACCCTCATAAGCCTCTGAAAGTCTTGTAATTCTTGAACTCTGTGCTTCCCTAAAACCATTGAAGATCAGCAGTTGGCTGTGATCAGGGAGGACTCTGCCTGACCAACAGAGCGCCCCCTTAATTATTACTGCCTAATTTAAGCTATAAATTCAGCTTTGTCTTTTTAGATCAGATAAAGAATGGGAGGGTCTTCAACCTCTGAGAATCTTATTAATTATATTCTCTCCAGTTTCACAATGCTCACTCAATTTAGGTCCTGATAGTTTCACCACTAGCTATCATTACTTGAGCATCACTAAAGCCAGGTGTTATGGTAGCTGTTTATGTACATGAAGTCTGGATCACCTACTCTGCCACTCTCTTTCTGAGATTAAAAAAAAAATTAGCTGAATTTGTTGCTTACTATAGTAAGGAAGAGCTACATTGGTCAGGCATAGTCCAGGAGCAGAGCAGCCTGCTGTACACAATAATTTGATTTGTGAGCATCTGAGGAAGCTGTAAGTACAGTCTGAGATATCTTATAGAGGTGTAGAGGTGCCTGGCTGGCTCAGTTGGTAGAGCATATGACTCTTGATCTCAGGGTCGTGAGTTCAAACCCCACACTGAGTGTAGAGCTTACTTTAAAAAAAAAAAAAAAAGAGATCTAATCCTACTAAAGATGTGCTGGTAATTACCCAGTATAAAAGGGCATACATTCATAAGACTGTGGAAAAGTTTTTACCATTTTCCAAGTGATCCCATTTTCAGGGATTATCTACTGGGTTAGAGTAGGGCATTTTATTGAAACAAAACATCCTATCCTTTAGTTGATATGTCATCTAGTACCTCACTAAATGCTTTTTGATAGAATGTACTTAGAAAAGTAGCCAAGTATCACACAACAGTATCTCCTATCATACAACAAATTCATATAAATTTATTGGGTGGAAAATGGGGAAAGGGACAAAAAAGATGGGATGGTTCTATATTGATATTAGAAAGTTCCTAAAAGGATAAACTCAAGTCCAAAATCTTCAGCCCACATCAAAGACTTCATGTTCTGATGACTGTGGAAAATGCCTCCCTGGTAGCTGGGCTCCGGAAATCATGGCGGTATAGCTATTGGTGAAGAAGCGCCTCTGTCAAGGGCATCACTGTCTCTCTTGTTCAGAATGACATTTCTTGGGCATAAGCCTAAGACGCTGTTTATTCTCCCATCGCTGTAGAGCAGACTGGCTGGATGCAATGTTTTGCTTCTTACCTTGGTCCTGTTGGAAAGAAAACAGACCTGACACTGCAAAATTAACTGCACAGCTGAGGACCTGGTTTGTCTTTATGAATATAATTTATTCATCAAGGGGAGTGGTTCTAATCTAGACAGGTTGGGCAATGTAGAACTTTTAAGAAAGAAATTTAGTTCATTTGTTTTCCTTGCAGTTTAAAGAAATCTACAGATTAGTGGGGAGAGTAGCTGGATGAAGAGAGAACTTCTGTAATTAGAAATTTGAGTGGGAGGGCACCTGGGTGGCTCAGTCGGTTAAATATCCGACTTGATTTCAGCTCAGGTCATGATCTCATGATTTGTGAGTTCGAGCCCCAAAGTGGGCTCCATGCTGAAGAAAAAGAAATCTGAGAAGGAACAAATCCAAAGTTGCTTACGACAGCCATATCTAAATACCCTACCTCTTCCAGCCACCTGTCTTCTCGGGGAAGCCTCTGCAACCGGTTTTTCGTAAGCTCAAGCTGCAGGCCATCGAATCTGCACTTAAACCAGCGATGGGCTTCTTCCAGGTTAGCTGTTATCTGGACATACAAGTGTTATCGTTAAACATAACAACAAACAAACAGTTGTGTTTTTTGTGTATTGGTTCAAGAAACTTTTTACCTAGATGTTAAAAGACCCAAATTCTGAGTGCAAGGTCCTTGCAACCTATTTGCATAATATCTATCCTACAGACGAGATTTTAATTTTTTTTTACACTTATTTTTCAGAGAGCGTGAACAGGGAAGGGGCAGAGAGAGAGAGAGACACACAGAATCTGAAGCAGGCTCCAGGCTCTGAGCTAGCAGTCCGCACCGAGCCCGATGCGGGGCTCGAATCCACAAACCGTGAGATCATGACCTGAGCCAAAGTTGGACGCTCAACCGACTCTGCCACCCAGGTGCCCCTAGAGACAGAGATTTCTGAATGCAGAATTGAGGGAATGCCTTCAAGCCTGTTGCTTTTTCATGCATTTGTTCCTATTTCCGGGGCGTGACCTAAGGTAAGAGGCCCCGGGGAAAAGTCAGAATAACAGGAGGAGACTGCAGCGCTGCAAGTGAATGTGGTAGTGCAAGCCACGGTGGGAGCTTCTGAGTTCTGTTCTGTCCCTACACTAGATGGTTCTGTTGTGCTTTATGAAAGTAACTGAATTAGACTAAACTGGTCTAGTCTTTTACTAAGTTGCATTCGCTTTATTTCTCCTTTATTATCAAAATATTTTAGACGTTAGCTCCTAAGCACAAACTTCCAAATTATCTTTGTTAGACAGACTTAAACGGTCCCTCTAGTAGTCTGCCTTTGAGGATGATCTGGACTCGGTATTCATTTAACTGACAGATATCTACTGAGTGCCTGGCACTTCTGTGTGTGTGTATTTGGAATACTATGTTATTTTAAGGTAGAGCCAACAGGCTTTTATGTTGTATAATGGTTGCTTCAAAACAGCTCCAGAACATATCCTCTAGAATAAAAAGCAAAATGACTGTTTTCTTCCCTTTAATTATTTGTTTCATGGACAGCATTTTCGTTTTTTGACTGAAGTCCCGAGAGAGAGAGAGAGAGAGAGAGAGAGAGGCATTTCTGTCTTGCCTGGGAGAAGGCAAGATCTATGAGAGCAGAGGATTCCTTGGGTTTGTTTCACCCCGTGTCTCCATCACCTAGGACAGCACCCAACATATGCTAGGTCCACAGTAAATACGTGTGACTATGTATTTGTTCTAGACTAGCCAGCTCACAGTGTGGGCACAAAACAGTGAGGTAGGAAAATAGAGCTCTCCTCTCATTTAACTTTTAGAAAGTTACAAAGTTCAAATGTTTTCCAGGTCTGTTTGTATACCCTAATGCTGTTGATACTCACACCCAGCCCCCCAACCAAAGGGAGTGTCCAGCACTCTTTACCAGGAGTGGAGGGAAAGATACTTGAAATGGCCCTGTACATCCATCCGCTCTCCTCTTGTTCAGTGAATGAGAAGGAAGGCACCGTTTACCGAAACTTACTCTGAGCCATCTAACAGAACAACGGAATTGTAAGTCTCAGTACACTGACTTTTCTAAATGTGGTAACTGATGAGTTAAAGCAAGTAAATCTAACTTCCTAAAGGGCACTGTGTCACAGCTGGCATTCAAACTCATGTGTGTCTGAGTCCTTATTCCTTTTAATCAACCACTCTGACAGTCATGTTGTCCTGTAATTTAATGGCTGTAAAAAGGCACAAATCATGACCAACTGATAACAACATCACTGGGATACCTTAGAATCTGTTTTCTTATCTGGAAAATGAGGAGTGACTGTGGCAGACAATGATTTCAAAGACCCTTTCCAGCTCTAAAAAATGTATGACTTTAAATAACTTCAAATAGGCCAATTTGAAGAGAAAGCAAAATCACAAATTAAGAGGGCCTACTCAGGGGACCTGGCCGGCTCAGTCCAAAGAGCATGGGATTCTCAATCTTGGGGTCATGAGTTTGAGCTCCACATTGCATGTGGAAATTACCTAAATTAAAACTTAATAACAAATGTTACGTAGGCCCTATTTTTTTTTTGACTGAACAAAGAACCTTCACTTTTATTAGTGATGTGGAGCAATAATGCATTAAAATCTACACACATGCTGGTCTTCCCCTCTTATATTAAGTGGTAAAGACTGGGACTTAATCAGTATTTTGGCATTCTGTTATCTTTTATCAGGACACAGAATCTCAATCCAAAAATCATTCTTCATAATGGAGATTATACGTAGTAAATTACTGTTGCCTGTCATACTCCCAACAACTATGTTAATCTGGGATTTTACTCTGACTTGAGTGTTTCAAAGTTGTTGTATGTGAGAAAACGTGTTAAATCTTTACATCCCTAGGTCTGGCTTACCTGTTCTGATTCCACACTGGCTTCTTTCAGTTTATGCTCTGTTGCCTCTTTGCATTTCTTTAGGTATCTGATCGTTTCTTCCAATTCCTGAAAACATGATACAAAGATTTTTACAAATTCCCAGTGTCCAATATGGAACAAAGAGCTTCCATATTGTTATAAATGAGCAACCAAATTATGACAGTATGATGGGGTGCACCTTCTAACTTCAGGTGCTACCAAAATCTAAGATAAAAACTTATTCTTAGTAGTATACGTAGATGTATATTGACCACAGATTTTGATGTTGATTTATGGATTCTCCTGAGGAAAAAGTGATTAACAGCTCTTTCCAGAACTGAAGGAATACTTTTTCACAGGAGACAATCTCTGCCAGAAAGCAAAAGCTTCATGATCTCCTGAAGTCCTTTTCCAGTGGTACAGCTTTTCCAGAGGCTGGGAAGAGCTAAAAATCCTGTCATAGCAACAGCTGTATCCGAGCTTTAGGGAAGCGGCAAGGGGTATAAAGTACCTGAAAACTATGAAATTCAGTTCAAAAATCTTATTTAATAACCAGTATTTTGCATGTGAGCTTTAGCTGTTCTTTAAGAATGAATATTTTATTAAGTTGAAAACTGAGAACATGTGCCATATTCAAAGCTATGTGCTTCTTCCTACTTGTAGACTTATGTCTCTTCTACAGGATCTAGAAAACCTAGGTGCTCTGATGCTAGGTTTCGGGATGAGTCACTTGCTGATGATATGAGATGAACCTGAAGGAACTTCTTACCTGGCACCGGTTCTCCAGTTCCTGCCTTATTTTCCGCTCTGCCTCCAGCCGCAGCTCCTGCTGTTTATTCCGTGCTGAGGTCTCATACTGGCTCTTGGCCAACAGCTGCATCTCTTTCTGTAGGTTAGTCATTTCAGATACAAACTTCTGGATACTCAGTGACTAGTAGGGCACAAAGAGGGAAGCAGTTGGTGAACCTGTCCCAGTCTGAGATTTTATGTGAATAGTAAACAAAGAGTTTGTGGAAATCATCTACCTGTTCGTAATTTTTTTTCTGATACTGATCCTTAATTAGCTCCATTTGCCTCAATTCTGTTTCTATTTGCTGAAAGTAAATGTGGAAATAACATAGAAAGATGATCAGTGGAGAAACTGGCTTGTTCTTTTTGTCCACAGGATGACAGAAAGAAGCCCATAAGAGACCCACAGTTACCAGCTCCTGCTGGGCTCTCCTTCCCATCTGGTCCCCTGACCCTGAAAGAGCACAATCCCGTATGATCACTGTGGAAGAGGCAGATGGGGGGCAGAAGGTGGCATGGCAGCTAAGGAGAAGTCAAACATTCACACAGCAGTGTCTCTGCTGGAAAAAGATAGTCCATCCACCCCCCTGCAATCTGCCCACTCCCCAGGTATAGCTGTAATCTCCAGAGAACACATGGTGCTGTTAGTACTCTGGAACCATCTTCACCAGACCCCACCACCTGCATGGATCCTCATCAGATATGAGGGAAATAAGGGGAGACTCAGCGTTTCTCATACAACCTTCATTCTCTCTACATTCTGAGTATTATTCGCCTTAGTCGACAAGTGGAGCTTAATTTGGGCCTTTTGATTCTTTATTTTCTCCTTGCTAGTGTTCAGGATCTTCTCCAGCTCTGTGAGTTTCTGCCGCAGCTCTCGGTTGGTCCGGGTTACTTCTACTGATCTGAAGTTGGCTTCATCAAGTGCTTTCTTCAGCTGTGGAACACAAAGGGAAAATTCAATCATTTTTATCTTTCATTCAGTAAGAGAAGCTTTTGATTAGGTCTGTCCCCATATTTAGTTCTTTCTCTTTAGACCTTTCTTTTAAAAAGAAGGCTAAGTGGGGCTATAATAATGATGTCTGATTAAGACTTGTGGAGCAACACTCTAAGTGGCTTTCATAATTTTTAACACTAAAGAACACAATGTACATAGTGTTCATCATTCTCTTTTTAAGAGCACGACTTTGGAGTCCAACTCAAGTCCAAATCTCAGCTTTTGTACTTACTAGCCAAGTAATTTTGGTATAACTGACTTCCCTAAGCTTCAGGTTCATCATTGGTAAAGTAGGCAAATAATGCATTTCATAGGCTTCCTAGTTAAATAAGGTAAAGAAGCTAAAGCCTGGCATACAGTAATTTCTCAGTGATGATTAAACTTTTCCTTTCTGTCACTTGTGACCTCATGTCTGGAGCACTGAAAATTATATAGTAATTTATATAACTACTTGCCAGTTACTACCATTGCATATATTGTTAGAGTATTGCTTCTTAGTTTTTAAAGATTCTAATAAACTCGCCTAGTGGAAAAACCAGACAGCAGTTCCAAATGGAGTCCCATATGCTCAGTCCCAAAGTGAGACTGCATTAAAGTTCTGGCTTTCCCAGAAATGAACTCTTAAACAGGTCTATCAGGAATTACCTGATCAGCAGTAGTTGGGTAATCTGCCTGATCCCGTCATCCCCTAAAGAAACTTTGCAATAACCAACTCAGGTTTTTGTCTAGTAGAACTTGTTCCTGCTCCCGTTTGCCTATAAAAAGCCTTTCATTTTGTACAGCTCCCTGCTAGATTGGATGATGCCCAATTCGAATAAATCTGTGTTCTAATGAACTCTTAAATGTTTAATGTGCCTCAGTTTATCTTCTAACAGTTCTGGAGTCAGAAGAGAAAAATGAAGGACAGCACTGGTCCCCAGGGGCAACGAGCTGCCAGGTGTAGGTACCCACTGAGTGTCTGCTTCCTCGATGCAGCTGGAGGCCACAGGTTAAGTCCCTCTTGGATCCTGGCTCTGCAGCTTTCCTGTTAGTAGCTTTCAGACTTTAAGCCTTTCTTTTTCTGGACTGGGTCCAGTGTGAGGTCTCAGGTGAATAAAACCTTAAGGCTGAACAGATACTTTTGAATTACAATGGTTACAGTGGAAAACTTTTAACCTAAACACGCTATCCATGTGTGAGGTGCTCTAGAGAAGGTGCTCCAGAGAAGCTGCTCTAGAAAAGCAAAGCCAAGCACTCATAAAGGGTAAAAGGAAAATTATTTTCCCTTCTCTGTAGTTTCTGGGGACTGGAATGAGATCTGCTGGAACACCACACGTGCCCAGAGCCTACAGATGGGATCTGGAACAACTAGCAGAGGCTAGGAAAGAGTGAGAATTCTCACCAGAGTCAGCTTTCTCGGATGTGTGGCTGAGAGAGGAAGGTAAAATATTTCATGTTGTCCTTTCCTTTCCTAATTCAGATTGACAGCAAAAAACAGCTGTAAGAATTAATTTTTGCATTGCATCTCATGAAATCTGCTTTTGGGTACCCACTGCTTGTTGCTCCTTTCTCACCCAGGGTCAGCTACTATCTTCTTGTTTATCTTGTTTTATGTCCTGAGAACTTGGCTAGGCAACCATCAGGACAGAGGCTGGACAGAAACAGGGGTGCCATCCCATTCATGGCTAGGGACCTACTGACTGCTGGCCGCCAAGACAATGATTTCTTTTGGTTATCTTTGGGAGTGGCTCTGATCTTGGGAGGGTAGTATCTTTTGCGCTCTCTTGGGGCTCTCTCCTGTGTTCAGGGGGTTGTTTTAATACTGCTAGGAATATTTATTGTTTGTCCTGCTAAAACCTAGCAAGGTATTTGAAAGGATTTAAAGGGGTTCTATGGTCAGAAGATGGCCATATTCAGAGCCTGATAGACCTTTAAAAGCTCCTTTTTCCTCTCTGCAATGATGGCACTATTTTCACCTCCTGCGTGTTGATACTTTGGGTCTGGGTGAGGCTGAGGGGGAAAAAAGTCTTCTCCCCTGAGCTAAAATGAAACTAATACCCAGAGAGAAAGAGAAACATTCTAAAGCCTCTGTGGAAAGATTTACTAATGCATTCCAAAGACACACAGCTCTAAATCTAGAACCTAAGAATCTTTTGATTTCTACCTTATTTGAAGATCTTCTCCCTGATATAAAGCAGCAAATAAAGATAATGTATTTGGATAAATGGGTCAGCCCACAAATTAAAGGTTGCAACCCAATTCTTTGAGAAATTAAAAACTGTACTTATAAATCAAGCGTACAAGAATTCAAAGCCCCCTTATTCTTTTTACTGATCCCCACACCTCTCTATTCATCTAATGCTTATAGAGAGCATAGACTTAGAATACAAGTTCCACCAAGGGGACTTTTGTTCTTTTTCTGTGCCTTGTGAGATGTAAGTATTCTATTTGGTCTTCTCCATGAATGAAGACCATTCTTACAAGGAGAGGGGAAAAAAGAGGAAAGGATATTTTGAAAACTAAGCCCATGAGTCTCCTTCAAAAATATTAGTTAAAAGCTTTAGCCGTCTGAACAAGTAATTCCATTTGCCAGGAACACAATTTGGATCCAACTGTTCTAAACTAGTGAGTTTTCCATTACTGTACCTGTCTCAAGACTAAAATTTATAAAATGAAACTTGTAATATCGGTTTGTGTCTTCATGTTTATTTCTTTTATGCATAAGAGGCTTTTTCTCTCCCTTTGAATGGTATTGCCAAAATGACGTTGTAAAGAGCTTTATTTAATTGGTTTAAGGACAAATATTTATACATATTAAGTGTTCTCTAAGAAATAGAGAATCTAAACCATATGTTTCTCAAGTTCACATGATCTAGGGTAATCATCAACAAATAAAACAACGAACTTGAGCTATGTTTTTTTCTTCTTTAAAAGAAAGAGTGTGAGCAGGGGAGGGGCAGAGAGAGACGTGGACAGAGGATCTGAAGCAGGCTCTGTGCTGAGCACCAACCGTGAGATCAAGACCTCAGCCGAAGTTGGATGCTTTATTGACTGAGCCACCCAGGTGCCCCTGAAGCTACCTTTTAATTAAAACACCCACGTCTTAAGAATTATCAACACTGGGGCGCCTGGGTGGTTCAGTTGGTTAAGCGTCTGACTTTGGCTCAGGTCATGAACTCACAGTTCATGGGTTCGAGCCCCTCATTGGGCTCTGTGCTGACAGAGCCTGGAGCCTGGTTTGAAATCTGTGTCTCCTCCTCTCTCTGCCCCTCTCCCACTCGCGCTCTGTCTCTCAAAAATGAATAAACGTTAAAAAAAAAAAAAGTTATCAACATTAGCTGTAATGCTTCTATTTTACCCAGGTTTACTAAAAGTCAAAGAAGCTTCTCTGTGTCATAGAATTTGTCAGCAAGAAAGATAATTTAAGATCGTGGTTAGCTGTTTTCATGTCTCATAAAATTTTCATGAGTAATCTAAATGTAATTGTTAAATGGAGGATAAAAGCTTCCAAAATCTTTTTGGTAACTGGAAACCTTGAAATTATACTGAAATAAATTAAATGAGAGGTACTCACTGAATATCTAGATCAATTCCAAATAAGATAAAATACCAAAACATTACTAAACATAGGTTTATCCACTTTTGGCTTCCTTTCATAGAGGAACTAAAGATATTTGGGTCTGTTAGTAAACCTGTTTTGTGCTACATTGGAAAGTTTACTACAAGGAAGAATATACTTCTAGAAATTAAGAAATGTATTTATAGATTTGCCAACCCACAGAATGTTAGTGTAACACACTCCACAACTGCTTACTTAGTTTTTACTAGATATAGGATTCTAAGGTTAAGAATTCTAATCAATATTTGTAATTATAATTACTTTGAAATAAGGGTGAAAGGAAACAACTGTGTATGAAAAAGTAGTAAGTAAAGTAAAATGACTGATTGTTCTAGAATGAGAAAGAGGAAAAGACAGAACAAAATCTGAATGAACGAAAGAAAAAGTTGAAGGTTTGTGGAAAAGGAATCTTGAGAAAGGAGTTTTCTGTGTGGTCAAGGTAACTAAATTAGAATGGATTTATTCAAGTTTCTAAGGAATAAATTTGGTGCAAAATTAGAATTTGTTTTTCTCTTCATTATAAGGACAGTTTCCTTGGACTATCAGTCTGTTGTGGGTAAGATTTTATGAAAGTTGTTTTCTTTTTTAACCTTTTGGGTAATCTACCTGAAAGACAAAGATTTTGCATCTGAGCACAATAATTTACTGTGCTTCACGTTGTCTTTTATATTAAGTCTTTGATTACTTAAGAAAACCCAGACTTCTCCATATTAAGAGCTAAGTTTCGTTCACAACTATGTAACCTGTATTTGCCTTTAAAATTTTCTATTATCACTTTGTTTAATAATTCAAAATAATTCATGATCTTAGTCAAATGTTCAAATGTTTTAACAACTTCCCCAAATCAAATTCTACATGGGGTCTTTCTGATCTCTAAGTAACTTGCGATTGCCCAGGCAGTCCTTGGAAAATCTCAAAGGGTTTGTGTCTCACCTTCTTAAGAGAGAAATGCTAAACTAATTAGGCTTATTTGGTATGCTAAATTACATGGGAAGCACTGTCAAATAAGTGATCATAAACCTTATATAATATTTGTACAACGTGTGTTATATTAATATAAGTGTTCTAGCATTGTAGGAAATTCCTAAAAATCTGGCATATCCTTTTGAGTCCTAATTTCAGTTTTTATCTTAAAATGTTGTATATCATAGTATTAAAGTTTTTATCATTTACACACAGCTATTGTTATACTGATACTTTTGCAAAAGGGAGATTCCAGGGAAGGACCCTAGTAGGTATTCTTGACCTCTGACATCCCTGTTGTAATAGAAGGTGTCAAACCTTGGTGCATACTTCACAATTGAAGAAGGCCCCACCTGACATGTGGTCCTATGTGAAGACGTTGTGGAGGCCTCAAAATCAAATTGAGAAGTAGCTGACATTGGGGTAGACTGCTTCCTCCCAAGATATCAGATCAAGAATGTTTCTTTCTATTCTTTCTTCTCTCTCTTGACCATCCTTTTCCTAATTCTTATATCCTGAAGGTCTTTATGACTGTTTTGCCTTGCTCTGGCCTGCAAAGGTGATGCCACTGCAAAGAGGGTAATGTAACCTCCAAACAATTGGTGGATTTGCCATGATGCTGGTAATCCTATAGTTCTGCCCATCACACATTTCTCCCGGACTACAAAATGCTTGTTTCTCTGGACCAAATTGCCCCCTCTCCATTGTATCATGCTCCCTACTCCTAGGGGTCAATGTCTCTGCCTCTGGTTAAAAACTCCAAGTCAGGGGAACCTTGCATCCAAACTCTCTACAAAGAAAGGGACATAGGCAAGGGCAACTAGGATAAAATCTGTGTGGTCTACAGACTTAATTTTACTGGCTTTCATGGCTGTTGGCTTTCTAGTCCTGAGCCACAGACTGAAATCAGGACTTGCCAGGAGCTATTCACAATCCAAAATTCGCTTCCTTTGGCAGTTCCCTACTGCCTTGGCTAGGAGTAAGTACAAATGGGACTACCATGAGAATCTGCTCCTTAACTCTGGAAGGTACTGCAGAATCTGATAAAGTAACAGCTGCCCAACAAAAACCCCTACACTCTGTCTGAAGTTGTTCTGGATAATAGGATAGTCCTATCACCTTTTAGTTAAGCACAGAGGTGTTTGTTCTGTGCCCAACACCATATGCTACACTTAGATGGACACCTCTGGGGAGGCTGAGACTCAGCTACGTAAGATCACTGAATAAGCTAGTTGGCTAGAGAAACGGACTCCTTCAACAGAGTCCTTCACTTATTTGGCTTTTTGATTGATCTGGGTCATGGGTACCAAGGCTCCAAAGGACACTCTAGATGTTGGGAATTATCCTGCTTATAATAATCATAGTAGTCTCCCTAAGTGTGCTATATTCTCTCAAAACCTTGAAATGCATGTCCATAGTTGCTAACCACCAAGCAAATCCTCTAAGACTAAAACGTCAGGACAGAAATGAAGAGAGTGACTGACTTAAAAAACGTGAATCTAAAATGTCATGGCCTGTGAATGCCACGAAGGATACCAACAAAAAGATGGCATGGCCTATGAAAGCACACAGAAATTCAGCCAAAAAACTTCAAGAACTCCAGAGCAGTAGCTGGGAGGAGATAATGCCTTAAACTTTGGCCTCTCTCAGTTAGGCTGAGAGTCTGATCAAAAGGGGGAATTGCTGGGGCGCCTGGGTGGCTCAGTCAGTTAATAAGCATCTCTTTGTTTCGGCTCAGGTTATGATCTCATGGTTCGTGAGACTGAGCCTTAGGTCCTGCTCTGTGCTGACAGCACAGAGGCTGCTTGTGATTCTCTCTCTCCCCCTCTCTCAAAATAAATAAATTTTAAAAAGTAGGGGGGATTGTTAAAAACAACAGTCCCAAAATGGAGTTACTTAAGCTAAGCTCTGTGTCACCAAACAGACTTCAGTGATTCCAGAAATGGACTCAAACCAGTCCATCAGAAATTGTTTGATCAGTACCAGTTGGGTCATCTGCCTGATAAGACCTGCCACCCCCTAGAGGAAAGTGCCTTGCAGTAACCAACCTGCTTTTATACTTAATATAACTTGTTCCTGCTCCCTTCTGCCTATGAAAGCCTTTCATTTTGAACAGCTCCTTGAAGCTTTTTATCTGGTAGATTGGACACTACGGGATTCGAATTGATTTTGCTCTAATAAACTCTTAAAATGTTTTATATGCCTCAGTTTATCTTTTAACACTACTTACATCATTTTACAGAGCTCCCTTCCTCCTTCAGTGCCCTTAAATCAATGCTGCTTGATTTATAGGAAGAGGTGGCAGCAGAGAAGGCAAAAGATAAGAACACAGTATTCTTTACGGGCATGTATTCTGTATGTAGTGTGTAACATGGAAAGTTCTTTGCATCTTTTCTTTCTTTCTTTACACTAGCTCACTGTTTCAGATGCTAACTTCATGCAGTGTGTAACATGTAAAGTTCTTGGCATCTTTTCTTTCTTTCTTTACACTAGCTCACTGTTTCAGATGCTAACTTCATGACACAGTGCTGGTCTTTTATGACCACCCAACTAACTTCCTCTTAGATATTCGGCCATTATTTTAATCACAGTTTTGTCAAAACTGGGTAAGCCCTAACAGCTATCACTTACTTTGTACTTAATATGTTTGGGCACTGTGATAATGACTTTACATATATTTTCCAACTAAAAAAAAAAACAAAACAAAACCTGGAAAGTAGTTATGATGATTTCCATTTTATGACAGAAGAAATAGAGACTCAAATTATCGCAGACAGTAAATGTATATATTGTTAATAAGAGGCAGAGCTGGGACCCTAAAGTGGTGTACCTTGAGCCTACCCCTGACATCACACACTCACCCTGCCCTTGGTCTCCTCACAAGATCAATCTCCAGTGATTTACATTTTATAAGTATTCTGACAACTACCTCTGATTAAAGGTATCTGATTAAAGGTACTGCCTTTCAGTGTACCTTTTTGTTTACCACAGAATTTTCTTTATATCTTTTTAATATTTACATAGTGTTTTATAATTTGCAACTCCTCCTTCCCCTTTGTTCATGATACAACATTTAGTGTCTGTTTAATGATTTTTCTATTAAAATAGCCTTTTGGTTTGTTTTCTCTTTTCAACTGAACCATGTTGCTTGGCCCTAGTCTTATAAAGTCCAAAGTAACTGTTCTAGTTTTGAGTCTCCATGTCTCCTGTCTCTCCTTCACTCTTGCCTATTCTCCACTACCACCAGACTAACCTTCCTAAATTGTGCTTACAGTGCACTATCCCTTTCTCAGAACCCACAGGGATCCACTTTGACTGGAAAGGTCACCTCTAACATCCTGACAGTCAAGGTTAGCTACCAGCTGATACCATCTCAGCTAACCACTCTTTCTCAGACATTTCCCAAAGTCTCTGCTCTGATCATGAGAGAGAAATCCTATTTATTTGCTCACACATCCTGTTCATTTCTCTAAGCTTTGGTCATCTCCTTGTACTGGGCTTCTCAGCCCTGCTGTCTCTTTCTCAATGTGTACTTTCGTTTCTCTTCTTCTCCTAACATCCAACTTTCCCTTGCTTTGAATTCCTTCAAAATTGTACCTAGCCTCTAGTTATTCAACAGAGGTCCTCAGCTATTTACCCTATTTGTCTCCTTTTGTAAAGAGGAGATCCTAATTAAATAAAGGTCATTTAGCACGCACCAGAACATGGACCATACCTGCCTCTCAGAAGGTAGAGGAGTGATGGGTGCTAGTGAAGTGAACTGAGGGGACAGATGATTTGATGTCTACCCAATGGCCACTTCCTTCCCCTAGCCCTCAGTTATCACTGTCCAGTGGAAAAGCTGTCATTGAGACATTCCTCTGCTGGGCAGAGAACTATCAGAAACTTTCTGTTTCAATTTACAAAGAGCACAGAGATGGCTTGATCACTTTGGGCATATTGGTCAAAGAGGAATTAAAAGGGCCAAAGAACAGCTGCAGCCATTCCTGAAGTCGTGTAACTGGTTCTCCTCTTAAAAGGCATTCACATCTACAACTTTTTGTCACTTGACTCCATACCTCAGTCATTTCCCGTTGCGCTGCCTTCTTGGCTGTTTCTCTCTCAGTTTGAAACTGCTTTCTTAGGGCTTCTATGCGTTCAGCATGCATTTCTGCTTCCATTTTGGATTCCTCAGTCATCCGTTCTCTGTTTAAAAAAAAAAAGTCACTCTTAGAAATCATCTTAGCAGGTAAGGAAGGCCTGGAGGGTCATGCGCAGCTGTCCAAAAGGTAGGATTTACAAATAAGAAGCACATCAGGCACCAGGTGAACCTCACTGGTCTGGAGCCCATTAAACACAAGGGGAAAAAAAGCATTTACCTGTAGCATTAAAAGCCAATAAGTTTTTCAATATCAAGAGATCCAACCAAGAGTGAAACGCATACTGTTGTGTTAACCAATATTAGTCTTGAGCCAGCAACATTTCACTTTTGAAAATTTGCACAGCTCATGGACAGGAAAAAATACCTTCTCTGCTTTAGCTTATACCTTCCTCAGATCCGTATGTTCATGACCTGAAAGGCATAAAGGTCTGTGTGCACACTGCATTTCTCTTGGGTAAAAGTTTCCATGGAGATTTATTTATATCTAAATTCTATTTATCTAGATGCAGGTTACAAAAAAACTCCTCTGGTGGCCTGACTTGAACTTGATGGGTTGACCTAACTAATAATCTTAGGCCCAAAAGGAAAACAGTGGTTTAAGATCTGCCTGGGCAGAGTCATCCCACTCCTCCACCGGCTCTTCCATCCCGGCTGTGGCTATTCCTTTTCCAAATCATGCTTCTAAAGGACACATCTGCTTTTGATAGAAAAGGCTTGGCAGAAACCTGCAATATTCTTTAATGTTGGTTTAACCTTCATGTGGGGTGGCAGCCTGACACCAGATGAGGGAAGAGCTGAAAATGAGATCCACATAAGCACATGTCTGGTGCTGGGGTATGCCACGGCTCAGCCTGCCTGGTTCCTAACAGGGTTCTGCTGGGGGACTAGTTCCAAGCAGAAGATTAGCATTCAACCAGTTTAGGTAAATGAGCCGAACGTAACCCTCCCAGAGACTCTTCCCTGATTTTGCTGTGACTATACTGCCCTTACTTGAAGGTTTCCAAATTTTGTCGCTCAAGTTCATTGTTTTCCAATTTCTCCTGAACATGATCAAGCTTTGTTTGTAGATGATTATTTGTCTGGAGAGCCTGCTCAAGGCTCAGAGCCAGTTTCCTGTTGTCTTCTCTAGCTACATCTAGAGCTTTCTGTAGAGGCTCCATCTGAAAGAGAGAAGACTCTTTAATTCCACTGCCACAGCTGCAAGAAGTCCGTAACTCTATACTCACTCCTCCTTACACTTTATCATCAAATGCCATCGAAACAATAACTGGATGGAACCAGAACCAAAGATTCCAGAGGCCTGGAATATAGATGTGAGAATTTACCACAGACACTGCTTAGGAGACTCTGAGAAGGCAATGGGAAAAGTAAGCTCTGCAGATTACCAGTGAGCTTTGAAAAATGGAGCCAACTTACTGTTTATTTAAAAAAATTTAAAGTAAATTCCCTTTTCCAATCTTATAACCTTCTGGTGTCACTACGTTGAGAGAGAAGAACTAGCAATTGTTCCTTGTATATCCTTCCAGAAAAGGCTTATTTATATGAAATATCCAAGGTTTAATATATGTGCATATATGTAGATATAAATTCATGTGTGCATATACATGTGAGCACACACATGTAAGTGTGTCTCCTTATTAATAGTGGGGGTCATTCCAGCTACTTCTGACTTAAATTACAAGTTATTCCCTAAGCCATTTAACTTCTGCAATCATTTATGCATTAATAAGTAAAAAGAGGTAAACCATATAAGAAAAAGAGAATTAGGCATCACTGTGGTCCTGGTTTGCCAGTAAATGACTCACTGTAAGGTTGCAGGCCCACTTCCCATTTGTAACCATAACTCAGACTTGAATGAAAAAGACATTTACCTATTTACTCCATTTTCCTAAAAAAGCAATGTCCCAATAAAACCAAAAATAACAATATTATCATCTGTAAAAGTGGCCCTTACCTCACTGTTGTGCTGGGCATCCACAACAAGCATTCTGGCCTGCCACTGGTCCACTTCTGCCTCCAGCTTCTGCACCCTCTGCTGGTTTAGAGCCCTGAAAATGGGAAACACAGCAAGAGTGACTACAGAAAAGAACCATCTAAAAATGACACCACTATCATTGGGAGCTACAGGGCACTCTTCTTCTAAGAAGCTCAAATAACTACAGATGCTCAGAATACCTTAGAGTTGGCAGTGACAATTAGTAGCCTCAGCTTCAGGTTAAGAAATGAAGCCTCCCAGGGATTAAAAATTTGTCCCATCTACGCCTTGGTGGCTCAGTCGGTTGAGTGTCTGACTTCGGCTCAAGTCATGATCTCACGGTTTGTGAGTTGGAGCCCCATGTCAGACTCTGTGCTGACAGTTCATAGTCTGGAGCCTACTTCGGATTCTGTGTCTCCCTCCCTCTCTCTCTCTCTCTCTCCTTCTGCCCATCCCTGCTTACACTGTCTCTCTCTCTCAAAAATAAATAAACATTAAAAAAGAATTTGTCCCATCTATGATTCAATTTGGATTGATACATTAAGCTATCAATACTTGTTAATGACTAACTTATGAGCTGCTAATTTTATACCATATACATATATCACCAGTACAAAAATATATCACCTCTAGATGGATAGGCCTGCTGTTGAGATTTTGCTTTTAATACAACAGCTACCAAGAATTTTATTGTGAATGGTAAACAATTTTCAATACCATCCCCTTGACTTCTTAAGTTCAGAGGTAATGCACATTTATAATATGTAAAAAATAAAGATAAGCACAATGGAGAATATAAAACTGGCGTTTGTTTTCCCAGAACAGAGAGGCAATACGCACCACTAATACACCCATCACAATATATTTCAGAGGACTTCTTAAACTGAAGCCATTTGTTCATTAACCTCAAGGGGAATCTTTTATGCAACTTGAAACATTCAAAGAAGGAGTTTAATTCTAAAACATGGCTAGAAGTAGTTCTCTGAATGATTCATGTAAAATAATTATTAATATTTAAATAGAATACTAATAAATAGATAATTCAAACTCAAGTAGGTACAGAGCTTCAATTATCTAGATAATTACTACTCTGTAGACCCAAGGGCAGGTTTAAAGGGTAGCAGCAATATAGCACATGAATTTCTAGAATACACACTACTTTATATCACTACAAAATATGGGAATTTTGCATTTTTGTAAGTCATGTTTATTTCTACTTCCAGATGCTCCCTAATTTTCCAGATCTTTATTTTTTTATAATATCATGTTTTATTGAACAAGTCTATGTTTCACCATTTCTGAAATGTCAAGCTAAAACATACATAGTAAAGGGGGTAAATTGTCATATTCATACATTTAGAGAGTAGTAAAATAGGGAGAGGAAGATGTGTAAAACTTTCAGTTGAAACTGGAGGAAAAACCTGTTCAGAACTGAAGGGACGTCCTTGATTTCGAACGAACAAAAATCTCCCCTTGACTAAAGACTATACAAACAAGAATGTTGGTTTACAAAGCACAATTGAAATGCACAAAACACCATTAGACAGAAGAAATGGCCGGGACAGAGGGTGTGGGCTGTGGGGGCAGCCAGTCTGCAGCAGGGATGGCTGGGCTAGAGGCTGGGAACCCAGCTGGAGGCCACAGCTCAGGTCCAGGACCTGTAGGGGAGAGCAGGTAGGGAAATCTAGAGACAGAGATTAGTGCATTCACCAAAAGCCCTTGCTTTCCAGTCAAGTTCCTAAGATGTTTCCTCAAACAGGGGCTAGTTCTTTATTTTAAAGTGATTTTGTTTCTCAGGGTGCCTGGGTGGCTCAGTCAGTTAAGCGTCTGACTCGTAGTTTTAGCTCAGGTCATGATCTCACAGTTCTTGTGTTTGAGCCCCATGTTGGGCTCTGCACTGACAGCACGAAGCCTACTTGGGATTCTCTCTCATTCTCTCTCTCTCTCTCTCTCTCTCTCTCTCTCTCTCTCTCTCTGCCCCTCCTCTGCTTGCATGCTTTTGCTCTCTTAAAACAAACAAACATCAATAAATAAACTTAAAAAATGAAGTGATTTTGTTTCTTGACTGCATGCCATTCCTTACTATAATGGAGCAGACAGCTACATGCACAAAGACAAAAAAAAAAATCTCCAGTACCTTTCTTTCTTGAGGCCTGCAATCTCTGAATCCCTCCGCCCAAGCTCTATTTGTACTTTTTCCAGAGCACCTTGCATCTTACTGTGAGAAGCCAGCACATTCTCCAACATAATTGTAACTTTGCAGTTGTCTTCTTTAGCCTCTGCTAGTTGTCTCTGAAAGTTTCCCACCTAATAGAAAATAAAACAAGACAAAGATATTAGATCCTTTCTGGTTATTCTGTTGCTGCTGCTGAGTTCCATTTCTTCTAGGCAAGAATATGGAAACCAAGCATGGAAAAATGCTAAGAGGAATAATTGAAGCATATTTTACTTTATTAAGATCGTAAGTCATTGTGACTTTGAGAAAAAGAAAGCTAGACCCCACATCCTGTGGAGAACTCTGCAGTGTTTCCCAAGTCTTCTCATGTCACAGCATGTGTATTAACTGGAGACAATGGGATCAATAACCGCCTGGTTCTAGATGTGGTCCAAGGCTGGTCTGCTCTGGCCCTGATCACTTATCTTGGGACCAGAAAAGAACACACCTGAAGCCCATCAGAATTAGGAACATGTTAACAACACATAGTAGACAGGTTATTGTTACCAAGGTCAGATGATTTTCAACAGAAAACATTTGGACTTTCAAGACTGGAAGTTAAAAAAACATTGGAGGGGCTGGGTAGCTCAGTTGGTTAAGTGTCCAACTTTGGCTCAGGGTTTCTGAGTTTGAGCCCTACATTGGGCTCCATGTTGTCAATCCAGAGCACACTTCAGATCCTCTGTCTCCCTCTCTGCCTCTTCCAGGTTTGTGCTCTCTCTCTCAAAAAAACCCAAAAACAAAAACAAAAAAAAACCCAAAAACAAAAAACCCCAAGAAACAAAACAAAGAAACAAAAACAATTGGGAGAAAGAGACGCCTGGGTGGCTCAGTCAGTTGAGGGTCCGACTCTTGACTTTGGCTCAAGTCACAAATCCAGTGTTGGGGAATTGAGCCTTGCACTGGGCTTGACTGAGCGTGGAGCCTGCTTAAGATTCTCCCTCGCTTTCCCTCTGCCCCTCTCCCCTGCTTGTGCATGCAGGCCTCTCTCTCTCTCTCCCTCTGAAACAAAAACAGGAGCACCTGGGTGGCTCAGCTGGTTAAGCATCCAACTTTGGCTCACGTCATGATCTCACAGCTTGTGAGTTAGAGCCCTGAATGGGGTTCTCTGCCTTCAGAGCGGAGTCCGCTTTGGATCCTCTGTCTCCCTTTTTCTCTGCCCCTCCCTGCTCTCACATGCTCTCTCAAAAATAAACATTTAAAAAAATTATAAAAGAACAAAAAAAACCCTGAAGTTAAATTATGTATTTTTAAGGAAAATATTTTAAAGCTCTTCTACAGTTATCTTTAGGAAAAAAAAAAACTCTGATCAATCCTCATCCTTACTAAAGGTAACAAGAAACAAAGGAATATGACTTGTGCAAGATTTCTTAAGCACCTCATTTCAATAACTTTCAAAAAGGATTGATGCCTTGCCTTCTTGTTCTCTCTGTCCTCCAAAGCCTCGAGGTCCCCTTTCAACTTCTGACTCTCTTTCAGGGCCACATCACGACACTTCACTGTTCGGGAGAGCTCCTCTTCATTCTTTTCAAGAATGGACTTCACCTTAGTAACAAGGAATGAAAAACAAGGAATGATAAATAACTTGTACAAAAGCACTATAAATCAGCAATTAGAATGATAAATAACTTGTACAAAGCACTATAAATCAGCAATTAGAATAAGACAAAGCAACTTGCAAACCAAACTAAAAATGCTCAATTAAATACGCTTATCCACTATAATAAAAACCAGTTTTATTAGCTACTTTTCCCTTTAAAGAAAACTACAAAGCAAAAAACAAAAATCCGTGTGAATAAACATGAGCAACCTAATATATGTCAACTTCCATGAAAGTACAGGGTAAGTGATAAAGGAGATAAGACGATGATGATTAGACATAAAATGACTGCGGGGGAACTGATTATCATGGAATTTAAAAATAGAGTAAAAGCTTGGTTTGAGAGCATAATTCATTGTGGAAACGTGTTTGTAATCCAAAGCACTTGTATATTGAAGCGAATTTCAAGAACCATTGGCTCAGTTGTGATCATGTGACATTTGGTATCACGTACTACTCATATTGCAAGACATTGCTAGTTTATCAAGTTAAAATTTATTAGAAATATTTGCTTCTCTTGCAGAACACTCACAGAACAAGTTACTCACAATCCAAGGTTTTACTGTATAACAATTGAAAGAATATAACAAAAGCAAAGATGAATAAGTAGTGTCAAGAAAATAGTGTTATAGAAGAATGCATACTAATTAGAAGTATGAGAATTTTATATCCTTGAAATACATTTTTTTCTTTTTTTCTACACAATCATTTCAAATGACACTACTTTAAATATTATTTAAAGAAAAGTTTTGAAATAATTAGATTCATAGGATGTTGCAAAAGTAGTACAAAGAATTGCATGTATTCTTCACCCAGCTCCTAATGGTGTGGTGACATCTTACACTGCTGTAGTGCAACATCAAAATTAGGAAACTGACTTTGGTACATGACTGTTCACTAGATTAAGTGGACCACAGAACTTACACAGTTTTCACCACTTTTTAAAAAACCTGCATTCATCTCTGTGAGCATGCACATAGCTGTATGTAATCTGACCTCATGTACATTATTCATGTGAACACCATCACAATCAGAACGGCTCCATCACCACAAAAGAATTCACATGTGTTACTTCTTTGTGTATATACATACTCTCCCAAACCCATCCCCGGTCCCATGGCAACCAATAATTTGTTCTAGATCTCTATAGTTCTGTCATTTCAAAGATGTTAAACATTTTAGTATTATTAAAGTTTGTATGGGTAATACATTCACATTATTCTTTATCAGCATTACTGAGGTAAAAATGACATGCAGTAAGTTGTGTATATTTAAAGTATAGTTCTGACATATGTATAAGCTCTTGAAACCACAATCAAGATAAGCACTTGTATCATCTAAAAAGTTCCCTCATGGGGACGCCTGGGTGGCTCAGTCCATTGAGTATCCGACTTCAGCTAAGGTCATGATCTCAAGGTTGGTGGGTTTGAGCCCCGTGTCTGACTCTGCTGATAGCGCAGAGCCTGGAGTCTGCCTCAGATTCTGTGACTCCCTCTCTCTCTGCCCCTCCCTCGTACTCTCTCTTTCAAAAATAAACAAACATAAAAAAAAAGTTCCGTCATGCCCTTTTGTAACCTCCTCTTTCTGTCTCTCCTTGTTCCCACACCTCCACACAAGGAAACTGATCTGTTTTCTGTCATAATCAGTTTTTATTTTCTAGAATTTTATATAAATGGAATTATATTGTATGTACTCTTTTTTTTTTTTGTATGGCTTCTTTCACTCACCATAATTATTTTGAGATTCATTCCATCTTTTTGATGTATCAATAATTCAATCCTTTCTGCTGCTGAACCGTATTATATTGTAGAATAATACCACAGTTTATTTATCCATTCACCTTCTGGACACTTGAGTTGCTTCCAGCTTTAAGATATAAGCTGCTGTGAACAGCTGTGTATAAGTCTTTGTGTAGACATATGCTTTCATTTATCTTTGCTTAGAAGTGAAATGGCTGGTTATATATATTGTTTTATTTTTTAAAGAAACTACCAAACCATTTTTCAGAGGTTGTACCATCTGACATTCCCTTCAGCAGCGTTATGAGAGTTCCAGTTGCTCTGCATCCTTACTAACCCTTGGTATGAACAGTTGTTCAGTTTTATACATTCTAATAGGTATGTGGTAGTATCTCACTGTGGTTTTAATTTGCATTTCCCTAATGACTCATGTTTAACATCTTTTCAAGTACTTATTTATCATCCACATATCTTTTTTTTGAGTTTTCTTTTTTTGGTAACCTACTTTATTTTTTTATAAATGTTTATTTATTTATTTTTTTTTGAGAGAACACACATGTAAGCAGGGGAGGGGCAGACAGGGAGGGAGACACTGAATCCGAAGCAGGCTCCAGGCTCCCAGCTGTCAGCTCAGAGCCCAACTTGAGGCTTGAACTCACAAATCATAAGATCATGACCTAAGGTGAAGTCAGATGCTTAACCGACTGAGCCCCTCAGGCGCTCCATGGAGTTGTTTTCTTCTTAATGAGTTTTAAGAATTTAATACATTCTGGAGACAATGCCTTTATCAGATATGTGATTTGCAAATATTTTCTCCCGGTCCACAGCTTGTGTCTTCATTCTCTTAATACTTAAAAAGCATAAGCTGTCAGTGCATTCTTTTTTTCCCCCTTTATGGATCATGCTGCTTTTGATGTCAAATCTAAGATATCTCCGAGTAATCCAAGATCACAGAGATTTCCTCCTACATATTCTTCTGCAAGTTTTACAGTTTAAGATTTTACATTTAGGACTCTGATGCATTTTACATTAATTTTTATATATAGTGCGAGGTATGGATCAAAGGTTTTTGGTTTTGCATATGGATATCCAACTGCTCCAGTACCATTTGCTGAAAAGACTGTCCTTTCTCTACCTTCACTTTTGTTGAAAATGAAATGATTTTGAATTGGTAGCACATTCACATTATTCTTTTTTAATGTTTATTTTTATGTTTGAGAGACAGAGAGACAGAGCATGAGGGGGGAGGGGCAGAGAGAGAGAGGGTGACACTGAATCCAAAGCAGGCTCCAGACCCTAAGCTGTCAGGACAGAGTCCAACGTGGGGCTCAAACTTACAAACCGTGAGATCATGACCTGAGCCCAAGTAGGCTGCCCAACGGACTGAGCCCCCCAAGTGCCCCACATTCACACTAGTCTTAAGATACAAAAGAGTAAAGTGAAAATTTTCCCAGTCACCCAGTTTTCTTCCTCAAAAATAATGTTGCCAATTTATTATTATTATTATTTCATTATAGAGCTTTCTATGCATTTAAGTGAAAATATACGTACTCACATTTGTATATATTTTTTACTCCCCTACCCCTTTTACTAAAAATAATAAAATATCCCATATACTCTTCTGAGCCTTGATTGTATTATCCTAATAATACATACATATACATACATATGTACAAGCGATATTCCAAACCATGAATACACCATGGTATTTAGCTAGTGTCTTATTAATGAAATTTTGGTTACTTCCAGTCTTTTGTTATTAACAAACAATACTTCAATAAGTAATCTTGTAAACATGTCATATGTATAAGCTAGTATATATGTAGGAGAAAGTCCTAGAAGTACAACTGTGGGGTGAAATGATAAATATTAAACTGTCCTCCACAGGAAGTTGTACCATTTTACACTTCCAACAGCAACAACAAAGACTATTTTTTCCCCACATCTTCCTCAACATTATTACACTTAAAATTTTTTACCTGTAGGCAAACCATAAAAGACCCTTAAATATAGAGAACAAACTGAGGGTTGGTGGAGGGTGGAGGAGAGGAGAAAATGGGTGATGGGCATTGAGGAGGGCACTTGTTGGGATGAGCATTGGGTGTTGTATGGAAGCCAATTTGACAATAAATTATATTAAAAAATATAAATAAAAATAAATAAAAATTTTAAAAAAGACCTTTTTACCTGTAACATTTGAAATACTTTTCTTTAAGGACCTAAGAATATTACAAAGGATGCCAACTCATAGGCTCTGAAAACCTACCAGATTTTTTTCTAGAAACAGACACAAGGAAGAATATATACTTTTACCAGTGTTTTAAAGATCTATATGAAAAGGCCACTAGCAAAAATGGTTAGTGAAAAGATCTAAATCGCTGTCAACTCTAGAAAACAAGCTATAGCACCTTCTGTTTTTAAATATCGAGCAAAGATGTATGTTTAAAAAGTTTTCCTTCAAAAATATTTTCCAGGGGTACCCGGGTGGCTCAGTCAGTTGAGGTCTGACTCTTGATTTTGGCCCAGGATCATGGGTTCAAGCCCCACGGGCTCTACACTGAGCCTGCTTAAGATTCTCCCTCTCTCTCCCTCTGCTCTTCTTCTCTGCTCACGTGCTCTCTCACAAATAAACAAATAAAGAAAAGCCTGAGACATGATAGGCTCTCAATAGATATTGGTTCCTGATTTTCTTATTAAGTAGTTGTGGTTTTCAATTTTATTATGATAATTTTCACCAATGACTTGGTTAAGGCATTTAGACTATGCTGTAAGGTTCACATCTAAAAAAAACCCCTCAAACTAAGATCATAATACTCAAAATATTTTTCCCAATGTGCCAGTTCTTGGAGCTTTGATGAATGTATTTCTATTTTAAAATCAGGCTTTCACCTGGGTGGCTCAGTCAGTTAAGCGTCCGACTTTGGCTCAGGTCATGATCTCACAGTCTGAGTTCAAGCCCCGCATTGGGCTCCGTGCTGTCAGCTCAGAGCCTGGAGCCTGCTTCGGATTCTGTGTCTCCCTCTCTCTCTGCCCCTCCCCCACTCATGCTCTATCTCTCTCTGTCTCAAAAATGAATAAACATTAACAAAAATTTTTTAAATAAAATAAAATCAGGCTTTAAACATTTTACCATGAATATTAAGATTAGGTGGATGTTTTGAATTTGTAAAAACTCAAAATCATATTAAAAAACTCAATGGGTACTGTTAATCCAAATCTTTCTATGTGTCAAAATTAGCCATGTGATAACCAAAATAATGGACACTGTCAGTTTTTCTTATCTGTGAAGAAGCTAACTTTCTTATTGTTCCTCATACCTCCATACATTATCTTTCTGGATTGTTACTACTTTTCTTCATTGTTGTATAAATCTGAAATTTCCTTATGATTTAATTTGTGGTCTTACTTACCAAATTCCGTTTAAGAAAATTTGGTGACTCATTTATTAATGGTCTTGAAGCAAGAATGTCTATTTTACCTTCCAGTCTTCCCTCCATGGTTTTAATAGCATTCAAAAGAGTCTTTAGAGAGATTCTGGAGTCTCCAATCTCCTGAGAAGCTCTCACAGATGTCAGGGTAGGTGCAAAGGTCACACGGCGTGCAGAGTTTGGAATAACACTGGGTAAACCAACTGATGTTCTTTCCTTTATATTGTTTACATGGGGCTTATAGCTTTCAATGAATTTCGAAGATGCAGGCCTCTCCGGAGATTTCCTTTTTCTTGGAGGCATCACCAATCAACAACAGTAAAACAACTAAATCTAGAGTTATTTTTCAATGAGTGCTCCTTTTACGAAGAGGAATAACACAAAGTTCTAAATGAAGCTGTAATGGAAAATATACTTGAAAATGTGTTCTTTTGCTTTCAGAATGAAGAAATCACACTGTAAAGTTGTCCTAGTGAAGAAAGAAGCCTTCCTTAAATCAAATTCCCTGTCGGAGAGTATATCTAATGAGGCCCTCTTTTCCAGTAGAGTCAGATGGTTAGAACCCTAACAGTATTCTATTTGAAGACACATTCTAGCTCCCTGGTTACCAGCAGTATACAAACAGAAATATTATGGATAACAGAAGTCAGACATATTTAAGATTTAGAAGAAAATTCACACATGGTATATTTGTAAATCACTGAAATGAATCGCTTTGTTTTGGTTACACATTGATTATTTTCTTCACTAAGTGTTTTCTATCTTGTTTGTCTAACTTTCTCTATTCATTCATTAAAATGTTATGTGACTTACAAAAGGTTTTCAGCCTCAGTAGCCACCATGAAGGCAAGTAAGCACTTATAGCACTAACACTTCTTTTAAGTAAGCTGTCTCCTGCAGTTACATCTTGTTGGCACTGAGTTCTGAGTTTACCTATAATTAAGAAACCACTTCCTCTATGAAAGCCTTTCTCAATCCTTTCATTATAATGATGCTCCCTGTGAATGCTCACTCATATCACAATCTATTTTGCTTCTGAAAGACATAACTTTTAATTCTTTAATAAAGTTTATGAGTATACTCCTAAGCCTCCAATTAGAACATAAATAAGTTAAATGTCCCAATCCTGCTTCAGGTATCTTTATTTCTCTACAGTTTAGCAAAACCTTGTACATTGGGGGTGTTTAAAAATATGTTTGTTGAGTTAAGTGAGAGAATATTCATCTTTCTGGGACTGTATGGTAAGGTGGGGAGAAAGGCATCAATTTCTTAAAACCCAATTAAAACAATATAATAGCCATCTGTTTTATAGCTATTAATCACACCTGAGCATAGTTGACCTCTAGAGCCTTGTTCAACTTGCGCAGATGGTCATTCTCTGAACTGGTTTCAGTAAAAGAATGTAGTTGTTGTTCTAGCTGTTTAACTTTTATCTAGGGTAAAACAGAAGAATAATAAAGTAAGGATCATTAATTATATATATTTACATACTTTAAAAGGAAAAAGATGTCATGAATTTGGAAAAATCACAGAGAATCCTTAAAACTTGTGAAAGTAATCCTAAGTTTTTCTAATCATGTAAAGATTGCTATTTTAACTAACATAGCTATTTCAATAGCTAAAAGTAGGCTATAGCCATTTACATGTACTGAGATAACTCATTTGGTTTCTATTGCATATGAAAATGTCAGGGGCGCCTGGGTGGCTCAGTTGGTTAAGCATCTGACTTCTGCTCAGGTCACGATCTTGCAGTTCGTGAGTTCAAGCCCTGCATAGGGCTCTGTGCTGACAGCTCAGAGCCTGGAGCTTGCTTCAGATTCTGTCTTCCTCGCTCTGTCTCTCCCCCGCTCATATTCTCTCTCTTTTTCTGTCTCTCTCTCTCTCTCTAGCTCAACAATAAACATTTAAAAATTTTTTTAGAAAACTCCAAATTAACATTATGAATATAACAGCAAGATTTTGTGGATAATAGTTTCAATTTAAAAAAAATTGTGATACCTAACATTCAAAAGCATTTTGACTATGGTAATTAGAATTGTCAATGTGCAAGGAGAGGACAGAGTCTTGTGTTTTACTGACAGAATTATAAAATTTGAATAAATGAATTTCTTCTATGATGAATTATATTTTAACACTGAGAAAGATAATTACATCTTTCTCTTTAAAGAAAATGATCATTTTCAGGATTGAAATCATTAATATTTACTCACGAATCTCCAACTTGTGTTTTCCCACATTTTCTTCCTATTAATCACAACCCTTTCATACAAATCAATGATGAGCATTACTGAGTCTATTCCTGAATCAGGCAAAATGTCATCCAAATTTTTTACTTAAACTGACTTTTCCCATTCTCCGTGTTTTGTTTTCTACCTGTGGAGGGAAAACACTTCTTGGCTTGAGTTACTGGACACTTTCAGGGACTGTTAAATTTTGATTGCTAATATTGGTATTTTTTTTTTGAAAGACTGCATAAGAACACATTTTGCCTCAGGAAATCTCTCTTGTTCTATCAAGTAGGATCCTTCTTTTATCTCTGCCTGTTTCTGTTGCTCTTTTCCACAGCATACATTATAAAAATATGTGCTGTGGCTCCCTAAAGTCATTAGTAAAAATTAATCATGGCTCTCACTTAAGGTTCAGAATTAAAATGCCTCTAAAAAAAATGACTGCCTCTAAAATTTTTTTATGTTTATTTTGAGAGAGAGAGAGAAAGAGAAATAGAGAGAAAACACAAGTGGGGAAGGGGCAGAGAGAGGAAGAGACAAGGTATCTGAAGCAGGCTCTAGGCTCGGAGCCTGACGCGGGGCTTGAACTCACAAACCGTGAGATCATGACCTGAGCCGAAGTTGGACACCCAACCACTGGGCCACCCAGGTGCCCCAAAATGACTGCCTCTAAAGGGAGGTACTGATGCAACAACTATTCTCATTTTGAACATAAGCAAACTGCTGTTAACCCATAGACTCTAATATGAAGACATTTAGATTTGCTTTTCTTCAAGCAAACAGAATATCCTTATTCTACAATATTTCTCAGATAATTTGCCCTAACTCAGCCGCTGGACACACAGTAAAATGCCCTGAAACATTTCAGATGGCATGTTCTCATCTATAAGCACTTTAAATTTTGTATTATCTGTCTTATTTGGCATGATTTCTACTTCAGGACATTCACATGGAAAAGAACATAGAAGCAAATAAATTGTGCTGCCCCTCAGAGATCTGGTTTTTCTGTCATTAAAAGTCAAGAAACTTCCATTATTAGCTTATCAGCCAGTCTCAGAAACTGCAGTAACTTAGGTCAAGGTCCTTTATCATTTTTAATCCTTTTTAATATTTTTACCACTAACATACCCCTAAACAGTGTATAGTATTATTTTATAAGATTGATCTATGTTAGCACATGTAACTCTATACTCATAAAGGCTGCTTTCAAAACTGGTATAACTACTTTCAGGAGAAATTTAATAAACTCTAGTAAATTTCAAGATCTGTGAATCCTACAACCTAGTAATTCTCCTCCTGAGAATTATACTAGAGATTTTTTTACATATGAGTACAAGGGGACACGTATAATAGTTCATCATATCAGTGTTGTTTGTAAGCAACTGGAAACTGCCTAAATATCCATCAACAGAAGAAAGGATAAATCTATTTTGGCATATTTATAAAATGAAATCGTATACAGCATTGAAAATGTAATTCAGACCATGTTTGAATATGGGCAGCAGTTTCTGACACATCTCCATTAACACCTGAAACCCAGTGTTTATACCAATCATTAAGTCAACTCTAACATGTAATTTTTTATCAAATGGTTCACAGGTAATATTTTTAATCAGTTATCCAATTTAGAGAGAACACAGAAGACTCTTTTGATTATTCTTAGTATGCAGCTCTTCCTTTAAATTATCTTGTAAGTGTATTATGCTATAAGAGCACTTTCGCTGTTGATGAAGTCAGTCTGGAATGGGCCAACCCAAGGTATGATATAAAAACACCAGTGAGTCAATAGTTTTAAGTGTCTCAGCTTTCAAAGACTATCAAAAATCTTAAGTCCTTGTTGTAGGAATATGAGTAGAAAGTTATATTTTCCTTAAGATTCTGAGGATAACTTCTAATGATATAACTGAGGTCTAAAAGATTAGATATCAGACTCACTAATCAATTTTAAAATGTATCCTATTCCCAGACAAAATCTGGCTTAAAGTTGGCTATGAACAGTGTGTTTTTTTCTTATGTACTTAACAAAACATTTAATTTCTTTTGGGAAAGATAAATGTCAAAATCATTGGTCATAGTTTTCATGAGATCATTAATTTCATAAAGGAGAAGGCTCTTCTGTGCCTGTAATAATCTATATACCTCGCCTGTAATGTTGACTAGCTTTCCTAGTGAAAAGTAGATGAGAGGTATGCTTTCCCTTCATTCTATAGATGAATAAGATGAACCTCAAACAAAAACAATCAGAAAACAATGAGCAAAATGCCATTAAGTACCTATCAGTAATTATTTTAAATGTAAATGTGATACAACAAAAGCACTTCTAAGAGGGATGTATACACCAATACAGACCTACCTCAAGAAAAAAGAAAAATCTCATATAAACAACCTAAACTTACACCTAAAGGAGCTAGAAAATAAATAAAATCAAATAAATAAATAAAATCAGAAATGAAGAATAACTACCATATCACAGAAATACAAAGGACTATAAGATTATGAAAAATTAAATGCCAACAAATTGGACAACCTAGAAAAAAATGGATAAATTCCTAGAAAGATACCATCTCCCCCAACTGAATCATAGATAGAAAATTTGAACAGACTGATTACTACTAATAAAATTGAATCTATAATAAAAAAAACTCCTGATAAACAAAAGTCAAGGATCAGAGGGCTTCACAGACAACTTCTACCAAACATTTAAAGCAACAGGTTCTGCTAACACTACTGTGGTTTTATTGCCTAAAAAAAATTCTTTTTTAATGTTTATTCATTTCTGAGAGAGACAGACAGACAGACAGACAGACAGACAGTGTGCGAGCAGGGGAGGGGCAGGGAGAGAAGGAGACAAAGAATCCAAAGCAGGCTCTAGGCTCTGAGATGTTAGCACAGAGCCCGACACAGGGATCGAACTCACAAACTGTGAGATCACAACCTGAGCTGAAGTCAGACACTTAATGAACTGAGCCACCCAGGTGCCCCTACATTTAAAAAAATTTTTTAATTGAAGTATAGTTGACACACAATACTATACAATTTTAGATGTACAACATAGAGAATCAGTAATTATATACATTACAAAATGCTTACCATAAGTGTAGTTGCTATATGTCACTATACAAAGTTATTATAACATTACTCCCTATGCTGTTTTTTTCATACCTGTCACTTATTTATTTCATAACTGGAAGTTTGTATCTCCTAATCCCCTCTTCACCTATTTCACCCATTCCCCCAACCACCTCCCCTCTGACAAGCACAAGTTCTCTGTATATATGAATCTGTTTCAGGTTTTTTGTTCATTTGTTTTGCTTCCATTTTCCACAAAGAAGTGCAGTCCTGTGGTGTTCGTTTTTCTCTGACTTATTTCACTTAGCTTAATATCCTCTAGGTCCATCTATGTCATTGCAAATGGCAAGATTTCATTTCATTCTTTTTTTGACTCATCTTCCCAAACTATATATAGAAGAGGAAGAAACTAAATATAGAGAGGAAGAAAAACTTCCAAATTTATTCCACAAGGCCAGCATTACCCTTATACCAACACTAGACAAAGACTCTACTAAAAAGAAAACTATAGGCCATTATCTCTGATGAACATAGATGCCAAAATCCTCAACAAACTATTAACAAACTGAATCCAATAATACATTTAAAAAATCAACAAATCTTTAAAAAATATTCACAAATCAATGTGATACGTCACATTAAAAAGAGGAAGGATAATCATATGATCATCTCAATAGATGCAGAAAAAAGCATTAGGCAAAATACAGCATCCATTAATCATAAAAACTCAACCAAGTTGGGTTAAGATCAGGAACAAGACAAGGATGTCCAATCTCATCACCTTTATTCACCATAGTACTAGAAGTCATACATACAGCAATCAGACAAGAAAAACTGCCATTATTTGCATATGACATAATGACATATATAGAAAACCCCAAAGACTTCACCAAAACCTATTAGAATAAATGAATTCAGTAAAGTTGCAGGCTACAAAATTAATATACATAAATCTGTTGTTTCTATATACTAATAATGAATTAGCATAAAGAGAAATTAAGAAAACAATCCCATTTACAATTGTACCACAAAGAGCAAAATACCCAGAGATAAATTTACCAAGAAGGTGAAAGATCTATACTGTAAGACTTGATAAAAAAAACAACTGAAAATAACATAAATAAATGGAAATATATACCATGCTTATGGACTGGGAGAATTAATATCATTAAAATGTCCATATTACCTGGGGCACCTGGGTGGCACAGCCAGTTAAGTGTCTGACTCCTGAACTCAGCTCAGGTCATGATCTCATGGTTAGTGACTTCGAGCCCTGCATTTAGGCTCTGTGCTGATGGTGTGGAGCCTGCTTGGGATTCTGTCTCTCCTTCTCTTTGCACCACCCTCCCCTGGCTTGTGCTCTCTCTCTCAAATTAAACTTAAAAATTTTTTTAAATGTCCATTATACTCAAAGCAATCTACAGATTCAATGCAGTATCTATCAAAATACCAATAGTATTTTTCACAGAACTATAATAAATAATCCTGAAAGTTGTATGAAACCACAAAAGACCCCAAATAGCCAAAGTAATCTTGAGAAAGAAGAACAAAGCTGAAGGTATCACAATCCCAGATTTTAAACTATACTACAAAACTATATTAATAAAAATAGTATGGTACTGGCACAAAAATAGACACATAGGTCAATGGAATGGAATGAGAGTCACATGCATATGGTCAATTAATCTATAACTGAGGAGGCAAGAATATACAATGGGGAAAAGACAGTCTTCACTAAATGGTACTGGGGAAAACTGAACAGCTACATGCAACAGAATGAAACTGGTCCACTTTCTCATAGTATACACTAAAATTAAGTCAGAATGGTTTAGAGACCTAAATGTAATATCTGAAACAATAAGACTCCCAAAAGAAAACAGAGGGAGTAAACTCTTGGATATTGGTCATAGCAGTATTTTTTTTGGATCTGTTCCTGCAGACAAGGGAAACAAAAGCAAAAATAAACAACTGGGAATATATCGAACTAAGAAGTTTTTGCAAAAGGAAACCATCAATAAAATGAAAAGGTAACCTACTGAATGGGAGAAAATATTTGCAAATGGTATATCTGATAAGAGGTTAAATGTCCAAAATATATAAAGAAGGCACACATGCATACACACATACAGCAATATCACTCAACCATAAAAAAAAAAGGAAATCTTTCCATTTTCAATGACATGGACGAACCTAAAGGGTATTATGCTAAGTGAAATAAGTCAGAGCAAAACAAATACCATTCACTTCTATGTGGAATCTGAAAGGCAAAACAAACGAACAAAAAACAAGAAACAGATTCATAAACATTGAGAACTGGTGGCTGTCAGAGGGAAGAGGCTGTGGGAATGGATGAAATAGGTGAAGAGGGTATTAGGAGATACGAACTTCCAGTTATGAAATAAATAAGTGACAGGGATGAAAAGTACAGCATAGGGAGTAATGTTATAATAAGTTTGTATGGTGACATATGGTAACTACACTTATGGTAAGCATTTTATAATGTATGTAATTACTGATTCAATATGTTGTATCTAAAGTTGTATAGTATTGTATGTCAACTATACTTCAATTAAAATTTTTTAATTAAAAAGTTTTTAAAATATTTATTAAAAAATTTTTTAAATGTTTTATTTATTTTTGAGAGAGAGAGAGAGAGCGCGCGAGCGAGCAGGGGAGGGTCAGAGAGGAGAGGAGAGACACAGATAGGGAGACACAGAATCAGAAGCAGGCTCCAGGCTCTGAGCTAGCTGTCAGCACAGAGCCTGACGCGGGGCTCGAACCCATGAACCATGAGATCATGACCTGAGCCGAAGCCGGACGCTCAACCGACTGAGCCACCCAGGTGCTCCATTATTTATTATTTTTGAGAGAGAGACAGAGCATGAGCAGGGGAAGAGCAGAAAAAGAGAGACACACTAGAATCCAAAGCAGGCTCCAGGCTCTGAGCTGTCAGCACAGAGCCTGATGTGGGGCTCAAACTCACAAACCACAACATCATGACCTGACCCCAAGTTGGATGCTCAACCAATTGAGCCACCCAGGGGCCCCTAAAAATTTTTAAATGTAGGCAATAAACCATAGTAATATTAGCAGACCCTGTTACTTTGTCTCCTATAGACATCACAGATATTTTCATATTATAGAAGTTACTGCAAATATCTTGAAAGCTATTTGTTCTTATCACTAGTTCGAAAGTATAGAGTTTATAAGAACACCATTAGATTTTGTTATTGAATGCACCAGTAAAGAAACAATTGTTAAAGTATCACAATTATTATTAATTTTTGTTGTTATTGTTGCTTGTTTTGTTTTGTTTTTGAGAGAGTGCAAGCAGAGGAGAGGGACAGAGGAAGAAAGAGAGAAATTTTCAGCAGGCTTCATATTCAGTGCAGAGCCTGATGTGGGGCTTGATCCCACGACCCTGAGATCATGACCTGAGCCAAAATCAAGAGTCAGACACTCAACCAACTGAGCCACCCAGGTGCGCCTGATAAATACATTTTAAAGTCACTGAATTTTTTTTTTTTTTTACTAAAGATGAAACTCAAGAAAACTAAGACTTATCCAAGTATAAATGATTATACTTAAATGTACCATTGACTTCAGAAAATAGTAATTAAGAGCAAACAAATAGTGGCCAAATAGCCTTATTTTTTTTAGTGGACAACATGTGGTTTCACAACCATGGTTTATCGTCTTTCACATAACCTGCCATAAGGGCCAATCTCATCTGCTAGCCCTATAACAAGCTCCTTTGCGCAGATGAGATGAGATTAACACTGACATGGTTTATATGTCCTAGTGAGATTACTTAATTAAATCACCTCTCTGGTTGCCAAGCCTAACTGGACTTCACTTCATACCATTTAATCCAGTGGTCCTCAAGTATGGTTGTGTATTAGAATCATTGGGGAGCTTAAAAGCATTGAAGCCTAGGACCTACTCCCTGAGATTCTGATCTAATTGCTCTGGGGTGCAAGCCTTGTCATGGGGAATTTTCCCCTTCCATTTTACAAATATGCAGGAAAATTCAAAGAATTTTACTGTGAATATGCACACCCTCACCATCCAAATTTCACCATTATTTTTACTTATCACATATCAATCCATCTATCAATTTCCTCTATCTATCTATCACACTACACTGTTTTTTCTCTTTCTGATTCATTTCAAAGTAAATGGCAGATATAATCTAGCTCCCTGCATGAGGTATTTAAAAAATTCCTCAGATTGTGATATGTAGCCAAGGCTGTGAACCACTGATTTAGACTTCAGCATTTCCACTGGAGTTGGGTATCAGTGGCAAGCTTCCTGCTCTGTAGGTACTATAGGAATAAAACACAGGAAGCAAAAGAATAGTATCATCCCAATCCCTCAAGTCTATTGCCTTTTAGTCCCAATATCCAGGGTTATTTCTTTTTAAGAATGTTATAAAAATTCAGCAAAAAGAGAGCATGGGCCCTCTAACATTCTTAGTGAATGACCATGCACAAAACAATCATAATACAACTTCCAATAGCCGCAGAATGGGCTTTGGTTTCACAATTTTTGTTTCAGTATTATATTACAGATATGTGAACAGAAATCACCTGATTTTATTTAATGAGGCAACAGACTTAGGAGGGTTCAAAAACTTGTCCAAAAACTGTCTACTAACAGAATCAGTAGAGCCAGATCCTCTCAAAATCCAGCATATTTAGCTTGATAATTGGCATTAAAAAATTAGACAACACAAATTGGAAAATATAATCTCATACCTGGAGTTTTCCCTTTTCATAGGCCAGTTTATTTTTACTCTCAGTAATTCTTCCCAAGACCTTTTCCACCTGCTGTTGAGCAAGCTGACAAAGCAAACACAGGTATCAGTACCTCAGCACAGAAGGGATCAACTGTTTTCTGAACAAGCATTTATACTCTTATCATTTCTACAGTGATGAAACCAGGATTCGTATTTATTTGTCTCTGCTGCCTCTTAGTTTTTCCGTAGATAGCTGATCGTCGTGCTAATATGCAACATTAAAGGACTGCTAGTGAAAGTATGAGTTCCTTAAGCATCCCAAAGTTTGTTGTTTTTTGCTTATTCTTTTAAGTTTATTTATTTTGAGGGAGAGAGAGAGAAAGAGATAGCACACATAAGCAGGCATGAGAGGGGGAGGGGCAGAAAGAGAGGGAGAGAGAGAATCCCAAGCACAGAAGCAGTGCTTGGTTCCACAAACTGTGAGATCATGATGCGAGCCAAAACCAAGAGTTGGACACTTAACAAACTGAGCCACCCAGGCGCCCTTGAAGTTGCAATCCAACCCAGATATGGGGTGGTTTTATCAGCAACTGCAGATATGCAGTTTAAAGATTATATATTTCTTTAAGAAAGCAGGAGCTGCAAATGATCACAACTACATAGACAGTAGAAGACATTTCGGTTACCATGTAAGAGGCAGTAAAAAAAAATCTCTGTACAAAAAAAGAAACATTTCTTGGAAATTCTAATATTGTTTGATCAAGCACTCTACACAGTGTTATCTTAGAGAAACACTACTGCCTTTAATAATGACTTTATATTTTTATATGTGTTTTTCCTCAGACTTCTTCAGAAAAAAAAAAAGTATAAAATACAGTTTTGTTTTGATTAAATTTTGGGCCTTTTGTTACTCCAGTGATTGAATTTGGAGTGATTCCATTTTAGTGATTGAATATGGAAATTTTCACCTTCCATGATCAATTTCAGTGTTATATCTTAGGACACAGGACACATTGATATTTGCCTTATGTCAAAATTATCTTCACAAATAAACTGTAAGAATAATACACACAAAAGCAAATGTAACTGAGAACACAAGTTCTTAATCACATTGGTCAAGGAGCTGCATGGTGGATCATTTGCAGTAAATCTTGAGTGGGAAGTGTTATTAATGCTGGTAAATATCCTATATTGACATAACTACTATAGGCCAGGAGGACTTTTCGGCATTTAAATCCAAAGAATTTAGACTGTTTTATGTTCAACTTTAGGCAAGTTAATAAAGATGAAATCACATATGTAGGGATATTAATTTATACAAGAGATGATTCTCACTATCTCCAACACAGTTATAGCTATTCCTCAGTATCACGTGGTAGTACACTTCATTTCAAGTGTTATGAATATTTTCCAAATAAAAGCAAAAACACATTCCAAGGTAGATTACTATATAATAACATGTAACTCATTTCTTCTTGTGTTCAAAATATTTTCACAAAGCATATGTTCTACAAGAGGGCACACTAGTCTGCAGCATGGTTTTCTCTTTTCTCTTTGGCAGTTGCCTTGGCTAGAAGAATTAGGCCATGTTAGACGTTCTAGGCTTGATAAAAACCTATGGAAAAGCCATAAAGAGTAATTAGTCTTTCTATACAACCCACTCCCAAATTATGCACATTCAATATAAATAAAAATTTATATCCAATATTGGGCATCTGTGGGTTACCCATTATGACCCATCTAAGTATCTGTCCTATCAGACCAGTATTTATTTCATACATAATTATACATATTCATACACTGTTTCTTAAAGTTTCAACTTTAATCACTATATGTAGTTCCCATGAAGGCAAAGGAAATTATTTTTTAAAAGCATTCAGGCCATAAAGTTTTGGTTTCAAAATAGCCTAAGGGTGGGGCACCTGGATGGCTCAGACGGTTAAGTGTCTGACTTCTGCTCAGGTCATGATCTCAACAGTTCAGGGGCTAGAGCCCCGCATCAGGCTCTGTGCTGACAGGGCTGAGCCTGGAGACTGCTTGAATTCTGTGTTCCCTCCCACCTCTGTCCCCCCACCCCCCCCGACACTCTGTCTCTCTCTCTCTTAAAAATAAATAAACATTAAGAAAAATTTAAAAGAAACACAAAATAACCTAGGGGAAATATAGACTGTTATCAGTAAACAGGAGGTTAGTTAAAACATACTGTCATAAAATCAATCATCAATCAATTTTCTGTCAGTGTAAGACATGCAGTCCCCCATTCCCACAATACTTTCTATTTTGGAAACTATGAGGTAAAAAAATTCCATGAACACAATATTTGGGATTACGTTTTGACCAAGTCTTCAGCAAAAAACAAGGATGGTCAATGATGTTACAAAAACAAAACTATACCATAACCATAAAAGCATAGTTATTTAAAATTCAGTTCTAAGTTCTATAAATTGAGGTGCCCTGTGCACTATAAAGTGCAATATAAAATACCAAGAGCTAGATTTAAACCTAAAATATGCTAGTTATAACAAACACTCAAAAATAACTTTGCTTGTCTTCTTGGAATATGAAAAGTCTTTTTTTCACAGTAACTTAAATAGTCTGGGTCTCTTATAAAAGATGCCCAAGAATTTTTTAAATAATGGCACTTTTTACCTTAGTAAAGTTCCCTCTTTTAGGCAAAGGCATAAAAAAATTCTATTAATCTTTTAAATATACTTTAAAAATAATTTCCTCGGGGTGCCTGGGTGGCTCAATCGGTTGAGTGTCCGACTTTGGCTCAGGTCATGATCTCACAGTTTGTGAGTTCAGCCTGGCGTTGGCTCTGCCGACAGCTCAGAGCCTGGAGCCTGCTTCCGATTCTGTGTCTCCCCCTCTGTCTGCCCCTCCCCCACATGTGTGCTCTGTCTCTCAATAATAAATAAATGTTAAAAAAAAAACAAAAAAAATAATTTCCTCTTTTTTGGTCACCTAAGAGAATGTTAACACAGTGATAGTGTAAACTGTCTAAGCAAAATCAAACAAAAAAGAAATTACTCTAGTTGTTCCAGTTGCCAAGGGAAAGCAGATATTAAGACAGTAATTTAAATTATTGTTTCCAGATTATTTAAATAGGACTTATATTTAAGAGAATCAATGGAAGACCAGAAATTAGAGAGCACTTAAATGCGTGAATATCTCAGATTCTGAGTTGTGGAAGGCCAAACAGAGATAATACCTTTGAACAAAAAAATCCTGGCAATATACTATAAAGATTATTAATATGCAAAGCAAAAGAGAAATTGGAGAATCACGTGAGAATTAGCCTACTAAGAAAAATGCTAATTGTTAGAATATACATTTTAATTGAAATACAAAGATATCACTCCTTGGAAAAGCAGGAAGCAAACACAGAAGGACCAATTGTAAGCTGCAAAATGATTTCTAAAATCATTTTTAAAATTTAGGTGAGCTGTGAAAGCAGAAGGCTGTTAGAAGAATACATAAAACTAACAGATACTAGCATCTTGATAAAGCTATTTTATAAGCAGATTGTAAGCAGGGATTTTTCTGAAGATTTTATTTTTAAGTAATCTCTACACCAAAAGTGAGGGTTCAAACTCATAACCTTAAGATCAAGAGTCACATGCTCTACTGACTAAGACAGCCAGGTACCCCTGTATGCAGGGATTTTATTAAAAATATCTAACAACTAGTTTGCATGGGCCACAGCAAACGGAGCCAACTTTGACACCTACATGAGTGTACACTGACTGAATGTCATCCTAGTTGCAAGAAAATACTACATTTAATTCATTGTTTAATTTCAAATCTTTCAAGTCCTAGTTGCATAAGGAACTACACTTCTGTCCAGTGCTATTATTTGAAAATGTATGTTTAAAATCCAAAAGAAGGGGCACCTGGGTGGCTCAGTCAGACTCTTGCTTTCAGCTCAGGTCATGATCTCACGGTTCGTGGGATTGAGCCCCATGGCGGGCTCCAGGCTCAGCTTAAAAAAATCCATTTGGATCATTTCTCACTGTGGTTCCCTGCATGACTGCCTGTAGTAATAGACTTAAATTATATCATCATTAAAGGCTGAAATAATAAAAATAAACCCAAAATTAGTGTGAAGAAGAAAAAAGAGAATAATGTTGTATAAACATGTAAACAGATAAAGTATGCTAGGCACTGTGGTGGGCATGTTACACACAATTTGATATTTAATCCTCACAGACTGGCAAGACAGACATGACTCTCCTTGTGTTCTACTTAATCTTTCTAAAATATCTATTATGTATTAGGTATTATGCTAGGCAAGGGAGCATAAAGATGAGTAACTACTGTTCTTACATTAGAAGAGAGTGAAGGCAGATACATCAATAGGTCAATTTCTAACTGATGAAGTTAACCATTTTGATATGTGCAAGCACAGTGTGCTGTGGTTAGGGGAGATCTTCTTAGTCCAAAAGGCCACAAGGGTTAAGCCCTGCCCAGGCCACACAGTAAATGGAACCTTGAGGGTTGAAACCAGGTCTGTCTGAGTTCAAGTCTGTGGTTTGACATATGTGTATGTCATAAGCATATCTCCAAAAACCAGTAACAGGTTATACTAGAAGGTAGCTGTTATTGAGAATTTCAACTGTTAATTCCCAAAGAACAAAATACACTGCCAACAGTGAATGGTGATAGGTTTAATGATATTGCTGAGATTAAAAAACAAATACTGACATCTCAACCTCATTTCTCAAGACTCATATAGCCAACTGGAGGACTTCCAAGCAGACCTGGTCAGAGAAAATTCTATGTGGAAACAGAACTACAAGCTGGAGCTGAGGGGTGGTTTGTCACTGGGAGACCTTAAGCAGTATGGTAAGAAAGCAAGAATCAACACTGACAAAATCACTGGCAGGATCTGACAAAGTCACCAGTAAGGTAAGGCCACAGGCCTACTCACTGGCAGTGGGGCATTCAAAGAATCAGAGAGACTGAGATGTAGCCTTTAAATTCACAACAAACAAAAAAGAAATTATTCCAGTTGTTCCAGTTGCTAAGAGTAAGCAAATATTAAGGCAGTAATAAAAATTATTGTTTCCAGATTATTTAAATAGGATTTATATTTAAGAGAATCAATGGAAAACCAGAAATTAGAGAGCACTTAAATGAGTGAATATCTCAGATTCTGAGCTGTGGAAGGCCTGTGGAGCAAGCCAGGAGCAAGTGGTCTGATAAGCCTAGCTGATGCATGGCCAAGGAGCAGAGGACATGGACAAATCTTTAATCTTGGGAAGGGAGGGTTGGTCTGAGATAGTACCAGGAATTAGAGCTAATGCACCTTGCTGCTATAATAGGAACTTAAAGGCTTTCTTTTCTGGGACAGTTCAAATATTAAGAATTCAATAAATGTTATCTGCTACATGCTTTACATGTATTAACTTACTTAATCCTCCAACAACCTCCTAATAATGGTATTATTTTCCCCACTTTGACAGATTAAGAAACTGAGGCTCAGAGAGGTTAAGGATCATACTCAAGGTCACAGCCATAATTGAAATGCAGGCAGTCTGGCCCTAAGGCCATGAAAATATAAGGGACTTAGATTATTTTCTAGGATTTCATAGTTGAAGTAATGAGCAAACTCTGTCCTATGACAGAGTTTGAAAGAATTTAACTCAAATCAAGACAGACTCATATCAGGGCCTTCTATGCAATTTTCAAAGGTGATTTGCATGTTATAGAAGCAGTAACTAATTCTTTTTCAGGTACTCAAAGCACACAGGAACCTTATCAGCTACTTAACAGAATGGTCTTCTCTTTAAATACCCACCACTTAGAGATGCTTTAAGAACTCTACCATTCATATGTATTGCAATGACCTTGTCAAACAGCTTTTACAAATTGTACTTACTACTGATTGCCTAACGGAATGGTCAGAAAAGGAAATGAAAAATACAAGTTTCTTCCTTATAATTTATGGATGAGGAAATATTTTAAAACATTAGAAATATTTGTCCTTTTCAGTATTAAAGATCATCTATGGAGGCAGATGTTTAATAGCAGCCTTAAATTCTTGTTTTCTTAATCTTTTATTGTTTGAGCACTTATAAGGCTCTGCCATATTCAGCCTGCATTGTTCAGGACTCAATGATAATTATTAAAACACAAACAAATGAAGAAAACCCATCTCCTACATGATTTTTTAAAATCATTCTACTCATTAATTCCTAATTTAGACTGACCTTTTTATACCCACCCCATTGTAATCAGAAGTGACTTGCTGAAGTTCTAGGGAAGCCATTTGTTCTGACAGGTTCTTATTCTTTTCCTCTAGAGTCTGTAGGTTGTGGGTCAATGTATTTATGTCTACCTTTGAAACACAAAAGGAGAAAAGAAATCTATTTATGCCAGATCCAGAGGTATTATCTTAGTTTTAAAATGCATTTGTAATTGTAAAACAGAAGTTATTGTATGAACACGGTATCCTGTCTCTAAATGCAGGGATTAGTAATTTGATAGCTCTGATGATTTTTTAAACTTTTTCCCTTTTCTTTTACATTTTTTTCAGCTTTTCTAGTTGTCTTCAGATGGAGGATTATGACAAATTACATAGTTCATATTTACTAGAAGTCCTTCTGGTACTTGATATTTACTTAAATATTAATTTAAGCTTATGAATATAGATGAAGGCCTCCACAAAATACTAGTAAAATGAATCCAGCAATATATAAAAAGGATAACAAACCAGTAATACAAACCTTGTTAAGCCTTTATCCCAGTAATACAAACCTTGTTAAACACTCAAAATTAATTAGTAGACTGTAGCATACAGAAGAAAAACTATAATGACAATCTCTATAGATGCAGAAAAAACATTTCACAAAATTCAACATTCATGATAAAAACTCAGCAATCTGGAAATGAAAAAGAACCATCTCTACCTGATAAAGTGTTATCTATTAAAAACCTACAACTAGTATCTTTTTATTATTAAAATTTTTTTAATGTTTATTTATTTTTGAAGGAGAGAGAGACAGAGTGTGAGCGGGGAAGGGGCAGAAGACAGGGAGACACAGAATCCAAAGCAGGTTCCAGGCTCCAAGCCATCAGCACAGAGCCTGACACTGGGCTCAAACTCAGGAGCTGTGAGATCATGACCTGAGCCGAAGACAGATATACAACTGACTGAGCCACCTAGGCGCACCTACAACTAGTATCTTAATAGTGAAAGACTTGAATATTTCTCCATAACACTGGGAAAAAAGCAAGGATATCTATTCTCATCATTCCTATTCATTATCACACAGGAGGCCATACCTGAAGCAACAAGGTAAGAAAAAGTATAAAAGGCATAGAGATTGGAAATGGAGAAATAAAAATATCTCTACTTATAACAGATACGATTATCTACATAGGAAATCCCAAAAAATTTACAAAAAAGATACTAGAATAAGTGACTTTAGTAAGGTTGAAGGACATAAGGATGCAACTCTATTGTATTTCTATATACTAACAACAAACAACTGGAAATTGATATTTCTTAAAAGTTTACTATTTTTAATAGTACCAAAACCCATGAAATTCTTTGGTACAAATCTAAAATATGTCCGGTATTTAACATGCTCAAAATTACAAAATATTGATAAGAGAAATTAAAAACCTAAATAAAATGGGGAGATATGTGATATTCATGTGTAAGATTCAATATTGCTAAAATGTCAATTTTTTTTGTAATTCATTTATTTTTTAATTTATATCCAAGTTAGTTAGCATAGTGCAACAATGATTTCAGGAGTAGATTCCTTAATGCCCCTTACCCAGTTAGCCCATCCCACCTCCCACAACCCATCCAGTAACCCTCTGTTTGTTCTCCATATTTAAGAGTCTCTTATGTTTTATCCCCATTTTTATATTATTTTTGCTTCCCTTCCATTATGTTCATTTGTTTTATATCTTAACTTCCTCATATGAGTGAAGTCATCTGATGTTTCCCTTTCTCTAATTTCGTTGAGCATAATACCCTCTAGTTCCATCCACATAGTTGCAAATGGCAAGATTTCATTCTTTTTGATTGCCAAGTAATACTCCTTTATCTATATGTACCACTTCTTCTTGTTTTTTATTTTATTTATTTATTTATTTATTTATTTATTTATTTATTTATTTTTAACTTTATAGTTTATTGTCAGGTTGGTTTCCATATAACACCCAGTGCTCTTCCCCACAAGTGACCTCCACCAAGACCATCACCCCCCTTTACCTTTTCCCCTTCCCCTTCCCCCCTCAGTTTGTTTTCAGGATTCAAGAGTCTCTCGTGTTTTGTCTCCCTCCCTCTCCCTAACTCTTTTTCCTCCTTCCCCTC
>CM053578.1:69972209-70005681 GCA_028646485.1 Cryptoprocta ferox | reverse complement strand
GTGTTCCTGACCTCAGGGGGAAGGCTCTCAGTTTTTCCCCATTGAGGATATTAGATATGGACTTTTCATAAATGGTTTTTATGATGTTTAAGTATGTTCCTTCTACCCCGACTGTCTTGAGGGTTTTTATTAAGAAAGGATGCTGTATTTCCTTTCTCTGAATCTATTGACAGGATCATATGGTTCCTATCTTTTCTTTTGTTAATGTGAAGTATCACTGATTGATTTGCAAGTATTGAACCAGCACTGCTGCCCAGGAGTGAATCCCACTTGATCATGGTGAATAATTCTTTAATGTACTGTTGGATTCGATTTAGTAGTATCTTGTTGAAAATTTTTGCATCTATGTTCATCAGGGATATTGGCCTGTATTTCTCCTTTTTTGTGGATCTCTGGTTCAGGAATCAAGGTAATGCTGGCTTAATAGAATGAGTCTGGAAGTTTTCCTTCCATTTCTATATTTTGGAACAGCTTGACAAGGATAGGCTTTAAATGTCTGTTAGAAATCCCCAGGGAAGCCATGAGGTCCAGGACTCTTATTTGTTGGGAGATTTTTGATAACTGATTCAATTTCTTCACTAGTTACAGGTCTGTGCAGATTTTCTATTTTTTCCCATTTGAGTTTTGGTAATGTGTATGTGTGTGTGTGTGTGTGTGTGTTCAGGAATTTTTCCATTTCTTCAGGTTGTCCAGTTTGTTGGCATATAATTTTTCATAGTATTCTCCGATAATTGCTTGTATTTATGAGGGATTGGATGTGATAAATCCATTTTCATTCATGATTTTATCTATTTGGGTGCTCTCCCTTTTCTTTTTGAGAAGTCTGGCAAGGGATTTATCAATTGTTTATTTTTGCAAAAAAACAACTCTTTAGTTTCATTGATCTGGTTTTTTTTGGCTTCTATATTGTTTATTTCTGCTCTTATCTTTATTATGTCTCTTCTTCTGCTGGGTTTGGGGTGTCTTTGCTGTTCTGTTTCTAGTTCCATTAGGTATGCTGTTAGATTTTGAGATTGTATTGGGATTTTTTTTGTTTCTTGAGATAGGCCTGGATTGCAATGTATTTTCCTCTTAGGAGTACCTTTGGTGTACCCAAAAGAGTTTGGATTGTTGTGTTTTCATTTTCATTTGTTTCCATATATTTTTAAATTTCTTCTTTAATTTCCTGGTTGACCCATTCATTCTTTAGTGGGATATTCTTTAACTTCCATGCATTTGGAGGTTTCCAAACTTTTTCCTGTGGTTGATTTCAAGTTTCATAGCATTGTGACCTGACGCTGTGCATGGTATCATCTCATTTTTTTTGTATTCATTGAGACTATTTTGTGACCCAGTATGCGATCTGTCTTGAAGAATGTTCCATGTGCACTCAAGAAGAATGTATATTCTGCTGCTTTAGGATGAAAAGTTCTAAATATATCTGTCAAGTCCATCTGGTCCAGTGTATCATTCAGGGCCATTGTTTCTTTATTGATTTTCTGTCTAGATAGTCTATCCTTTGTTGTGAGTGGAACATCAAAGTCCCCTGCAGATCCCACATTCTTACCAATAAGATTGATTATGTTTGTGATTAGTTGTTTTATATATTTGGGTACTTCTGAATTTGGTGCATAAACATATATAATTGTTAGCTCTTTTTGATAGATAGACCCTGTAATTATTATATAATGCCCTTCATCTCTTGTTATAGTCTTTAATTTAAAATCTACTTTGTCTAATATAAGTATGGCTACTCCAGCTTTCTTTTTACCTCCAGTAGCATGATAGATAGATGGTTCTCCATCCCCTGACTTTCAATCTGAAGGTGTCCTTAGGTCTAAAATGGGTTTCTTGTTGACAGCAAATAGGTGGGTCTTTTTTTTTTTTTTCTTATCCATTCTGATATCCTATGTCTTTTGATTGGAGCATTTAGTCCATTTACATTCAGTGTTATTATTGAAAAATACGAGTTTAGAGTCATTGTGTTATCTGTAGGTTTCATGCTTATAGTGATATATTCTGGTCCTTTGTGGTCTTTGCAACATTGCACTCACAGAGTCCCCCTTAGGATCTCTTGTAGGGCTGGTTTAGTGGTGATGAATTCCTTCAGTTATTGTTTGTTTGGGAAAACCTTTATCTCTCCTCCTATTTTGAATGACAGGCTTCTGGATAAAGATTCTTGGTTGCATATTTTTTCCTATTCATCACATTGAAAATTTCCTGCCACTCCTTTCTGGCTTGCCAAGTTTTAGTAGATAGGTCTACCATTACCCTTATGTGTCTACCCTTGTAGGTTAAGGCCTGTTTATCCCTAGCTGCTTTAAGAATTCTCTCTTTATCCTTGTATTTTGCCAGTTTCACTATGATATGTCATGCAGAAGATTGATTCCTGTTACCTCTGAGGGGAGTTCTCTGTGCCTCCTAGATTTCACTGTCTGTTTCCTTCCCCAGATTGGGGAAGTTCTCAGCTATGATTTGTTCAAGTAAACCTTCTGCCCCCTTTCTCTCTCCTTCTTCTGGAACTCCTTTGATATGGATATTGTTCTGTTTCATTGAATCTCTTAGCCCTCTAATTCTCCCCTCATGAGCCAGAATTTTTTATCTCTTTTTCTCAGCTTCATCTTTTTTCATAATTTTATCTTCTGTTTTACCTAATCACCCCTCTGCCTTTTCAGTCCTCACTATCACTGCATCTAGTTTATTCTGCATCTCATTACAGCATTTTTTAATTCATCATTACTATTTTTTAGTTCCTTGATCTCATCATCAATAGATTCTCTGCTGTGTACTATGCTTTCTTCAAGTCCAATGATTAATCTTATGACTATTATTCTAAATTCTTGTTCAGTTATTTATGTTTTGAGCAATTCTTTAGCTGTCATTTCTTCCTAGAATTTCTCTTGAGGAGAATTCTTCCATTTCATCATTTTAGCTAGTTTTCTGTCCCTTATGTATTTTAAAAGCTTGTTATGTGCCCTGCACCTGTGAGCACTTCTATGTTAAAGGGGGGTCATACACTGTCCAGGGCCTGGCCCTTCAGGACATGTGTTTTGGAGAGTGTTACTTGCTGTCTGTTGTTGTGACTTTGGTTACTTTATCTCTCCCTACTTATAGTGATGTTTTGGACCCTCCACCAGGTGTGCTTTGATTTGTTTGTGGAAGTAGCCCTGGAAAGGAAAAAACAAACAAACAAAAAACAAACAGAAAACAAAAACATGCAAATACACACAGTAAAACTCCCCAAAAACAAAATACCAGAAAAACCAGCTACAAGTAAACAACAGGGTGGAGGCAGTGCTGATGGAAGAGGCCTTATCCCATACAAAGAGAGAAATGACAGGGATGGGGAAAAAATAAAAAATTAACAGTTGACCAGACAAAGAAACTATACGGGTAAAAAACTATACGACTGGGTGGCTCAGTTGGTTAAGCGACCAACTTTGGCTCAGGTCATGATCTTGCAGTTTGTGTGTTTGAGCGCCGCATCGCATAGGGCTCTGTGCTGACAGCTTAGAGCCTGGAGCCTGCTTCAGATTCTGTGTCTCCCTCTCTCTGCCCCTTTCCCACTTGTGCTCTGTCCGTCTCTGTCTCTCAAAAAATAAATAAATGTAAAAAAAAATTTTTTTTTAAAATCCAGAGAGAGAGAAAGGAAAATAAGGAGGTGGGGGGAGAAAAGAAAAAATAATAACACTGACCAGACAGAGAAACTATTTGGCTTAATCTAGAGAGAGAGAAAGGAGCATAAAGAAGATGTGGAACTTGTATCAAGAGATTGGATTAAATATGTCTGCTAAACAAACCAACACCCAGAGTAACCAGACTAGAAGAGGGAAGAGATAAGGATAGAAGGAAGGAAGAATATATCTATATAATAAGAACTGTCCAGAGAATTAAGTCTGGCAATGCAACAGCGCTGATTTTGAGTACTGGAGGTCTGGTTCCTCAGTGTCAATCCCGCTCCATTAGATACACAGTTACCAGGCGTGGAGGGGCATGGTTTGGTGTAGGTGGGTTCTGCCTCTACCGTGGGCCCGCTGTCTGTTCCCCGAGGCCCCACCTTATTGGTGATGGGGAAAAAAATGGTGACACCCCTGTCTCTCCTCCACGATCAGGTGTTCAAGCTGTCCTCACTGAGCCAGGGGGGCAAACGAGGCAGTTTGTCCCACTCCGCCAACTTCCGTGCCCTGGCGCTTGGCTGGGATTCAAACTCATGCTGCTGTGCCCCACTATTGGGGGAGAGTGCAGCGCCACACCATGAGTATACGGTCTCCCGCTGGCGGATGCAGGCAGGCTTTGTTCTGTCTCACAGCACTCCAGGAAGGGTATTGCTTTCTCCTACTGTAGACTACGCCCCTGACCTGGCCACCAAGCCCCGGGACTGGCTCCCCTCCTCCCCAGGTGTGCAATCTGGGCAGCCAGTCCCAGTCCGGAGAAAGCCTCTCAGTTAGAGACTGGATCTTTCTCCGTCCCAGTCAGTGGTTTTTCTTTTGTCCAGATAACAGTCTTATGCTTCCCCAGCCTCTCTTTCTCTTTTGTCTCTCTGCAGAAGGGGATCCCTCAGCTCTGTTTGTTTTATCTCTCCCAGTTCGCGATCACACCTATGGCCCATCAGGTTGTCCTGGTAGGTCCCTGGAAGCGACTCTCTCTTTGCCTCCCAGACTCTCGGAGTTCCCAGAAGCTATGTTTTAGTTTTTTGAAGAAAACTGCTGTTTTTAACACATGGAAACCACTAGAAAAATTTTACTAGGGGGAATTACCCAATTTTGTAATTTAGGTAGTTAGTAGAGGACATTGACTGAAAACAGTGAAGATAGAAATCCATCATGCTCTAAGTGACATTCAAGCACATATAGTCTTTACAGCCAACTTCCCTAGAAAATGCTCCCCTCTTGGGTTTTAATTCAGTTGGATACTGGTTTTGGCTGCTTCCCAGTGGAGGTCACTTGGCCAGAAGTGGCTAGACCAGAGATGTGGAGGGGATCACGTTATACCAATGAGGAGGAAACCTCACATGGAGTCTTAAGATTGGCAGCCATCCTGGAGACTTAGGTGGCTGTCCCATGCTCAAGTCAGACAACTTTGTATAAGGACAGGAATAAGAGAGGGCATCTAGTTTTGGGTCTTATTACCATCCTGGCCAGGGTACTAACTTCCAGCCAAAAGGTAGGCTTTCTCCTCCCGCATAGAGTAGGCATGGGCTAGAGGATTGCAGTCTGAGCAATTAACAGGAAAGTGTTCCAATAAGACTATACTCCTCGAAAAGCTTCTGAAGTTAAGGAAGAAAAAAGAAATTACTCACCAACTTTGCACCGAAGCTCAGAGTCCAGATGAAAAGACTCAGTCCCGTCTTCAGGTGCCAAATTGATGGGGTTTTAGGGTGTTGGTGGGGGTTCAGAGCTGATGGCCAAGAAAGAATTCTTGAAGACCTCTTTGGTGCAAAAAGGTGATTTTATTAAAGCACAGGGACAGGACCTGTGGGCAGAAGGAACTGCACTGGAGTTGCGTAGAGCAACTGCTTATATACTGTGGAGTTTGGGGGAAGGTAAAGTCAAGAGGAAGTTTCTTAAAGGGATTTCCATATGCTAAAAAGGATTTACAGATTCCTGGAGGCCTACCTATTGTCAAGCTAAGATCGTTTTTTCCCTCTAGCAAAGCATTATCATTAAGATAGCAGGCAGTTCCTGATTAGGCTATTGATGAGATGTTTGTAAACTGATGAAGACTATCAGTTTAACTTGTTTTCTGTCCTTGGTCCTCAGCTTGCCTTATGGTCCCTCATCAATACATTTTGAATGAATGATGTGAAGTTTGTATTTAGATTCTTTGTGTATGTCCAGTTGCTCCAGCAGCATTTGTTAAAAGACTATCAGTGATTACCATTTATTATTACTTTTTATTAAGAAAGTCTTAATTCTGAGGACTGTGATAAAATCTTGAATTTTTATTGAACCCTGTCAAGAACCCATAGGGCTGTCCTAATCAAAGTGCAATTTGGTATTTGAGCAGGATGTATGTAATACCTTGCTAGTGCTGCAGTAACAAACTAGTATCACAGACTGGGTGGCTTAAACAACAGAAATTTCTTACGTATTTCTGGAGATTTGAAGTCCAAGATCAAGATGTCAGTAGGATTTTGGTTTCTCCTGAGACTTCTCTACTTGACTTACAGAAGGCTGCCTTCTTATTGTGTCCTCACATGGTCTTTGTGTGGTATCTCTTTATGTGTCCCAGTTTCCTTGTCTTATAAGGACACCATTCAGGTTGGATTAGGGCCGACCCTAATTGTGTCATTATAGCTTATTACCTCTTTAAAGGCCCTATCTCTAAATACAGTAGCATTTGAGATACAGTAGTTGGAGCTTCATTGTAATTTGGGGGAATACAGGTCAGCCCATATCAGAGGGCTTTATAAAGATAGAAGAAATGTAGTATATATTTTCCTAAGAGATAAGAAATAGATATATATGTATAATCTAGTTCTGATAAACATAAAAACTAATAGCTTTTAGAAATGCTTCAGAAATAAATACCTCAGTAGTATAATTATCAAATAAAGATTTCCTCTTGGGGCACTTGGGTGGCTCAGTTGGTTAAGTGTCCAACCCTTAATTTTGAGTCAGGTCAGGATCTCACAGTTGGGCTCTGCACTGACAGCACTGAGACTGCTTGGGATTCTCTCTTTCCCTCTCTGCCTGCCTATCCTTAACTCGTCCTTTATAAAGGACTTAAATTAGATCTTGAGTACATTATACTATAGAATTTGATCCGGAACTTAGAAAAATGCAGTAAACTACTCTATGTAGTAAAATAATTATAATCTGATAGTAAGTATCAGATTATTAATGTAGCCAAAACCAAAACTATGGCTCATTCTTACATAAGATTGTAATACTTAACTGATAATTGGATGAGGAAGGAATTTCTAAAATTGAAATGAAGGGACAGAATAATAAAAAGTTCAATAGGTTTGACCATATAAGAATTAAAAATTCTGCATTTAAAAAAAAGACATAAAGCAAAACTAATAAAACCTAGCAAAACTAGATAGAGTTAATAATCTTTCCTTTTAAAGAACTTAAAATTAGCTAAAAAAAATCTGAATAAACAAAAAACAGTAATCAACTAACAGTTCAGGAAATGTGCAGAGCTTATAATGGCATTAGAAAATATTTAATCTCACTAGTAACCAGAGAAATGAAAAACGTCAAGATGTTATATTTCATTTATTAGATTAGCAAATATTTAAGAAAACAATACATAGTACTGATGGGATTTGTTATTAATGCTATTGATAGGAGGCTAAAATTAGAAGTAAAATTATGTATCAAATGTATCAAAGGTCTGAAAATTGTTTATACCTTTAATCTAGTGATTCCTCTTGTAGGAATTTATCCAAAGGAAATAGAAATGCAGTGAAAGATTTATTCACAGCATGTTTAGCAGAACATTTAGAATAGTGAAAAACTGGAAAAACCTAAATCTTTATTAGGGGGATGATTAAGAATATTAATAGAACATTTCCAAAATGGGCTGTCTTATAACAGTTTCATGCCAACACACTTTTCATGTCTTTTAGCTGTGTTTTTAGAAACATTTTAAACATTATAAAATATATCATTCATAGAGAAAACATAAAATATGTACAATTTCAGGAAGGGCTATAAAGTCATCTTTACTGGGGCTTAAAATAGAATTTCTTTTAGTCATCTTCACTGGGACTTAAAAATAGAATTTCTTTCAACTTAACGTCACTCTGCAAAAGGAACAGCATTTTGCAATTCCCATTTAAGTTTATAAGGATCTCTGTACAGGGGCGCCTAGGTGGCTCAGTTAAGCGTCTGGCTTTGGCTCAGGTCATGATCTCACGGCCTGTGGGTTCGAGCCCCACATCGGGCTCTGTGCTGACAGCTCAGAGCCTGGAGCCTTCTTCACATTCCGTGTCTCACTCTCTCTCTGCCCCTCTCTTGCTCAAGCTCTGTCTCTCTCTGTCAGTCTCTCTCAAAAACAAATAAACACTAAAAAAAAGAATCTCTTTACCTCATGATAAAAGAGATTCTTTTTTATCTTTATCTGGCTCATCATTGTTTATTGAGAGAAACAAGGTCAGTGTACCCCAGTTCCTGAGTGTTAGTTTATCTGCTATTTAACAGTTACTTCATTATTTGTTTAGACCTTTAAATTCCAAAACAGGATTGGAACAGCTTTCAGAGGTATGTTTATAATACGATGGTATAAAAAAAAATATAGATGAAGTAATCAAATATAGAAAAATAGGAGTTAAAAATGAAAGCCAGAAAATACAGAAAGTACATATACTAAGGTATGATAATAGTGTTTTTTGACCTTCTTTTTGACAACAGTCCATTGTAAGATGGATGTCTTATACCGTAACACCACACATGAATAATACACACATTTCATGAAGCATTACTTACCCTTCCTTATTACATGCTGTGTTTTCTGATATTTTTTTTCCCTTTTTCAAGTGCTGCTTGTAACTTACTAATGCCTTTTGACCCACAATTTGGAAAAAAGACTTATACAATGGGAAGACAAGGGCAAGAGATTTGACTTTTCATTTCTTAGTAGTTTATCCCTTAGGGAGAAACAAAAGCATGTTCCTGAGTAGTCATGAATGAAGAATGGCAGTAAGATGACATGTCTTGTAAACTTTTCATGGTGACTTTGATCTTTGGCAAACTGCTGTCATGTTCCCTTGGTCTAGCTAACTGTAACTTGCTCTGTAGCTAAGGAAACAGCTGTCTCAGGAGAAGAACCTAAGGGAATCTCTTGAGAAATCTGGATCAGCCATGCTATGCAAAATAAAAGAAATGGAATCAACAGTGGAGGTGGAACGGAAACAGGTAGATTATTTCTCTCCTTATTATGTCTCCTTATATTTATTATTCACCTATTTATGGAGGTGGAACCAAAAGAGAAAGCTGACATTTTACCTAGAACCCTATGGTTTTGCTAATTTTCTCTAGATTTACTAAATTTTTGCCTATTATTCAAAGTACCTACATGTAATTTAGACTATTCGATTCTAAGTATAGAAGGCAATTACTTAGTAGTTCAAATTCTAACACCTGTAATTGGATTACATAATCTTTACTATTTTAACCAATGGCTGTCCTTCATAATAGAGAAAGATCCTACTTAAGAAATTTGTAAATGATCCTTTATAACTTAAACTACCAATAAATATAGTAGCCACTAGCCACATATGGCTATTTAAATTTAAGTTAGTTAAAATTAATTCAGTTCCTCACTCACTCTGGCCACATTTCAAGTGTCAGCAGTCACTTGTCACTGGTGGCTGCTGTGGTGGGCAGGGCACAGAAAGCTGTGTTGGACAGCCCTGCTGTGAAACACTGCACCCTGTTGGGATCTTTAACCGTGACCTAGAAATGCCTCCCTCTAGTGATGTTAAGACTGGAAAATCTACTATAAGGTAGTTTGGTAGAAAACTGTACCTTACAGTTCTTATACATTTCAGGTGCAAATTTTGCAGCAAAACTGCGTTGCCCTCCGCAGTTCTATACAGAACACCCAAGAACTACTGGCACAGGAGCAGCAGCAAAAAGGAGAGTTGGAGACTTGTATCTCACAGCTCAAGTCTGATCTAAGTATGAAAATAGGTGCTGGAAATTATATTTGTTAGTTTTTTTTTTTTGAGACTTCATGCAAAAACTCTTATGATCCCACATTTTTGAAGTGGCCGTTATTGAGACTTACCACAGGACTGCATATAAAAAATTGCTGATTTCCTTTCTGTCTGTGGCACAGGGGGAAAAAAAAAGAGTGCTGGTAATAAACTAGAATATGATCCTCTTACCTGTGAACTATTCTTTATTTAGATTTGTTTTCAGGTTTATTTAAGTGTTTGTGGACTTAGGAACATTGGGTTTCTAGAAATCTAGATTGTTGGATAATAGAACATTAATAAGGAAATAAGGCTTTTGATACTTGCTAACCTACTGATTCTAACCATTTATCATGTCAGACTCTCCATTTTTCAGGTTACCAGTCTATTGTCCTATATTTGTAGCGTTGGATGGTTGTAAGTTACCTTAGAGCTTAACTTCCTCATTTTACAGATGAGTAAACAGAGTCCTTATAGGTGATTGAGCTAGGAAACAGATGAGTCTACACTTGGTCCCATGTTTTTCAGAATCAACGTTCTTCCAGCCCATGAGCCCTTACCATATTTACTATTGTTAATATCAGACAGTATCAAATAGAGATATCACAAGGAGTTACAGTGCATGGCCTCACATGAGTAACATTTCATGGTTTACCTAGAGCTTTCACAAAAAGGATCTCATGCAACATGCAAAACCATCCATACTTCCCAAAGTTAAAGTGAATAAATGGTGAAGTGAGGCCTGCACGTGTGTCCTCTAACTCCACACACCATGTTCCTGCCAGTGTGCCTTCTGTATCTGGCTGTAATGAGGGCAGGGAATACCAGAAGGGAAATGAAAATTACAAAAAGCATAGAGCCAAGAGTAATCCATTCACTGTTTTGACCTTCTGCTTTTAACAGAAAGTACTCTTTTTCCTAATAGTTGTTAAGTAGTGAATTACTCTGGGGAGTTCTCACTGATAATGCCCCAAGATAATTTTTTGTCTTCTTGTGATTATGGCTACAAAAATACGTACTGTATTTTATGGTGCTGCCACATGATCTCATTTGAACTTTACAATCTTGTGAGAAGATAAGAAAATATGCTCCATTCTATAGAAGAATAAAAAGGTCTATATCCAAGGACCCACAGCAAATAGGATAGCTGGAACTAAAACACAGATCTTTCTATCAGTTTTTTTTTTTAATGTTGCTCTCTTAATGTTGCTGGATTAATGCTGTAGTTTTGAATTTCGTAAATATATGGAAGACCATTCAAAAATAATAATTATACAACAGTAATTAAAACTAACACGAGGAAAAGAAGTCTGCCTGAAAACCAACCATATGCTTCTTATGGAATAATAGACTCCTTACAAGCATGCAATTTGATTACTATAAGGTACACATAGTTATCCTAACTAGATGAGTAAAAGGAATGCCTTTGGATGTTTGCTTTAATGAATTTAAAAATGTAATTGTTTATTAACAATAAATATTTATATACATACCCTCTAATTAAAGTGCTTAAGTTACTCTCCCAAGTAAGATAAGCATTCTCCTTTCATTCTTAACTTTGATGAGAGGAATTGTTCAAAGAGATCTTATGGGTATTCTTTTTATCCTTCACATATTTTAAATTAGCATTTACTCTGAAATGAGTCTTGGAGTTATTAATTCAAAAAGTATAGTTTTTCTGAGTATATTCTACATAAAATGTAAGTCACATGTTTTGTAATTTTCTGGCTTTAGAATATTTAAGTGAAACAAAACTAATAAATCTTTATGAATTGTTCATGAAACCAAAACTTTACTCTCAGAAAAGTTTACTTTGGGCTACCAGTATATAATGCCAAACTGTCCCTATTTCTCTTTGGTTTTATTGTCACTGTATATACTCTCTGGGTGGTTTCCAATCTTTTTTTTTTTTCCACACAAAATCATCTTCCTGAGCTCCAGATGGTATCTTACTGCCAACTAAACATCTGTGTATGAATGCCTTACAGATAATCTCAAAACACACAGTGAATGCTTAACTGTTGCAGTCATTCTTACTCATTCTGTCCCCTGAACCTGCTCCTCGCCCTGTGTTCCCTATTTTGCTGAAGAGTCTGCCTCCCACCCTATTGCTTAAATGCGGACACTAAATAATCTCCTTGACTCCTCTATTGCCTTTACCCCACCAGGCAGCCACTAGGTCCTGACAATTGTCCCTGCTTGTTATTTCATGTGAGTGTGTTTTCCCTATGTATCCCCATTGCCATTCCCTTCCAGCCAGCTTTCATTGTTTTCTACTTTGATTACTACAACAGCTACTAAACTGGTCTATGGAGCTTCTGTTAGAATGTTCTAACGGAAAGCTTTTGATCATGTGCCTCTCTAGCTTAAAATCCCTCAGACGCATCATCATTGATGCATGGAGTAAAATACGACCTCATTTACTATAGCACATGACTGTGGACTATTTTCTTGATAATTTCATGACATAGTTTTCACTCTGTTAAAATATGATAGAAATAGTTGCATTCTCCTCATTTCCACAAATATAGACTGAAAAAAAAGAAAGCTGCTTAGGTAAAAAGTACTGTGTTGATCTCAGTTTGGTTGTAGTAAGTTATTATCATAGTTATGCGGATTCTTTGTTTTTAGTTTCTAGAGATGACCTCATTTCCAAGTTGGCTGAAGAAAATAAGGTAAGTTTTGAGGTTGTAGAATTCAAAGGTGTTCTTTCCTCTCTCGCTAAGTAATATTTCCTTACTCCTGTTGGTTTACAGTTCTTTTTTTTTTTTAAAGTTTATTCATACTGAGTGGGGGGTGGGGGGTTGCAGAGAGAGAGGGAGAGAGAGAATCCCAAGTAGACTCCACGCTTTCAGCACAGAGTCCAATAAACCATGAGATCATGACCTGGGCAGAAATCAAGAGCCAGAGGCTTAACCAGCTGAGCCACCCAAGCACCCCTGGTTTACAATTCTTCTGATTCTCCTAAATCTTTATTTTAAAAAAGTTGCAGTGTAAATGAGTTGTATATTCAAACCTGTTGTCAACTGGGTATTAAGAAATCATTTCAGGCAGGTTAATATGGTTCGAAAAAAGAATTAGCAAAAATAATGAGACTTATTTGCATCTTATTGCAAACTAATTGTTAAAAAGAAAGTGTTTTATGAAATGTTAGTGATAGTGATGGTTACACAACAATGTGAATATACTTAATGCCATTGACCTTACCATTTAAATATTTTTAAGTGAACTGTACTCTTAAAAATGTTAAGAGACCTGTGCACAGTGAACTGTACACGCCTGGGTGGCTCAGTTGGTTAAGTGTCCGACTTCGGCTCAGGTCATGATCTCATGGTTCGTGGGCTCGAGCCCTGCGTCGGGCTCTGTGCTGACAGCTAGCTCAGAGCCTGGAGCCTGTCTTCCGATTCTGTGTCTCCCTCTCTCTCTGACCCTCCCCTGCTCACACTGTCTGTATCTCTCTCTCTCTCTCTCAAAAATAAATAAAACATTAAAAAAATTTTTAAATGATTAAAATGGTTAATTTTGTTATGTATGTTTTAGCACAATAAAAAATGAAAAACAGGAAATAATGTCACTTTTATATCTTAATACATTTCTAAATCAATATTGATCCTGTTTGGAATAATTTTTTCCGGATTCTGTCTCATCCTGTAGTATATGATACTTAAATCTTGAGATGCTTCTCAAGAGAGTGGTTCTCTCTCTGTGGGGGGAGGACTTACCCTTCCCCATTTCAATTACTACTTGTTAGGGAAAGTCCAACCCACAACTCCCATCCCTACCACCTTTCTCCCATCTTTTTTTAAATTAAAAAAAAAAAAAAGGTTTTTTGTTTGCTTGTTTTTTTACCGTTTATTATTTTTGAAAGAGAGAGAACGGACAGGAGAGGGGCAGAGAACCTGCCTCGGGTTCTGTGCTGACAGCTCAGAGTCTGGAGCCTCCTTTTAATTCTGTGTCTTCTCTCTCTGGCCCTCCCGTGCTCACACACTGTCTCTCTGTCTCTCAAAAAAATAAACATTAAAACAACTTAAATAAAATCATAAGATCTTACTGCTTAGAGAAAAGTATTCATCTTAGCAGAACTTTCTTGACTTAAGGATGCTAGGTAAATATTTATATTATGGTTTTAGGCAAATTCTTTCTAGTTTGAAACTCAGTATGAGAACATTTTATAAACAGCTTTTATAATTTATTAAAAAAGTTTTGGAGTTGAAATACCAAGATTTTAAAAATTTTTTTGTAAGATACTTGTCTATATCATTAGAACTTGCACTGGTATATATGCTGCTGAAGCAAGCGCTAGAACTTGAACTTGTAGTGAAATACAGAACAGGTTTTTTGGTAGAGATATATGTAACAGTTCTTACATGTAAAAAAGGAGAGGTTACTATTTTTGCTCTTATAGAATATGCAGATGTCTTTCAACAAGCAACAGGAAGAAAATGCATATTTGAGAACTGAAATAATATCCCTTCATGAAACATCAGAAAAAACACAGGTAGATCTTATCATATCTCTGACTTTTAGATGTTATTTAATTTTGTTCAATTAAGGAATCAAGAACCAATATTAATACTAATTAACATAAATTCATACCATCACCATAGGTATAATTGGCTTACAACATTATATTTCAGGTGTACAACATAATGATTTACTATTTGTATACATTGCAAAATCATGACAATAATTCTAGTTAAGATACATCACCATGTATAGTTACAAAAAATGTTTTTGCTTGTGATTAGGACTTTTAAGATTCACTCTTGTGATTTCAAATATGCAATACAGTATTAACTAGTCATGATGCTATACAGTACATCCCCATGACTCAGTTATTTTATAACTAGAAGTTTATTATCTTTTGACCTCCATTACTCCTTTCAGCCATCCCTCACTCCCCTTTGTCTCTGGCAGCCACTTACCAGTTCTTTGTATCCGTGAGTTTGGTATTTTTGGTTTTTTGTTTTTTTAAGATTCTACATACTCTATAAGTGAGATTATATGATATTTGTGTGTGTGTGTGCGCGCGCGCACGTGCACTTGTGTGTGGATGTGTGTGTGTAGGCAAACAAGTTATTTCTCATAGAGCCAAGAAATAGTATTAATCACTTAAAATAACTTTTTGCGAGTACAATTTGGTTACTTCAATGTTGGGATCATAATGTTGCTGTGCTGTCTTTATGATGAAGACAATACAAAATAAATGTGTTCTTTTATAAAATAATAATAAAAATTACTACTACTACTTTTGCTGAACTAGTTGTAATTAACATTTACCAAACCCATTTCTACATTCCAGGCACAATTGTAAGCATCTTATGTTACTAACAAATTGTAATCCTCCCATTAGTGCTACTATAGAAGCTTATTATTCTCATTTTAAAGATAAGGAAGTTGATATACAGAGAGGTTTAATAACATAGCTAGTAAGTGACAGAGGTATAATTTGAGCTCAGGCAATCTAACTCCAAAGAAAGTTAGCTTGTTCTTTTCAAGGAGCAAGAGTTCACCTCTGTCTTACTCCCACGTATTCCTAAGTGTATAGTTTTTATATCTGGTTATAACTTTAAAGTGCTCCTAAACATGTTCCTAACTTGTATACTATACATACCACTCAGGCTTTCCAGACAATTTTTCATTTCTTTCTTGTTACCATTTTTTGAGTGTCTTTCTTTTTTATTGATCCTATAGAGTTAATCCGTCCCCATCCTTGAAGAACTTGTTCATTAAAAGATAAGATCCTTGGCAAATACAATTTGCAAAAATAACTGATAATTAGGATAAATGTTTTCCACAGGAACACAAATTTCAAATATCAAAAGACAACAGAATTGTATGGAAGATCTGTTATACAAAATAATTTTGTTTTATTTTGGGTGATCTGCCTTGTGAAATGGTACAATTATCTATATTTTGCTTTTATGAATACTTTAATTGGTAGTGAAAGAACTTAAGACATTTTGTGTTATTAGCTAAACAATTTGGAATGTTCATCTAACTTGGGGAATGAATTTCTATAATTTTGGCATCTACATTGTAAAGTCCGTTCTGTAGATATCTGGCTCTGTCTGACCAGTGTTCAGAATTGTGAAGAAACTGTTGAAAGCTTCATTTGATCCACCAGATGAACAAATTTCTCCTTTTGATTTAGAATTATGTGGGGTGTTGACTCCAAATACTGACAGTGTTATCTAATGAAATATCAATTGAAGGGGCGCCTGGGTGGCTCAGTCGGTTAAGCATCTGACTTCGGCTCAGGTCATGATCTCACAGTTCGTGGGTTCGAGCCCCGCGTCAGGCTCTGTGCTGACAGCCAGCTCAGAGCCTGGAGCCTGTCTTCACATTCTGTGTCTCCCTCTCTCTCTGACCTTCCCCTGCTCACATGGTCTCTCTCTCTCTCTCTCTCTCTCTCTCAAAAATAAATAAAAACATTAAAAAAGAAATATCAATTGGAGATAGGCTAAATAAATTAGGTTCACGTACAGAGTGAAATACTATGCCATCATTAAAAATAACGGTTAATAAGTAAAAATAATTATTTACTGGAGAGATCTGACATGCTGTACATATTGCCTTAGGTTTCAAATGACGTACTGACTAGGAAGTGTTCAGAGCTGAACAGCATGCTTGAGACTGTTAGCATGGAAAATGCCAGAATTATTGCTGACCATCAAGCCATTCTCCAGGTATTCATTTAATACTAGTCCATTTGTGATACAGTCAATAATAAAACTCCTTGGCTAAGAGACAAGGAAATGTGCATGACCAACTGAATAGAGAAAATATTTTAATAATTCCAAGAAATTTACTAAATTATTTTTTTAATTAGCAATTTTCAGTTTTAATCAGAGTGGTCATTTAGCCTTACCCTCAGTGCTTTATTAATGGTTTCTTCTCAAATACTATTACTTTAGGAAAAGTAATTACCTGTAATAGAATCATAGAAAACACTATGACTGACCCTAAAATACTTACTTTTTCCATAAACGCCAGTACTTTCCCATTTTGCTTATGCTATATTTCCTCTGCTGAGAATGGTCTTTACTTCTTCAGCTATTTGAAATTCTGTTCATTCTTTAAGACTCACTTTTATCAGGAAGCTTGCTCCCTCTAACCAGAAGGGATCAATTTTTTCTGTTAACTTCTACTCCTAGGATACTAAACATACTATCATAATAATAGCTCTCACTCTTTTGGGAGCATACTTACTGTATACCAAGCATTGTGCTAAGAATTTTACATATATTACGTCCTTTGATTCTAGCAGCCATTATGTAAAGGAATATTATCTTCACTTTATAAGGAAAGGAAAATGAGGTTTAGAGAAATGTATCAACTTGCCCGAAGTCACCTAGCTAGTAAGGCATAGAGCTGGATTGAAACCTAGGTCTCACTCCAGAGTCAGTGTTTTTAATTGTTACATTATGCTGCCTCTCTGTGCATTCCATAGGCGTTTATATGCATGGCTAACTTCCTGTATAACTTTGTGAGGTTCCTAGAACCAAGGACATTGTCTTATATATCTTTGCTATTTCCCATAGTGCTAACCACTCTACAGAACAGATATTCAATAAATATTTGTCATTAATTCAACAAGCACTTAGTGTTTATTCTGTGCAGCTATGGGATGCTAGGTCTAGATGGGATTATAGTAGTGAACAAGACAAAATCTCTACTTTCGTGAACTAACAATTTTGTAGAATAAATAATGTGACATAAGTAAGTGACACTGTCATAAGCATCTTTAAACTTTGGAATGTTACACAAGTGGCATTTTATTTTCCAAGGTGTGACAGTTTGCTTTGCAATCAAATATTAAGATAAAAGTGTTTTAAAATATATTTACAAAAGTAATTGTTAATGTTTACTATACTTGCAAAAGTTTCATTCATTGTAGGTAGAGGGGATATGTATAAAAATGTTATGTTCTGATACGTCCAACATGATGAGCCAGAGAAAATAAATGATGCAAAATAGTTACAGGCCTACATTGCTTCATCTTGCTTTGCAGATAATTGAATTTTTTTACAGATTGAAGATTTGCAGTAATCCTGCATCTAGCACGTCTGTCAGTGCCATTTTCCTACAGCAATTTGCTCATATTGTGTCTCTGTGTCATATTTTGATACTTCTCACAGCATTTCTGACTTTTTCATTATTTTCTGGTGATCTGTGATCAGTGATCTTTGATGTATTATTGTAATTCTTTTGGGGCTCCACAAACCAGGCCCATATAAAATGGCAAACTTAATAAATACTGTGTGTGTTCTGGCTTCTTTGAACAGCTATTCCCCCATATCGCTCCCTCTTCTCAGACTCCTATTTCCTGAGATCCAACAATATTGAAATTAGGCCAGTTAATAACCCTACAGTGGTCTCTGGCTAAGTGTTCATGTGGAAGGAAGAGTTGCACATCTCTCACTATAAGTCCAAAGCTAGAAATAATTAAGCTTAGTGAGGAAGGCATGTCACAAACCAAGATAGGCCAAAAGGTAGGCCTCTTGCACCATTTAGCCAAGTTGTGAACGCAAAGGAAAAGTTCTTGAAGGAAATTAAAAGTACTACAGCAAACATATGATGATAGAAAGTGATAAAAACAGAGAGGAAGGCAAACCATAAGAGACTATTAAATACAGAGAACACACTGAAGATTGCTGCAGGGGTGTTGAGTGGAGGGATGGGCTAAATGGGTGATGGACATTTAGGAGGGCACTTGTTGGGATGAACACTGGGTGTTATATGTAAGTGATGAATCACTGAATTCTACTCCTGAAACCATTATTATGCCGTATGTTAACTAACTTGGATTTAAATAAAATTAAAAAATAAATAAAAAATAAAAAAAAACAGTGAAACACCCTTATTGCTGGTATGGACAAAGTTTTAGTAGTTTGGTTAGAAGATCAAACCATTTACAGCACTCCCTTAAACCAAAGCCTAATCCAGGACAAGGCACTAATCACTCTCTTCAATTCTATGAAGGCTGAGAGAGGTGAAGAAGCTGCAGAAGAAAAGTTGGAAGCTAAGAGAAGTTGGTTCATGAGATTCAAGGAAAGAAGCCATCTCTATAACATGAAAGTGGAAACAAGTGCTAACATAGAAGTTGCAGCAAGTTCTCTATGAGATCTAGATGATTAATGAATGGGCCACACTAAATGACAGATTTTCAATGTAGATAAAACATGCCATTGGAAGATGCCATTTAGGACTTTCATAGCTAGAGAGAAGCCAATGCCTGGCTTAAAAACACAGGCTGACTCTCTTTTTTTTTTTTCCCTACTCAGTGTAAGGGAAACTTTATGGAAGCTCCAGGGCCACAGGGCTCAGGCAGGAGTCGGCCCTGAAGGCAAAGGAAGAGTAAATGGAGGGGCCTTATCTGACCTTCCTCTTAGGGTACAGGTTGTTCGTGTTGCCGCACTTCTTGCAGCTCAGGGGTACAGGTGAGCATAACACAACAGATAATCTTGTCACATTTGTATTTCTGAGTGAGCTAGAGGAGGGAAGGAAGGCTTGATGACGTAGCCCACAAACAAAGCACCAAGTGCAGGGTGAACTCTTTCTGAATATTATAGTCTCAGAGAGTGCCACCATCCTCTAGCTGTTAGTCTGCAAAAATCAGATACTGCTGGTCTGGGGGGATGCTCTCCTTGTCTTGGATTTTGGCATTGACATTCTAAATGGTGTCACTGGGCTCAGTCTAAAGGGTCAGAGCAAGAGTCGGGGTCTTCACAAAAATCTGCATTCTGCATTTGCTGCTCAGCCACTTTGTTGAACAGAAAGAGCCAAGCTGACTCTCTTTTTTGCGGCAAATGCAGCGACTCTAAGTTGAAGCCATTGCTTGTTGACCATTCTGAAAATCCTAGGACCCATAAGAATTATGCTAAATCCACTCTGCCTGTATTCTATAAATGGAACAACAAAGCCTGGATGATATCTGATTACAGCATGATTTACTGAATTTTTTTTTGTGGGGGTGGGGGGAGTGTGCATGTGTGTGAGCAGGACAGGAAAGGAGGGAGAAAGAGAATCTTAAGCAGACTCCATGCCCAGCACAAAGCCCAAGGGCAAGGGCTTCACATCTGTGAAGTCATGACCTGAGCCAAAATTAAGAGTCCGTCCCTTAACTGACTGAGCCACCCAGGTGCTCCAATTTACTGAATATTTTAAACCCATTGTTGAGACCTACTGCTCAGAAAAAAAATTCCTTTCAAAATATTACTGCTCATTGACAATGCACTTGGTCACCCAAGAGCTCTGATGGAGATGGACGAGATTAATGTTTTCATGCCTGCTAACACAACATCTATTCTGAAATCCATGAACCAAGCAGTGATTTTAATTTTCAGGTCTTATTATTTCATAAAGGCTGTAGCTGCCATAGATAATGATTACTGTGATGGATCTGGGCAAAGGAAATTGAAAACCTTTGGAAAGGATTCACCATTCTAGGTTCCTTTAAAAACATTCGTGATTTGTGGAAAGAGGACAAAACATCAACATTCACAGAAATTTGGAAGAAATGGAACCCTCATGGATGACCTTGAGGGGTTCAAGACTCCAGTGGAGGAAGTACTTGCAGATGTGGAAATAGCGACAGAACCAGAATTGGAAGAGGTGAAGATATGCTGAATTGCTGCAATCTCATGACACAACTTGAATGAAGGAGGAGTTGCTTTTTATAGATGATCAAAGAAAGTGGTGTCTTGAGATGGACTACTCCCAGTGAAGATGCTGTGATTGTTGAAATGATAACAAAGCATTTAGAATATTACATGAACTTAGTTGATAAAGCAACAGCAGGATTTAAGAGGATTGACTCCCATTTTGAAGGAAGTTGTACTGTGGGTAAAATGCTGTCCAAACAGCATAACATGCTATAGAGAAATAGCTCAAGAAAGGGAGAGTCCTTCGATGGGGCAGACCTCATTGTTAGCTTATTTTTTTAAAAATTTTTAACATTTATTTGTTTTTGAGAGAAAGAAAAAGCAGGAGAGGGGCAGAGAAAGAGGGAGACACCGAATCTGAAGCAGGCTCCAGGCTCTGAGTTGTCAGCACAGAGCCCGCTGGGGGGCCCGAACTCACTAGAAGTGAGATCATGACCTAGATTGAAGTTGGATGTTTAACCGACTGAGCCACCTAGGCTCCCCCATTGTTGGCTTATTTTAAGAACCTGCACAGCTACCCTAACCTTGAACACCACCAGCCTGGTCAGCAGCCGTCAACATCAAGGCAGGACCCTCCACCAGCAGAAAGATGATGACACTGAGAACTCAGATGATGGTTAACATTTTTTAGCAATAAGGTATTTTTAAATTATGTACATTGTTTTTCAAGACATAATGCTACTGCACACTTAATAGACTACAGTATGGTGTAAACATCATAACTTGTATATGCAATGGGAAACAAAAAGATCATTTGATTAGCTTTATTGTAATATTTGCTTTATTGTGGTGATCTGGAACTGAATCCATAATATCTCCTAGGTATTCCTATATAGTACTTTTGCTGTCACAGTATCTGAATGCATTTTTAAATTTTTCCAAAGAATTCACACCATTTACTAACCTGATTGTCCCTGGAAAGTGGGATTATTTGGGGTGGGGGGGGGAGGAGATACAGGTGAAGAGATCTTTTCACTTTATATGCATTGATAGTGTTTTACTTTTCAAAATAAAGTATGTGTCATACTGAAATTTTAAAGTACCAAAATATTCTTAATAGAATTTTTTATCTAAAAATATGTTCATGTTGAGTTTTATGAATTTTGCAGCAGGCTGGGTAGATAATGCATCTTCATCATTGGGTGGTAGAGCTATAAAATGATAGAACTGTGGTCAGGTCAGAGTGGGGACAGAGCTGAGCGTTAAATTCTTTAAAAAAAGGTTTTATTTATATAAAGATTTATCTTTCTTAAGTTAATTCAGTATCATTGAATGATACCTCATCAAATGACTTTGTGACATCCCAGCTTTCAATAATACTTTTAAAACTCAGGTAGAGCAGAAAATGATGACACAGACATTTCAAGAACAAAACTTCTTGCTGGATGCAGCCCATGCCAGTATCACTACTGAGCTACAGAATGTTCACAATCAGAAAACCCAACTCCAAGCACATCTGTAAGTAAATTATATAGGCAACTTCTTCTGCACCTTTTATTCTTGCCTTTGTATTTCTTATGCTTTAATCAGAACGCTTAATTCTGCATTTCTTGGGCCAGATACAAAGGTAAAAACTTTGCCTTCAAGGAACTAGTTTTGGTAGAACATTTTGGTAACTGCTCTCAGGCAGTATGCTCTCTGGGAACATGAATCTATTAAAGAAATCTCATTTAGTGCTCATGTCTCCTTGTTCTCTTCCTACAGGGACCATTTAATTCTTGAACATAATCAGTGTATCCAGAAAGCACAGGATGCTGAGAAGAGGGCAGCCTTGCAGAAAGAGCTGCTGGAATCAACTATTGGAAGATTGCGAGGTGAACTGGAAGCATCGATGCAAGAGAAGAAGTCTCTGCTAGAGGAGAAAGAAAGACTTCAGGAAGAGGTAGGCAGAAGCAGATTTATATTACCTCCTGGTTGGGGTGGTGATCTTGTTCTAAAACTATTTCGAGTGCAAGACAAGAAAAGAAATACAGCCCACCCAGATGCAGTTTGTCTGAGTTGCTCATTAAAGAAATCTTTAGGTAGCTAATCTGTGTTTTTTTAGCATGTGGAGTAGTCTGTGCCAAAAAGCATGCCCTTATACAGCATTAGTGAATGTCAGCTCGTAGGTCACACATCCTCATGTTAGCGAAGGGGTCAGATTTAAAAAAATTGATTTCCCCTGAAGGAGTGGGACAATGGAGGTTAAGGGGGAACAGCCCTGTCTTCCTATTAAGGAAGGAACCAGCAGAGTCTGACATGCAGACATGTCTTTCTAATTTCAGGGCTATTTGTGAAGTCTGCTCTGCCTCAGAGTCCCTGAGTATCCCCTTCTCTGAGAGGATGTGCTATCTCTGCAGTGTAGGTATTAATTAACATGCAGGGTGTGGCTGCTGTAGTAGAGCCTGTCAGCTGCTTTAAAATTGACCCATTTCTTTTTTTCCCCTCCTTGGGCAGGTTAATAAAACAGAGAAAGAAATAGACCAAGAAAAATGCAATTTGGAAAAGGAATTAGCTAAAAACAAGGTACTCCACATTTTATTTGTTGATATTTCACTGTATTTTATTTCCTTCTGTATCTCTGCCTCCTGCATCAGCTTGTCTTACTGAGGAGATGGGTTATTTTGTTGAATACCCAGATGTGGAAGGACAAAGAAGCCCCTGGGTGGATGCAACTCAAAGCACTCCAGTTACTGCGGCACAAGGCTGCTTCTGGGGAGCGCTCACTTGTGGAGCATCTGGTGTTTGCCAGTGAGTCATGACTACCTCTGACCCTAGTGTTACTAGGGTTTTAGCCAGGAAGTCCCTTGAGAGTGAGCTAATGGTCCGGTGGGAGGCAGAGATAATTGCTGACAGTGCTGGGGTTTTTTGTATTGTAAAGGTCAGTTGGGCTTCCTAAGTACCTATTAGCAATTTTCACCTTTCACTTCATCTGTGAGATACTCTTTTCTGGGTTCTAAAAAGATAGAATGGCCAGAGACACAATATAGTTCTTATTAAAATAAAACAAAAACCAATCTTTAAAACATTGCTGTTTGTGTTTCAAAATTGGAAGAGCATAAAGATTATGTGTCGCCCTCATCTGAAATTATCTGGAATGTCAAGGAGAATTAGCCTACCCTAGACAGTAAATTCTGCAACACATGTCAGTATAACCATCAATCCTTGATTACTTTTTGGCTCTGGCCCAATTAAATAATATTTATATTACTATTAGAATATGTGTGTAAACTTATAATTTAAGAATTGGGAAGAAAAGAAAAAGATAAATTCTGAGCCCAAGCTCTAATACAGTTCACCATGCTGGCAGGTAGTCTGAGGTTTAGTCACAAATCTCTAGGGATTTGAAAATAGTCCAACCTAAAAAAATTGTTATTATTTATTTATTTACTTAAAAGTTTATTTGAATCCAAGCTAGTTAACATACAGTGTAATATTGGTTTCAGGAGTAGAATTTAGTGATCCATCACACACATGTAACACCCAGTGCTCATCCCAGCCACTGCCCTTTTTTTTTTTTTAATGTTTTATTTATTTTTTGAGAGAGAGAGAGAGAGAGACAGCATGAGCAGGGGAGGGTCAGAGAGAGTGGGAGACACAGAATCTGAAAGACAGGCTCCAGGCCTCTGAGCTAGCTGTCAGCACAGAGCCCGACGCGGGACTTGAACCCACGAACCGTGAGATCATGACCTAAGCCAAAGTCAGACGCTTAACTGACTGAGCCACCCAGGCACCCCGCCACTGCCCTCCTTAATGCCCCTCACCCATTTAGCCCATCCCCCCACCCAACACCCCTCCAGCCACCCTCAGTTTGTTCTCTGTATTTAAGAGTCTCTTACGGTTTGTTTCCCTCTCTGTTTTTATCTTATTTTTGCTTCCCTTCAAATGCTCACTTCCCATGCTAAGGACTTTGCTGGTGTCAATTTGGCCTCAAATATGCTTTTTAAAATTTGGAAAATTGGTGGATACTATTAAATTCATGAATGCTTTTTGCTTAAAATGTTAGGGAATGTTACATGGCTAAGGCAAATACTGTATGTCTGTGAATAAAACATAGCATCATTTTGCTTGTCTGATTTTGTCTTAACGTAGGCTAAATGTAAGTTCATGGGGCTAAAAGATACTTGCTCATTAGAGAAGTTCTATTTGGCCAAATGATCATGCTTATACAGGGTCCTTTTTTTTTTCTTTCTTTGCCTAATTTGATATTTTTCAAATGTGTGTTCATTGTAAAGCTATGTTTTTCTAAATTCAAACTTATTAAGTTATAATATGCATAGTGAAATTCACTTTTTTTTAGTGTACAGTTCTGTGAGTTTTGACGTACACAGTTATATAACCACCATCACAGTGAAACTACAGAACATTTCTATCACCTCAGGGAGGTCCCTCGTGCCTCTTTGTAATCAACCTCTTCTTCCACTTCCATCCCTTGACAACCATGGATCTGCTCCTCTGTTCCAGTGGTTATGCTTCTCCCAGAATATCATAAATGGAATCATACAACATGCAGCATTTTATGTCTGGCTTCTTTTATTTAGCATAAGGTATTTGAAGTTCATGCTGTTGCATGTATCAGTTGTTTGCATTCCATTATATGCATATACCATAATTTCTTTACCTATTTGAAGGCCATTTGAGTTGGTAAATTTTGCAATTATGAATAAAGCCTGTATAAATATTCAAATATGAACATGTATTTTCATTTCTCTTGGCTCCTTAACAGGATTTGGAATTCTAGATCCTCTGGTAAATATATGTTTGACATAATAATAAACTATTCAACTGTTTTCCAAAGAATCTGTACTATCTTGCCTTCCCTTCAGCTTCTCTGCATTCTCACCAGCTCTTGGTATTGTTGGCCCTTTTAGTTTTAGCCCTTCTAACTGGCATAGAGTGGTTTATCATTGTGGCTGTAATTGGCATTTCTCTAGTAATTAATAATTCCGAGTATCTTTTCCTCTGCTTGTCATCCACAACTTGAAGTGTCTCTTCAATCTTTTAATCATTTTTAATTCAGTTGTTTGTTTTCTTTTTTTTTTAAATTTTTAAATGTTTTTTTATCATTTATTTTTGAGAGAGAGAGAGACAGCATGACCAGGGGAGGGTCAGAGAGAGAGGGAGACACAGAATATGAAGACAGTCTCCAGGCTCTGAGCTAGCTGTTAGCACAGAGCCCGATGCAGGGCTTGAACCCAGGAACCGTGAGATCATGACCTGAGCTGAAGTCGGACGCTTAACTGACTGAGCCACCCAGGCGCCCCCAGTTGTTTGTTTTATTATTGTTGATTTTTCTAGAGATTTTAAAATGGCCTTATACTGATTCTTATGTAAAAAATTCTTACTCTTTGTATATGTATAAATCTTATATGTGCTTTACATAGTTTTCTTCCACTTTATGCCTTGTTTTTTCATGCTCTTTCAAAGAACAGAAGTTTGACATTTTGATGAAATCAACTTACAAATTTTTAAATTTTTGGATCATAATTTTTTGTATCATACTTTTAATTTTGGGTCATATATAAGAAATTTTTGCCTAACCTAAGATCACAAAGATTTTCTTTTTTGCTCTCTAGATGTCTATAATTTTAGGGTTTATATCAGGTCCATGATCCATTTCTAGTTAATTTTTGGATTTCATACAAGGTGCAGTTCAAGGTTCATTTTATTTTCAGATGGATGGTCTGATCTAGTACTTTTTATTATTGAGATAATTAGTATACAATAGATTTACCTTCTTAAAAATTACAATTCAGTGGTTTCAGATGGCAAACATATCACTATCTAATTCTAGAATCTTTTTATCACCAAAACAAAACCTGGTGCCCATTAGCATTCACTCCCCATTCTTCCCTGCCCCCCGACCCCTGGCAACCACTATTCTACTTTCTGTCTCTATGAATGTGTCTGTTCTCACATTTCATATAAATAGAATGAAACAGTATGTGGCCTTTTGGGTCTGGCCTCTTTACTAGGTACAATGTTTCAAGGTTTATCCATACTGTTCCTTTTAATGGCAGAATAATATTATATTGTGTGACTGCACCACACTTGACTTAGTCATTGTTGATGACTGATCAACTGATCAACTGATGATCAGTTGATAGATATTTGGTTGTTCCCACTTTCTGGCTGTGAAGAATAATGGGATGAACATTTGCATACAATTTCTGTGTGTAAGCATATGTTTTCAGTTCTCTAGGAGTAAAACTGGATCATATGATAACTATCATTTTGAGAAACCACCGAAGTGTTTTACAAAGTGGCTGAAGCATTTTACAGTCCCACCAGCAGTGTATGAGGATTCAAGTATCTCCACATTTTCACCTACATGTGTTATTGTCTGCTTTTTAAAAAATTAATATACCCATCCAAGTGGGTATGAAGTATTTCATGGTGTTTTTTTAATTGAGGTGAAATTCACATAATAGAAAATCAAACACTTTAAAGGGAACAGTTTAGTGGCTTTATATATATTTGCAATGTTATGTAACCACTATCTCTGTCTAGTTCCAAAACATTTTCATCACCCTGAAGGAAACCCCATACCCATTAAGTAATAATTTCCTATTCTCTCCTTCCCCTCACCCCTGATAGTGACCAATCTGCATTCTGTGTGTATGGATCTACCTATCTGGATATTTCATATAAATGTAATCATACAATAAGTAATCTTTTGTGTCTGGCTTCTTAGCATAACATTTTTGAGGTTCATCCATGTTGTTGTACATATCAGTAATCCATTCCCTTTTACTCCCTTTTATAGTTGAATAATATTTACTGTGTGTGTGTGTGTGTGTATGTGATGTATATATACACATACTGTAATTTGTTTTGTTCATCTGTTCATCTATTGATAGACATTTGCATTGTTTGCACCTTTGAGCTGTTGTAATTAGTGCTGCTATAAATGTACATATGTGTTGTACATGTATTTGTTTGGGATGCATACCGAGGAATGGAATTGCTGGGACATATGGTAATTTTGAGTTTCTGAGGGACCACTGGATGGTTGTCCACAGTGCCAAACTATTTTACATCCCCACCAGCAGTGTACAAAGTTTCCAGTTTCTCCACATCCTCACCAACACTGTTATTTTTTTGTTTTTTAATAATAGCCATCCTAGTAGTTGTGAAAGTGGTACCTTGTTTTGGTTTTGATTTGCATTTCAATAATGACTAATAACTAAAGATGTTGAGCATCTTTTTATGTGCTTATTGGCCATTTGTATATCTTCTTTGGAGAAATGTCTATTTAGGTCAGTAGCCCATTGTAAACTGGGTTGTCTTTTAATTGTTGAGTTGTAAGAGTTCCTTATACATTCTGGATGGTAGATCCTTATCAGATATGTATGTGATTTGCAGGTATTTTTCTCCCATTCTATGGGTTCTGTTTTTTTGTTTTTATTTTGTTTTTTTTAAGAAAGAGCACAAGCAGGGGAGAGGGTCAGAGGGACAGAGAGAGAGAGAGAGAGAGAGAGAGAGAGAGAGAGAATCTTAAGTAGGCTCCATGCTCATCATGGAGGCTGAGCCCATGGAGGCCCAATCCCATGGCCCTGGGATCATGACCTGAGCCAGAATCAAGTGTTGGATGTTCAACCAACTGAGCCACCCAGGCACCCCTTACGGGTTCTGTTTTAAATTTTTAGATTTTTTGACCTTTCAGTTTACTTACTTATTTTTTTGGTTGTCTGTGCTTTGATGTTACATCTGAGAAATTATTGCCTAATCCAAGGTCACAAAGATTAACATTTTTTTGTTCTAAGAATTTTATAGTTTTCCATATTACATTTAGGTCTTTGATGCATTTTGAGTTAATTTTATATGTGGGTTGAGGTAGAGGTTCAACTTCATTATTTTATATGTGGATATCCAGTTGTCCCAGCACCATTTGTTGAAAGGCTGTTCTTGGTACTGAATAGTGTTAGCTCCTTTGTCAAAACTCAATTAACCATAGATGTATGGATTTATTTCTGGACTTTCAATTCTATTCCACTGGTTTCTATGTCTTTCCTTATGCCAGTACCACACAGTCTTGATTACTGTAGCTTTGTAGTAAGTTTTGAAATCAAGATGCAAGAGTCCCCCAACATTTTTTTTGTCAAGATTATTGTGACAATTCTGGATACTTATACTTCTATATAAATTTTAGGATCAACTATTAATTTTTGAAATTTTGATAGAATTTTCATTGAATCTGTAGCTCAACTAGGGGAGTATTGCAGTGAACATAGTATATTTTTTCTGTATAAGAATGTGTCATCTTCAAATAGAGATAGTTTTATTTCTCCCTTTCACGTTTGCTGCCCTTTCCTTCCTTCCTTCCTTGTATAATTGCCTTGGATTGAATCTTCAATACAGCACTGAATAGAAATGGTGAGAGCAGACAAACATCCTTGTTTTGTTCCTCAATTTTGGGGGAAAGCTTTCAGTCTGTCACCATTAAGTATGATGTTAGCTGTGGGCTTTTTCTAAAGGCCCTTTATCAGAATGAGGAAATTTCCTTCTTTTCCTAGTTTGGAGAGTTTTTATCATGAAAGTATGTTGAATCTTGTCAATTGCATATTCTATGTCTATTGAGATAATCCTGTAGATTTTGTCCTTTATTACTATGATATAGTACATTGGTTGATTTCAAATGTTGAACCAAACTTTCATTTTGGGGATAAATTTTACTTGCTCATGATGTGTAATCCTTTTATATGTTGTTTCATGTGGCTTGCTTGTTGAGGATTTTTGAATTGTTATAAATAAAGGATGTTGTTCTATAGTTTTCTTGTGATACTTTGGTTTTAATATCAAGGTGATACTGGCCTCTTAAAATGATTTGGCAAGTGTTCTTTCCCCTTTTATTTTTGGGAAGAGTTTTTGAGGCATTGGTGCAAACTTTAAGTGTTTTATAGAATTCACCAGAAGCCATCTGGTTATAGGTTTTTCTTTGTGGGGAATTTTTTACATGTTTTTAATTATTATTATTATTGATTCAATCTCTTGTTAGAGATCTACTCACATTTTCCACTTACTTTTTTAGTTTCAGTAGTAGTTCTTTCTAAGAATTTTTCCATTTCATCTAAGCTGTGTAATTTATTGGTATACAATTGTTCATAGTAGCTCATTTGCTTCATTTCTTTAAGTTCAGTATAATGTTCCCTCTTCCATTCCTAATTTTAGTAATTTGTGTCTTTCTTTCTCTCTCTCCTTTTTTCTTTCTTCCTTTTTTTTTTTTTTTTTTGTTAATACTGCTTAAGTATTGTCAGTTGTTAACAGCATTAAGTGTTGTCAATTTTGTTCATCTTTTCAAAGATCCAACTTTTGGTTTTACTGATTGTCTATTATTTTTTTTATTCTCTCTTTTATTTCTGCTTTAATCCTCATTATTTTCTTCCTTCTGCTTGCTTGGGTTTAATTGGCTCTTTTTAGTTTTTTACGATAGCAGCTTAGGTTGTCAGTTTACTTTTTCTTTTTTAACATAGTTGTCTACAACTATAAATTTCCCTTTAAGCACTCCTTTAGCTGCATTCCATACATTTTGTCATGTTTTCATTTTCGTTCATCCCAAAGTATTAACTTCCCTTGTGATTTTCTTTTTAGCTAATTTGTTATTTAGAAGTTTGTTGTTTATTTTTCCCATATGTGTGACTTTCCCAAATTTCCTTCTTTTATTAATTTCTAATTTTATTTCATTATGGTTGGAGAACATACTTTGTATAATTCCAGTCCTTTCAAATTTGTTGAGAGTTGCTCTGTGGCCTAACATGGTACGTCTGGAGAATGTTGCATATGCACTTGAGAAAAATGGTATTCTGCTATTGTTGGGAAGAGTGTTCTATAGATGTCCAGTTGCTTTATAGTGTTGTTAAAGTCATCTGTCTCCTCTATGATCTTCTAATTGTTCTATTCATTACTGAAAGTAAGATATTAAAGTCTCCAACTCTGTTGAATCATTCATTTCTCCCTTCAGTTCTATTAGTTTTTGCCTCATTTATATTAGGACTCTGTTGTTAGAGGCATATATATTTATAAATGTTACATCTTCTTGATGGATTGACCCTTTTTTCAATATATGATATCTTTCTTAGGCTCCTAGACCCAATTCTAACATGCCAAGGGGTTCCCCCCACCCCACAACACTGAGCAGTTTTTGGAAACCAGCAGGGCATCTGAGAATTCAACTCAATTCTTACACTGTCTACCCAGAGATAGCATTAGATTACCCAGATTAAGCGTTCAGTCCTACAAGACTTCTCCGACCCCTGACCTCCCACACTTCAGATGCCAGTCTCAAGCTCCAGGCTATTATACCAGGCTATTGTGCTTCTGACCTATTGGCTATAGATTGGAGGTTCCAACAACCTCATCCTTAGATTCTTTTAATTTGCTAGAGTGGCTTACAGTATTCAGGGAAACACGTTTACCAGTCTATTAAAGGATATGATAAATGATACAAATCAACAGCCAGATAAAAGATACATAGGGTGAGGTATGGGGAAAGGGCAATGAGTTTCCATGTCCTCACCAGGCACACCACTCTCTCCAATTTCCATGTGTTCACCAACTCAGGAGCTCTTGGAACCCAGGCCTATGGGGGTTTTATAGAGGTTTCATTGCATAGTTATGATTGACTTAGTCATTGGCCATTGGCTGATTCAGTCTTCAGCCCCTCTTCCCTCCCTGGAGGTTAGGGGCTAGGACTGAAAGTTCCAACCCTCTAATCACTTGGTTGGTCCTCCTGGCAATCAGTCCCCACCCTTGGGTGGGGTTCAGAAGTTACCTTTATTATTAACAGGACACCCATTTCACCTTTATGGCTCTAAAATGTTTTCAGGAACTGTGTATCATGACCACATATATCTGAAAAATGTATTTTGGTCACCCGAATGACCAAACATATTTCTTATAAGCCATTATATTATAATGGTCTTCATCTCACACATTTTTGTCTTAATCTCTATTTCGTCTAATGTTAGTATAGCTACTTCAGCTTTTTTCAAGGTTACTGTTTACATGGTATATCTTTTTCCATTCTTCTACTTTTGACCTATTCGTGTCTTTGAATCTAAAGTGTGTCTCTTATAAACCACATATAGTTGGATCATTTAAAAGATGCATTTTGCCTATCTCTGCTTTTTTGGTGGCGTGCTTAATCCATTTATATTTAACATAATTACTGCTAAGGTAGGATTTACATCTGCCACTTTACTCTTTATTTTTTTATGTCTTATATACTTTTCGTTCCTCTCTCTCTCCATTACTGCCTCCTTCTGTGTTAAGTAGATATTTCTAGTGCACTATTTTAACTCCCTTATTCTTTCTTTAACTGTATATTTTTGCATTATGAGTAACCAAGAAAGTTACAAACAAAAAATACATATATAAACACCTTTTGGGGTGCCTGGTGGCTCAGTTGGTTAAGCGTCCGACTCTTGATTTCAGTTCAGGTCATAATGTCACAGTTCGTGAGATCAAGCCCCATGTCGGGATCTGCACTGACAGCGTGGAACCTGCTTGGGATTCTCTCTCTCCCTCTCCCTCTCTAGAAATAAATAAATATTTAAAAACAAAAACAAGAAAAACACTTTTTATATATGCCTATATTGCTACCTTTACTGTAGCAGCTGTACTCTTTATTTCTTTATGTGAATTCCAGTTATTATCTAATACCTTTTTATTTCAGCTTGAAGAACTCTCCCTCATATTTCTTCCAGGGCATTTTTTCTGTCCCCATAGTCCCACCAGAGAGTGGACCCTGGTCCAGACCCACATAATTTTAATTGAGATTAAAGAGAATTGAGCAATCCCTATCAAAATAATACCAGCATTCTTCACAAAGCTAGAACAAACAATCCTAAAATTTGTATGGAATCAGAAAAAAACCCCGAATAGCCAAAACAATCTTGAAAAAGACAACCAAAGCTGGAGGCATCACAATCCTGGACTTCAAGCTGTATTACAAAACTGTAATCATCAAGACAGTATGATACTGGCACAGAAACAGACACTCAGATCAGTGGAACAAAACAGAGAACCCAGAAATGGGCCCACAAATGTATAACCAACTAATCTTTGACAAAGCAGGAAAGAATATCCAATGAATAAAGACAGTCTCTTCAGCAAATGGTGCTGGGAAAACTGGACAGCACAATGCAGAAAAATGAACGTGGACCACTTTCTTACACCATACACAAAAATAAACTCAAAATGGATGAAAGACCTAAACCTAAGACAGGAAGCCATCAAAATCCTAGAGGAGAAAGCAGGCAAAAACCTCTTTGACCTCAGCTGCAGCAACTTCTTACTCAACACATCTCCGGAGGCAAGGGAAGCAAAAGCAAAAATGAACTATTAGGACCTCATCAAAATAAAAAGCTCTGCACAGTAAACAATCAGCAAAACTAAAAGGCAAGTGATGGAATGGGAAAAGGTGTTTGCAAATGACATATCAGATAAAGGGTTGGTATCCAAAATCTATAGAGAACTTCTCAAACTCAACACCCAAAAAACAAATAATCCAGTGAAGAAATGGGCAAAAGACATGGATAGACGCTTCTCCAAAGAAGACATCCAGACGACCAACTGACACATGAAAAAATGCTCAACATCACTCATCATCCAGGAAATACAAATCAAAACCACAATGAGATACCACTTCACACCTGTCAGAATGGCTAACATTAACTCAGGCAACAAGAGATGTTGACAAGGATGCAGAGAAAGAAAATCTCTTTTGCATTGCTGGTGGGCATGCAATCTGGTGCAGCCACTCTGGAAAACAGTATGGAAGTTCCTCAAAAAATTAGAAATAGAACTACCCTACAGCCCAGCAATTGCACTACTATGTTTTTATCCAAGGGATACAGGTGTGCTGTTTCGAAGGGGCACATGCATCCCAATGTATATAGCAGTGCTATTGACAACAGCCAATGTATGGAAAGAGCCCAAATGTCCATCAATGGATAAATGGATAAAGAAGATGTGGTACAGAGATTCAAGGACAAGATGGCAGAAGAGCAGGGAGCTCTGTAATCCACGCACGCCCGTATGGATTGAACTGAGAAGGACTGAAGGGATAAAACTTGGATTTGCAAGTGGGGGAAAGAAGAAACAGACGCCAGAAAGAAGACAACCTCAAAGATGCCTGAGTGAGTGACTGTGATCTGGGAAATTAGGGGACGGGCGGTCCCAGTGGTGCAGGGGAAGGAGC
>CM053578.1:69942713-69971709 GCA_028646485.1 Cryptoprocta ferox | reverse complement strand
TAATCCTTTGTAATCAACAAAGGGTGAATCTTAATATATATTGTGGACTTTAGCTAATTATGATTTATCAATATTGGTTCATCAACTGTAACAAATGTACCACACTAATGCGAGATGTTAATAAGAGGGGAAACTGTGGGGATGGGAAGAACAGGTTTATGAGAACTGTTTTCTGTGTGATTTTTCCATAAATGTGAAACTTCTCTTAAAAAAAAAAAAAAGAGTCTGGGTGGCTCAGTCGGTTGAGTTTCTGACTCTTGAGTTTGGCGCTCAGGTCATGATCCCAGGGGTGGTGGGATCAATCCCTGCATCGGGCTCCATGCTCAGTGTGGAGTTGGCTTAAGATTCAAGATTCTTCCTCTCCCCCCCCTTCCCCTTCTCCCCTTCTTGCACGCACTCTCTCTCTCTCTAAAAAAAAAAAAAAAAAAATCACATTAAAAAAATCACATTAAAAAAGTCTACTAAAATATCTGAAAACTAAAAATATGCTACACATAATACATTTGAACTATGAACAATCATGCTTTTATCAATAATTACTAGCAAATAAAGTATGTAAGAGAATTTTCCAGATAGCTATACTTCTCACTTTAAGCACTAAAATCCGTAACTTAAAAAGTAATTTTAGGGGTGCCAGGGTGGCTCAGTAGGTTGAGACTCCAACTCTTGGTTTCGGCTCAGGTCATGATCTTGCGATCGAGCCCCATGTCTAGGTCGCACAGAGCCTGCTTGGGATTCTCTTTCTCCTTCTCTCTCTGCCCCTCCCCTATTCATTCATTCTCTTTCTTTATCAAAATAAACATTTAAAAAAATAAAAAGTAATTTTTCTTGAAACGTTTCCTAAAAAGTATATCTACTTCTGTTTCATGTAACAGAATATTTTAAAGATTATTTGATCCTCTTGAATTGGATTAATATCAATAATTATTCTGTCAGGGGATATTGAGGTTTTTAGGCCAGGTTGTATTGGATTACTAATTCTCCTGACTCTTCCACTGTTTTCAGCTGCGAATTTTTTGTCCAGCAACTTTTAGCAGCCACCTACTTCACAATTCTCAATCTGTTATCTACTAAAACTTGGGCTGAAATGGAGGTTTCAAGGTAAAATTAGATGAGCAGGCTTCTTAAAAGCTGTTTGTTTTAAACACAACTTTAGTTTAAAAGGTCTTTGTATGAAGGTGTTCACTTAGCTCTAGCATATGAATATTGTGGTAACTAATTTCCTTTCTGGCTCACAGAGCACTTATTTTATTTCTGGTTGTATGACCATATTGAGGCAAAAGGAATTCTTAGTGTCAAATAAGGGCAACCACTTTCACTTGAATTTCATGTGGTATATTTTTAAAGTCTTCCTACTACATAGTAACATATTTTCTTCTTCAAAGTTTTTCATTCTTTCTACTTTCTTAACTTCCCTTTGGCAATTCCAATGCCCACCTCCCACCAAAGCATCTTTTTTATCTTACCTCCTGAATTCTCAAGTTCATTTTACGTTTTGTGGTCTTCAGTTCCTCTTCAATAATGGCTGCATTCTTCTAAAAGTACAAGGAGAAAAGGTTCTAAATAATCTGAAATGATAGAAGGAAACTGTCTATAGGCCCATCAGTTCAAATCTAGACTCTTTTCTAGCAACCTATAAATGCTATTCTGAATATGGTTATACTTATTTTGAGTCTGAAGTAATTACAATGGGGTATCTAAAGAAGGTTATTTTATTAGTTTGATTCATGACTTCTATCATTTTCCCTTTTAGACCATAAAAAGAGATTAATCACATTCACTTTGTACATAAAATAATGAGAGAACCTGGTAACTGCTAGAACTCTTCCTTACAGGATATATATATATATATATATATATATATATAAGTATTCTATTTCTTCTAGTCTCAAATATTATCCATGCTTAGGAGCTGAGGGTCAAAAACACAGTTTTCAGGGGCACCTGGTGGCTCAGTGGGTTAAGTGTCTGCGTGAGTTCAGGTCATGATCTCACAGTTCATGAGTTCAAGCCCCACATTGGGCTCTGTGCTGTCCATGCAGAGCCTGCTTCAGATCCTGTGTCCCCCCTCTCTCTGCTCCTCTTCCTCTTGCACGTACGTGTGCACTGGCTCTATCTCACTCTCTCTCTCAAAAAAAAACAAAAAAAACAAAAAACAAACACAGCTTTCACTATTTGTTCTCTTTAATGTCACTATTAATGGTACCACAATCCAATTTTTACTGATGTAAAAAAACCTCAGTCATCTTTGCCTTCTTTCCTACTCTCAGCTCCTGTCCAATATGTTCTAGCATATCTTTCTTCACAGAATCTCTTTCTTTTCAAAATGCCACAACCCTAGGTCAGACCTAATAAGGCTTATGCCCCGAATCATACAATGAACTCCTAATTGGTTTCCCAAACCTCTACACTATTGCCAGATTACTTTGCCTGTTTTTGATATGTCACTTCCTTATCAAAATGTTAATCACCCTCCATCCGATCAAGCCCAAAATTGAGTATTTCTGATTTTGAAATCCTCTATAATGTGACCTCTAGCTAATTTCCAGTTTATCTGCCCCAAACAAATCCTCCCTGCTGTCAGCATAGTTTATGCATTTCCTCTAACTGTACCGTGGAAAGATCTATGTTCAAACCTGGGTAACAGTAAGAAGACAAGGAAGTGTGATCTTAGAGAAAATGAATTCTCTCTGGGCCTCAATACTTTTATTACTAAAATGGAGACAATACTATCCTATATCACGCATTTTTTTTAAATTAAAATAACATATTTACCATCTATTATACTGCCTGGCCCGAGGAGGGAAAACAAAATTGTTAGTTTATTATCCTACTCTATGTTTTCCTGCCTCAGTATGTATTCCCTGAAATGTCCTCACCTCTCTATCCTGCCTTCTAAAAGTTCAGCTCATGTCTTATCTCTTTCTTGATGTTTCCCCTAATGTATTCTAGATAGGGCACACCTACCCTCTCAAACCCACCTGAACGTGAAACACTTATTCCTCAATATTCACTGATTATCCCACACTGCCCTTTATCATTTCCTATGCCCTTATATTTTCTCTACTTAGTACTTCATGCTATTCCTTGCTGTCCCAGCTAGCATGTAAACTCCTCGAAGAGCAGAGACGCTACCTTGTATCTCTGGACTCTCACTTTCATGTGTATAGGGTAAGGGCTCTATAAATATTACATTACTGATAGCACATAATGGTTTACATTATTAATGCAGATAACTTTGAAGTGTCAAGAATTCCCACATTACATCACCATTTTTAAAAGTCAATTTTATGGGTCTGTTGCCTCCTCCAGTTAACAGATAATAGTGAATCTGTATTTCAGAAATCTGGATTCAAACCTTGGTCTCTGAGGCAATCTCCAGGGTGGCAGTCAACCTTTGCACTTCTTCTTGTGCCTTGTCTTCTTCCTCTTTTACATCTCTTAGTTGCTGGTGCAAATTCATCACTTCAAGATGTAACAGCTTCAGGTCCTTGGTATGCTCCTCCTGTATTGCATTCAGTCGATCCTTCACAAAAGCTACCCAACAGCAGAGAAGGGTCATCAAGCAGTTGAAAGATCAGGAAAGGAAAAGAATCATAAACTCATTAAACACCCATATAGGACCAAATTTCTGATGAGTCTCTTCTCTCTGTACCTGTTCTCTGTGGATTCAAATCCTTTTCAGTTTGCAGACGAAAGATGTTCATCTTCAAGGACTGGATGAGGCTTTCCAGACGGCACATTCGATTTACCAGAAACTCACAGTTCTTCCATAGAATATCTGTTTTTCCTGAACACATGACTTCATTCTGGATAGGACTAATGATGTTCTGGCTCACAGCCTCTCCTAAATATTTTGGAGCTTCCAACTGGCCTCTGGACAAAGATCCCAATTTAATGATATTATGTAATACAATGTGTACTATGGTAATCCCAACCAGCAGGTCAATATAACATTTCTACCAAGAATAAAAATTAGATTCCTTAGTTAACAAGCATCCATTCGCTTCTCCAAATTTAAATGTAGAAACCACCATTAGGTATTGAGGATGAGACTATTGTCAGATGGATAAAGACCACTGACATTATAATGGTTGTTTCTTTTAATGTGGATTTTTTGTAAACTTTTATGTGATACTTAAAATATGATAAATCTAAATCTATAAACTAAGAATAAATGTTTATTTTTGAGAGAGAGACAGAGACAGAGTACAAGCAGGGGAGGGGCCGAGAGAGAGGGAGACACAGAATCTGAAGCAGGATCTAGGCTCTGCGTGGTCAGCACAGAGGCCGATGCAGGGCTCGAATACATAAACTGTGAGATCATGACCTGAACCAAAATCGGACACTTAACTGAGCCACCCAGGCACCCCCTAAACTAAGAATTAAAGTTAGCATGGAGACAATATGTTCACATATTTTTGGAAAAATTTTAAATAAGGTCATAATAAACATTACTCTCTTTTTTAATGTTTATTTATTTTGAGAGAGAGAGAGAGAGAGAGAGAGAGAGAGAGAGAGAATCCCAATCCGGCTCCGTGTTGTCAGCACAGAGCCCAGGGTAGGGCTCAAACTCATTAACAGCGAGGTCATGACTTGAGCCAAAATCAGAGTTAGATGCTTAACTGACTGAGCCACCCAGGTGCCCCTAAACGTTCCCGCTTTATTCTAACATACTTATCATCCATACAGATTTAATCTTTAAGTGAAGAATTATTCATTCTATGGGTGTTATAATGCCAAGTATAATTATTTTAGGTTTTCATGAGAAACACAAAGGAAATATGTATGTAATCTTAAAGACAACAACAGCAGTAAATTTGATATTGGCTGCTTAAGCACCCCGATTCCTCAGGCTATTGATAATCCAACTTTTGGTGGCAATATCTTCTTTAGCCAAGGGGGGGAAATGGTTTTTAAAGACTTAAAGCCTTTCTGTTTTTAATATAATTTATTGTCAAATTGGTGAATGCCTTTCTATAATTTACAATTAATCTGGGAAAGAAAATGAAAACCATTTCAATGGCATGAATCAAGCTTAAATGTTCACCTTAACTAATATCAAAGTCTATTTTTGATTTAAAAAATGAGAACCAAATTTTTTCTAATTATACAAAAAAATTCCACATCTTTTTTCAATCAAGTTTTGAAGGTGAACAGGATATCACCGTTTGTGCACCGAATTAGCACACTTTAAATATCTATTTAGGGGAATAGTGGTAGTATCTCTTACATGATAACAATTATCTTGCCATTATTTTCTAATTAATGTTCAAATGGAAACTGTTTTTTTCTCAATTCTTTCATAAACACCTATTTCATCAGCCAAACCATCCGCACTATGACTCCTTATTAATAACCAGTGAAGCAAAATTCTTCAATTTACAAAGATCTAGTTCATTTTCTTGTTACCTTTTTTCACCAAAGTTCAACATTATTAGGTCATCCCTCAGAGAACTGGTCTGTTCCTCAACTATTCTCATCCTTTGCTGAAGTACCGTGAATGTTTCAGAAGCTGTAGCATTGATGTGGGTTGGAGAGAGGACCTGCCTGGACATTTGCACCTGAGATTAAAGTCACATTATGAGTACAGTAGTATAGTAGGTTCTATTATGGTTCAAAATAGTCACTGTGCCTTCTTATGGGAGAATTATACATCCCTGTCCTGTTGAGTTCGGAAATGGCCATGTGTTTTGCTTTGGTCAATTTAATGTGGGTGGAAGCTTTAAGAGCCAACTGGTCTTTCATCATCTTCTTCTTTTTCCCCCTCCATGAGACGGGCAACAACCCAGACAGTGCCTGCCTCATGTGCCAAGATGAAGACATGAAGCAGAGCCATGACCTGTCCATGACATCCATTGTGAGTGGGCAATAAACTTGTGCTGTTATAAGCCACTGAGATTGTTGAGTAGTTTGTTATTGCATCATAATCTAATCTATCCTATCTGCTACTTTTAGACACATACTCAGACCTATGACTCTGCTGAGGGAATTATTACCCTTTCATTACCAGCCATTGTCATTTTAACATATTGCAACCCGGGGCACCTGGGTGGCTCAGTGGTTAAGCGTCTGACTCTTGGTTTTGGCTCAGGTCATGATCTCATGGTTCATGAGAGTGGGCTCCAAGTCTGGCTACACACCGACAGCATGGAGCCTGCTTGGGATTCTCTCTCTCTCTCCTTCTCTCTACCCCTCCCCCACAGTCTCTCTCCTCTCAAAATAGATAAAACATATTCCAATCAACCTGTCAGAAAAAAATTCTATACTGAGACTTCTAAGCTATTTATTTTATCTATTTATCTATCTATCAATTTTGAAAGTGACAGAGACAGCACACAAGCAGGGTAGGGGCAGAGAGACAGCAAAAGGGAGAGAATCCCAAGCAGGCTCTGCACTGCTAGCATAGAGCCCACCGTGAGATTCAAACTCCCAAAACTGTGAGATCATGACCTGAGCCAAAACCAAGAGTTGGACGCTTAACTGACTGAGCCACCCAGGCGCCCCCTGAGCAACTACTGTAAAATAAATTTACTAACTACACTGAAGCAGCAATTTTAAAAAATAGTTTGCAAAGTTAATTTCATAGCCTAGCAGACTCGTCTATAGCTATTGATATTAAATTTCGAGACTTCTCTCCCCAAACTGTGTAAGAGTAAATGGGAGTAGCAAGACTACTTTTTTGAAATATTAGTGACACATTAGGCAGAATTAGCATAGAAGCAGTCCCAACATATAAGTGAATCATAGGCCCAAAGTTCAATGTCAAGGTCACTGATGGAAAGAAACTTTAAGGACATTTTCCTGCTGCAACTCCATCCTACACAGACATTTCTATACTAACCAGCCTGTAAACCTTAACCATTACTATTCCTGTAGAAACATGTTCATAAAGACCCCATTTCAGATATTAGGAACACATGTCTTCTCCCCTATTTTCTGTATAATCAGATCTCTCTGCCCTCACCTCCCAGGCAGTGGAAGTGATGACTACCTCAGGTCCCAGGCACTGAAGGTCGTCTCCATCACTCAAGGCAAGAACCAAAGGAGTGGGAAAACTGGTGGCAGGATGTAATGGGGCAAGAAGCACGGTGCGGAGCTGTGAAAAGGATGAGCTTCTTGACAATGTAACCGTGCTACAGCCATCAAGGACACATCTTCATCCTGAAATAGCTCTCCAATCACCTTTTATCTTCCTCCCACAGGTCCCAGAGAATGACCTATTCTCTTTCCTTCTTTTTTTTTTAAACTTTACTGAGGAATACTTGGATATAATAGAATACATTTAAAGCGTACAATGTGATGATTTGATATACACATACACTGTAAAATGGTTATCAAGAGCAAGATAATAAACACATCACCCCACACAGATAATATAGTTAACTTTGTGTGTGTGTGTGTGTGTGTGTGTGTGGTGACAATGCTTAAGATCCACTCATAACTTTCAACTATACAACAGATTACTGTTACCATGCTGTACATTAGATCCTCAGAACTTATTTGAAAAGGTAACCTACAGAATGGTAGAAAATAATTACATGCCACAGATCTGTTAAGGAGTTAAAGTCCAAAATATAACTCAATAGCAAAAAAGCAAAGAATCCAAGTAAAAAGCAGGCAGAGGACCTGAATAGACATTTTTTCCCAAAGACAATGTACAGAGGGTTAATAGATAAATGACAGGGTGCTCAATATCACTAACCACCAGAGAAATGCAAATCAAAACCACAATGAGTATCACCTCACACCTGTTAGGGTAGCTATTCTCAAAAAGATAGCAAATGTTGGTGAAGATTTAGAGAAATGAGAAGCCTTACTCACTGTTGGTGGGAATATAAAATGGTACAGCCATTATGGAAAACAGTATGGAAATTCCTCAAAAAATTTAAAAATAGAACTACCACATGATCCAGCAATCCGACTCCTTGGTATATATCCAAAGGAATCAAAGACATCATTTTGAAGAGGTGCCTCCTCACTCATGTTCATAGCAGCATTATTCAGAATAGTCAAGATAGAGAAACAACCTACATATCCTTATCCTTCAACAGATAAATGGATAAATAAAACGTGATATATATATATATATATATATATACATATATATACGTGGGTGTGTGTATGTGTATACTTAATAAAATATTATTTGGCTCTAAAAAGAAACTCTGCCATTCACAACAACATGGATGAACCTAGAAGGCATTATGCAAAAAGTGAGATAAACAAGACAAAGAAAAATATTTATATGTGGAATTTTAAAAAAGGTTGAAACAGAATAGAATGGTCTGGAGGGAGGGGGAAATGGAATGATAAAGGTCAAAGGGTACAATTTTCTTTTTACTCTTATTTTAGCGCTTCTGACCAGGATTTCTCTCTTTTATTTTCCTCTATGAAGCAGAAAGCATTTCTAACACATATAATTTGAATTTTTAAAAAGATTTTCTGTTAACACTCAGCTTAAGGACATGGGGGTAGAGAAGCTCTTTATTATTAATTTCCTTCCATGCTTTCAATTTTTCCTGAAGCGAGAGACAAAGGTACATATAGATAAAGGGGACTTTGGATATACAAAGATTTGAAGTTAGGTTCATCTAGGTTTCTGAAAAAAGCCAGATTTGGAGAGTCCTGTTCATGTTACCACAAGAACCAGGATAGTGATTCTCAGGGTAACAGAAGGAAGAGCCTGCATGAAACCAGGGCTAGGGTTGGAAAAACCACCACTACTGTGGGGTGGGGAGAAGACGGAAGGGTAACAACGGAGAAACACCACAGGGATTTACCCTCCATTTCACTTTCTGTCACCTGCTGTTTCCTTACTGTCCATCTAGAAATAAACGAGGCCTGAAATGAGGAGAAAATATAAAAGGTGTTTAGTAAGGTTTGGGGTAGACATAGTTGGCTCTTGTTCTCTCTCTAAAAGAAGCTGTAAAGTTCATGCCCCCAGCCTCCCTTGCAACTGACACACCCATATGACACATGCTGGCCAATGAGGCTTTAGACAAAAAGTTTGCAAGGAGCTTCTGGGAAGGGTTTTGTTTTTCCCATTAAAAAAATTGAAATGATGGCACCTGTCCTTTCCTTCCCCATATGAGGCCCAGAGTTTTGAGAGCTTTCTTTCAGTTAGCCATGTAGTACCTCACTTTTAGATACAAAGAGCCAGGGATCACCAGCATCTGAGAGACACAAGGAAAAGGCCAGAGAAGTTCAGATTAGCCTTTTTTTGTTGTTGTTGCAAAACTAGTAACATGCAATACGCTTATTAAGAAAAATAAACTTTTTCTTGTTTTAATCACTTTTTTCTGTTGCTTGCAACAAAACATTCCTAACTGATACACAGTGGTCCAAGGCAATAGCTAGTGGAGAAACAAGTAGAAGGAGGCCATGAAAGAAATGACAAGCAGTGCTGGGAAGTGGGGGGAGGACAACTGCCATAGCAACTTGTGAGGCTGAGGCAGCTGGTTATAATATAAAGGATGGTCCCTATCAATTTATACCAGAAGCCAAGCACAAAATACTAATACAAGCATTAGTCCATTCTGGGGAAAATATACAGGAAATGGAATACAAGTTTCCCACATATTTTGAATGGCATATAGGTTGCCACCTAAAATTTCTGCATGTAATTATTGAAAAAAAATCACAATTTTGCTGACATGTCTCTAAGGTACCTATGATATGTATAAAATGCTCTCATTTACTTTACAGTATATAGGCTCTTTCGGCCATAAAAATAAACTGGAAAACAATTCAAATTAAATTGCTTCATTAAAAAAAAAAAAAAGAGGAAGTCAATATATGTTTGAATAAAAATTTGATTTTCATCATCACTCATACCCACCTGATCTACAATGGAGCTACTCAGGCTTCTGGAAGGAAAAAAACAAACAAACAAAAAGAAACAAACTTGGCCCCCAGACTCTGAGGGGGAAGAGATTTACAGAAAATTCACCCTAAGGAAGGGAAGACTGAGGTGCCTGGGACAGACTGATGGCGGGCAGGGGATAAAGCTTCTTAGTGAACCTGGCAGTGTTCTTGAAATATTCTCTTAATGAATCACTGATGAGCATGTTCAAGTCATCCAAGAAGTTGACTAGAAAGCTAAACAAGCCAATCTACCCTTTGGAGATTAAAAACAGGTCCCAGGATTAGCTGAACACCATCCCTCCACAAACCTTCCCTGCAATGGGGGAAAAAATGTCAAGGTCAGGAAAGCCCAAGGAAGCAAAGAAGGAAGCAATGGTGGATGAACAGCAAGAGCAAGACAGCCTTAATATCCACCGGGGAGAGTGCCTGAGTACCTGGGAGCCTGTTACAGAAAGAGTGGGGTAACTACCCAGGATCAGGTAAATCTGTTGAGTTGGGAAAGATTCTCATTTTCACGCAGTTACTCATACCCGTCTATCCTCCCTCATTTGGCAGGCTCCCACACACAATCCACTGGCCACTTGGCAGATCCTCTAAAGTCACAGCTCAAAAGCTCATAGTCTAAGAAGTACTGTCTTACAAGAAAAGAACATAGCTCTAATTGCTACTATTCTAGCAAAGAGACTATGGCTTGACTTATGTGTGCTTTGCTATTTTTGAAAAGGTGCAAATATCATTGAATATAGTCTTGAACCTAAGTCCTGATCCTTGATCGTAACAGTAATAAAATCACTGAGATATAAACTTCCAGTTTTAAAAAAGTTCATTCACAGCTACTTTTAAAGATGTATTATTATCAAATTAATTTAGGGAGAGTACTTCTAAGGAGCTCCTAAGTAAGTTACCTCACTGAAAGGACGGCATGATTAAGACTAATGTCATACGTAATATCCTAGTACAAGCCAGGTGACGGAAAAGGGAATACTTGGGGTGCCTGACTGGCTCAGTTGGTGGAGAATGCGACTCTTGATCTGGGGGTTGTTAGGGCCCCACACTGGGTATAGAGATTACTGAAATATAAATTAAAAAAAAAATAGGGACACTTGCTTTGGTGGACATAGACTCCACTCCGACACCTGGCAATACGTACAACTATACCCTGTCGGTTCTAACATAACAGGCCAGGGACTTGATGTTATCGCAACCACTGGAAAATAATGTGTTCAGTAATACTGTCTTCATTCACTCATAAAGCCAACGAACATTTTTTGAATGCCTACCATGAGTTGGATACTGTTATAGGCACTGGGAAATACAGCAGGGAACAAAACAGACAAACTCCCTTGCCCTCATGCAGCTTATATGCCAACTAAGGAACACAGACATAAAGTAAAACACATAGTTTGTTCATTGGTGATAGTGCAATGAGGAAAAATAAAGTAGGAAAGAGGACAGAATAGGAGCGGTGGTGCTGGCTTTCATTTTAAACAGACTGATCAAAGAAAGCCTCACTGAGATGATATTTGGGCAAAGACCGTGAAGGAGGTGGAGGAGCAAGTCATGTAAATAGCGGAGGGACCGAGAACTCCAGGAAGAGTGAACAGTGAGTACAAAGATCTTCACAAACAGTAAGGAGAGCAGTCTGGCTGGAGAGAAGTAAGTGAAGAAGAGAACTATAGGAGGTGAGGTTAGAGGGTAATAAAGGGACCAGATCATTTCAGGCCTTAAAGGCTACTGTAAAGATTTGGTCTTTACTCTCAGTGACTCTCAGAGCCATTGGAGGGTACAGAGCTGAGGAGTGCAGTGATCTAACTTACTTTATTTTTTTAACTAATCACTCTGGATACCCTCCAGCCATGCTAGGAGGACAACCACAGAAGCAGGAAGACCAGTTGGGCAGCTGCTACAATAATCCGGCTGCTACAATAATTCCCTCAGCTAGAGCCAGTGCCACTGGCTAGGACCAGGGTGATAGCAACGGAATAGTAAGAAGTAGTCAGAGTCCAACCATATTTTAAAGATTCGTTTTGCTGATGAATTAGATATGAAATATGAGAGCAAGGAAGCAACTGGAAGATGGTGCTGCCATTTATTTAGACAATGGAAGCCTGTCAGAAGAATTATCTTTAATCAGAAGATTGAGTTGTTTTGGAAATGTTAAATTTAAAACGGGAAAGATGACCAACACATGACTGAACTTGTAGATATAGAGTTGAGGGGAGAGTTGTGGACTGGAGAAAAAATTCTGAAGTTCTCAACACACATGTGGCTTGTAAAGCCACAAGACTGGCTAACGGAGAACAGAAAGGATTTAGGGACCTAGTCTTGAGTGCTCCAAGACTAGCAAATCAGGGGCATGAGGAGTGTGTGGGTGTTCAAGCCAGCCCTTCTCCACAGTAGGGTCAGATTAATCTGTATCTTCAGAGCCTATCACAGTGCATGGGGCACTGTTGGTGGCAAACAAACAGGAGGAAAATTCAGAGAAACTTAAAGAACATGTATTCTGTCCAGGTACTGAGGAAACTTCAATGAACGAAAGCCAATTCCTGACAGCTGCATTCTAATAAACGGATCAGGGAATACAACAGGTGACATTAATTAAAAACAAACAAACAAAAACGTCAAAATGGCTTTCCTAGGAACCGACAACCTCCAGCCTAACATATAAAGGAAAGGTGGTGTTGGGGCTTCTCTGGAAGCCCTCCCTGGTGGCTATCCTCCTTCCTTTAGCTAGAGCCAGGCCAATGCAAACTTAGCTCCTAAATGGTTTTCACTCACACCAAGCGCAAAAGCGCCCTAAAACAGGGTCCCGAGGTCCCGAGGGCGAGCTAAACTCTGCCAGGGAGGGGAAAGGGCAAAAGGGAGAGGTGATGGTGGTCTCATCTGAGCTGCCAGCTCTCCCCGACTGGCCCAGCACCTCCGTTCCCGGATTAACCGGTCCATGGCACGGTTGCCTTACCCTACAGTCCATCCTTCCGCCCGTAGCTCTGTCCCGCAACAAGTAAGCGGGTTTCCATGGAACTAACAGCGCTTTAAACCAACCCTCCGGCGCGGTAGCTCCTGTACGCAGGCGCATCCGTGGCAGCGCATGCCGGGAATTGCAGTTTTCCCGGGCCAGGAGGGCCCTCCGCCGGGGGCGGGACCCAGGCCGGAATCCGGCGGGGCGCACGGAACGCGCAGCCCCGTGACCCGGATGACGACAAGGCTCCATTGTGCTCGCTAGCGAGGCATGCCGGGATATGTAGTTTCCTCCTACTCACCTCTCGGATTATCCTGTACACTTTGCAAAGTTGCTGGTCTCGTACGGGTGAGCGTGCGACACTTGGGTAATTTGGCAAACATGTCCTGTAATAGGAGAAGTCCGTGATTAGAAAATATTTTAGTTTTAGTAGGACTAAAGTATCAGGTAACTTCTGAACGATAAGAAAATATAACAGACTTTATTAACGAGCATTAAAAAAAATGATAAAAATACAAAGCTCAAACATTCTTCTTTTGAAGGAAAAACCAAGAGCCCCTTCATCTTCGTCCATGGCCAGACGGAGAGTAAAACGCCATGTTTTCTGCTCTCTTATCTTTTCTTTTATCAGCATAATCTATTTCTTGCTTTGTCAACCGGGAAGTGAACAGGTATTTCTAAATATGACTGTAAATAGCTAAGAAAGAAGAAAGCTTTGAAAATCATGCTGCAGCCTTTTCAGAGTTATGTTGCTGTAAGAGTGGGAACTCACACTTAACGGGGAGAAAGCTTCTACAGCGAAAAGACAACATGGCTTTTCATTTAGGTAGCTGAAGACAACATCTGTTACCACTATCCGGGCAATTAATGCGTTTCTCTTGTCTCCTTGGGGGCGCAGCTGAGAATAACTTTTAGCCTTCAAATGAAAGCAGGCAAATTCCAGATGAGTCCTCATTTTCTAAGTCAAGTGCCTGACTGAAATTATCTGGCTATTTTGATAATTCTGATAGCCAAGCTTCAGCATGAGATAGAATGCCTATCAAACCACAGCTGTAAGATGTATTCATTAAACTGTGAGCCCATCTGGTAAAAGAGAAATGAGCACTGCATACATTATTCAGGTGAAGGGACCAAATAAAGCTTTTAATAGGAAAAGTGGGAGAGTATTAGAGCATCAACACAAAGAGCCAGTTCTCTCAGTGTGTACATTTTCAGCGATGTCTGATTTATCTGTGGAGAAGAGCGATATGTGGATGCATTCCACAGATATCTACACACTTCAGTGTAATGAGCATTTTCACCTTCTTGAATCCGCATATTAAGCAACAGTTAGGGAGCCAATTGATTACGTTTATTGTTTTTCATTTCTTTTCCTCTTTCTACCATCTGGCAAGCCATATAAGTATTTAAATCAAGCCATTACAAAGTTCAAGAATCTGAATTCTTCAATAAATTAATTCATCTGCTAGAGAATCAGTCTTGGATACCTGAGAATCCATTATATAAAAAGTCTGTTTTTATTCTTTTAAGTGCCTAAGCATATTGATTTTTTTTTCTGACTTCACTCGATTTTCAAGTGATAAATTGCTTTAAATTTCTTGACCTATTGATAAAACAGTGTTTTCAGTCATGGAAAACTCGAGAGTCCATGAAAACGATATCCTCTTTCCCTACAATACCACATTAGACTTCTGATTGGTTTTCTGATCACCCTTTCCAATGCAGCCTTCATACATCTACTAAAATGATCTTTAAAATTACAGTTCACCCAACAACAACATGGGAGTTAGCGACACTGAAACCCCGTGTTCAAAAATTCATGTATAACTTTTGATACCCGGGAAACCTCAATAGCCTACTGTTCAAGGCTTACCAATAACAGAGTTGAATAACATATTTTCCGTTTTTACAATAACGTAAGCTAAAGAAAAAATGTTAAGAAAATCATAAGGAAGAGAAAATACATTTACAGTACTACACTGTATTTATTTTAAAAATCCATATATAAGTGGACCCATGCATTTCAAACCCATGTTGTTCAAAAGTCAACTATAAATCCAATTATCTCAGTCTCTTGCTTAAAAACATTTAATAGGGGCACCTGGGTGGCTCAGTCTTTTTGCATTGGACTTTGGCTCACGTTGGACTTTGGTCATGATCTCATGGTCTGTGAGTTCAAACCCTGCATTGGGCTCTCTGCTGTCAGCACAGAGCCTGCTTCGAATCTTCTCTCTCCTCTCTTTCTTTGCCCCTCCCCCACATGTGTGTGTGCACTGGTCTCTCTTTCTCTCAAAACTAAATAAATAAAAACATTTAAAAAATCATTTAATTGTTCTCCCTTTGAACTAGTAGCTTTCCACTGGACAGGAAGATACAGAAACTGTTTATGACTTCAGCCTAATCCACCAGCCACATCTGTACCTGGTCACCCCAAAAAACCTTGAATTCAAGCATATCAGCATGTTTTTGTGCCTGCAGGCTCTGTATCCTCTGCCAGGCGTGCCCTTCCTCTAGTCTGCTGGTGAACCCAACAGAAATTTAACGTGTTCTGTGAAGCCATTCTATTCCCTCCCAAAGTTTACTGCACTGCATTATAGTTGTCAGTGTGTCTTATCTCCCCTTAATTAGGCTGTAAGTTAAAGACAGGAGTTTTGTTCTTATTTTGAGCTTATTATTTTCAACACCAGGCACAATGCCTGGCACACAGCCAGGCACAATGCTTGGTAAGTCCTCCTTATTAAGTGAGTGAATTAGTGAATAAAATTTGAATGCTTCTACCAACAGGCTATTTCTCAATCAACCATATATACATATATATTTATTTATTTATATTTAATTTATATATATATATCTTCTATATATATATTCTATTTGTAGGCAAAACACACACACACACACACACACACACACACACACACACAAGTATCTGCTTTCTTCCAAAGCTGGCAATTATTTGCCATTGTGATTACAAAAATGATAGAAAAGTTACTTGCAACCACTTCTCTTTGAGGTTGGAAATGTATTATAAGGATTAGAGAAGTGCAAACACAAAAACTCAAAGTTTTCATATCTTGTTGGTACAGTGGAGAAATAATAACAAGTTCACTAACTGGTCCAACACTTTATGTATGCAGTCCAGACCTTTTGGTAAAGTATTGGCTCTCTGTAGAGAGATTAGAATTTGAAGGAGTTTGGACTTTTTAATGAACTGATGCTTTGGTCCAGGGCTGGGAATATATCTGTTATTTGAATCAGTCTAGAGTAACAACACTTCTTTAGAAGGTCTCTGTCACTTAGTTTTACCAGCTAACTTTTGTGGCCAAGTAGCTTTTCACATTGTTCTGTTGACCAAATTTAAGAACAATCAAGGTTATGGTGATATTGCTGCAGCTCTATTTACATTTCCTAAGATTAGAATACTCCTTTTGTCTTAATAATATGATACATAATCATCAAGAGGAAGAAACATGTTCTTAAACAATTCTTTAAATTGGCTCATGCAGATCAACTGCCTAATATTTCCAAAATTTTCTGATTGAATAATAGCAATACCAGTGTGTATCATCTATTGAATTGGTACTTTGTATTTATTGTGTCACAAGATCCTGGCTGTAACCATAAGATGTAGTTGTATTCCATAGGAAGTTGCTGAGATTTGGGAAGTTAAGTAACTTGTGTAGGGACATGCAGCCAGTGAGAGACAGAATGGTTATTGGGACACGAGTCTGTCTTCAAACTCCTGCTTTTCAGTTTGATTCCATTTCCTACACATTTTGACAACAGTGAGTCAAGGCAGAAATTTCAGGATCTAACTACAAGATAAGAAATACACAAAAAGAAAATGAGGGAAATCTATGTATTTATATGGAAAGTTTCTAGGATACATTTTATTTTATTTTATTATTATTTATTTTTGAGAGAGAGAGAGATAGCATGAGCAGGGGAGGGTCAGAGAGAGTGGGAGACACAGAATCCGAAGACAGGCTCCAGGCTCTGAGCTAGCTGTCAGCACAGAGCCTGACGCGGGGCTCGAACCCACAAACCGTGTGATCATGACCTGAGCCGAAGTCGACGCTTAACCAACTGAGCCACCCAGGTGCCCCTCTAGGATACATTTTAAATGAAAAAAGCAAGGTACCTGGAAACAGGAGAGATAAGAATATTGTATTTATATAAATAAGTACTAAGAGGATACACAAGAAACCAGTAAAATTAATACCTTTTATTACCTCTGCAAGTAGGGTGATTAAATAATTTTTCATTTTACCCAAGATAATATTTACAAACTTTGTATTATGAAATAATTTTAGGTTTATGGAAGAGCTACAAAAACAGCACAGAGAGTTTGTGTATACCCTTCACCCAGCTTTCACCAATGTTAACCTCTTATATAATCATGCTACAATGATCAAAACAAAGAAATTAATACTCGTATGATACAATTAACTAAATGACAAACTTCATTTGAATTTCATCAGTTTGCCCACTAATGTCCTTTTTATGTTCCGGGATACAATCCAGGATTTTACATTGCATTTACTTATCCTGACTCCTTCCTCGGCTTTTGTCTTCAATGACCTTAAGATTTTTTGAAGACTGCTGGTCAGTTATTTTTTAAACAAGCTCAGCGTGGGCTTGTTATGGTTTCTCATGATTAGAATACCATAGAAGTGATGTTGTGTGCTTCTTGGGTATATCAGGTCTGAGGGGTGCATACAATGTGTATGTCTTATAACTGTTAAAGTTAAGGTCCGTCACTTGTTTAGGTGATGTCTACTAGATTTCTCCAGTAAAATCTAGGTTCTTTTCTGTACTCTTATTAAATATTTGGGGGCAGATACTTTGAGGCTATGCAAGTATCCTGTTTCTCCTTAAACTTTCACTCACTAATATAGCTGGTTTGTCTCACCAGGAACAGTTATTATTATGGTATGCTTAATAGTCACTTTCCATATTCCTCATTTATTAATTGGAATTCTTTTGTAGGGAGGAGTTGTATGTTTTTCCCCATTTATTTATTCAGATTCGTTCATTTATTTATATCAGTGTGGGCTTATGAATATTTGTTTTATTCTTTGGGTTATAATTCAATACTGTCATCATTTTATTGCTTTCGCAATAAAATTGTTTTAGCTTTGGCCATTCAGAGATCTGAAGAAGCTGCTGTCTCCCTTCTTCCTTTTTTTTTTTTTTGAGCACTTCCTTACTTTTTGTCACTGCAAGATTTCCAGGCTTATCTTGTATTTTCCCTGCCTGACCATTTATTCAACCACTTTTCCAAGGAAACCTGTTCCTTTTTATGAAAGAATGGTATTTAAAATCTAAATGCTAGGGTATTACTGCTGATAGTTCCTCTCAAAAGATAGAGATAGGAAATATGTGTTTATATACCAACCCATGCATATACATACATATCTTTGTTTCTGTACATATATTTGCATATATATAAATAAACAAAACAGGAGTTCCTACTGATACTGCCACTCAACTTCAGCACCACAGCTTATTCTAAGCCTTGTCCTTTCCTGACTTTTTTTCTTAATTTTTTTAATGTTTTATTTATTTTTGAGAGAGAGAGAGAGAGAGAGAGAGAGAGACAGCATGAGTAGGGGAGGGTCAGAGAGAGGGAGACACAGAATCCAAAGACAGACTCCAGGCTCTGAGCTAGCTGTCAGCACAGAGCCCAACGCAGGGCTCGAACCCACGAACTGTGAGATCATGAGCTGAGCCGAAGTTGGACACTTAACCAACTGAGCCACCCAGGCGCCCCATGTCCTTTCCTGACTTTTAACTTCTTTCTATAACTGTTGGAACCCTGACTTTTATTATCTACAATATATCTATTGGCTTGTTCAACCCTAGTACACATATAGTTTTAAAACTTGCTAACCCATACCGAAAGAGAAACAAAATTTAAAGCTAGAGCATATTGCTTGAGCAGTTCTTTTTGCCTTAGCCTTACAGTACCCAGGCAAAACACTGTTTTCCAAAGTTACTTAGTTCAGCCCCTTTCTTCTTCACCTGCTTCCATGTGGCTATTTGATTTATTTGTAATACAGTTAGACTCATGAGTGCCAGTGTGCATTCTATCTTGTGTTCTGCCTGCATCATAGTTGATTTAATTTAATTTACATACAGTAAAATTCACTTCTTGTGGTGTACAGTTCTATGGGGTTTGACAAATTATTAGCATCTTATTCTCCCACCATAGTGGTATACAGAACACTCTCCTCACACTCATAACTCCATCATGCTTCCCCTTTCTAGTCAACCTCTCTCCCCACCTCCTAGCCACTAGCAACCACTGATATATTTTCCATACCTATAATTTTGCTGTTCCAAAATGTCATATTAATGGAGTCATACCCTTTGAGTTTAACCTCTCTCAGCAGATGCATTTAAGATTCATCCATGTTGTTACGTGAAACAATAATTCATTTTTAACTCAGAAAGTTCCTTTCAGTTCTGGAATAGTAGACTTTCTAGAAAGAGCTATAAAGATAAAGTATGGTCTTGAAGATTACTGAAAGTATCCTACTTTTTTAAAATAATAAGGTTACTGAAAGGTTGATAATGATGTCATGAGAAGACCTGAAGGAAGAGAATATTGAATAAATAGTTACTAATATATGGAATTGCTTATTCTTTTTTTTAAAATTGATTTATTTATTCTGAGATGTGAGAGAGGAGAGAGAGGGAGAGAGAATCCCAAGCAGGCTCCAAGTTGTCAGCACAGAGCCTGACATAGGGCTCTATCTCATGAACCATGAGATCATGACCTGAGCCAAGATCAAGAGTTGGAGACTTAACCAACTGAGCCACCCAGTTGCCCCTGCAATTGCTTATTCTTATACAGACACAGGCATGCTCTGATTCCCACTACCTCCTCAGGGGGCTTACTCCTTCACTTAACCCACCTGCATCCTCCACTTGGCTCCTTCTCAAAAACCTAAAAATAAGGGTGCCTGGGTGGCTCAGTTTTTTGAGCATCTGACTTCAGCTCAGGTCATGATCTCCCCATTCTTGAGTCTGGGCCTCGCATCAGTCTCTGTGCTGAAGGCTCAGAGCCTGGAGCCTGCTTCGGATTCTGTGTCTACCCTCCCCTGCTCGTTCTCTCTCTCTCTCTCTCTCTCTCTCTTTCTCTCCCCCTTCCCTCTCTCTCTGTCTCTCCTTCCCTCTCTCTATCTCCCTTTAAAATAAATAAACATTTAAAAAAGCCTAAAAATATACTCAAACCTCTACCATTCTAAAAAAAAAAAATACATTTTCTTGACATTGCTTCCCTAACAGGCTACCAATACCTCCCTCATTCTTTCACTGACAAACTTTAAGAAAACATGATGTAGCAGAAATAATGCTCCATGTATTAAATGTCTCCCCCACTCCCCCAGATTTCATATGTTGAAGCCCTAATCCCCAACATGATGGTATTGGGATGTAGGACTATTGAAAGGCAATTAGGATTAGACTAAATCCTGAGAGTGGGATTAATGCTCTTAGAAAAAGAGAAAGAGACACAAGATCTCTCTCTCTCATCCATGTAAGGATACAACAGGACAGCGATCAGCAAACTAGGCAGAGGTCCTCACCAGACACCGAATCTGCTGGCATCTTGATCTGACTTCCCAGCCTCCAGAACCATGAGAATAAGTGGGTTTTTGTTGTTTAAAAAATAATAATAATTCATTTTTGTAGCTGACTAACATGCCACTGTATGGATACATCTGAGTTTGCTTATTCATTCACTGGATGAAGCACATTTGAGTTGTTTCCAGTTTGGGGCGATTATTAATAAAGCAGCTACAAACATTTGCATAGCGTTTATTTGTGTGAAAATAAAATTTTCATTTCTCTTGGATAAACACTTGTGAATGGGATTGCTGCATTATATATTGGGTACACTTATAGAAGCTGCCGAATTGCTTTCCAACGTGGCTCTACCATTTTGCATACACAAATACTCTCATAATCTGAATAACTTTATTTTTCTCATTTGTAACATTGGCTAGGATTTTTACTCTGATGTTGAATAGGAGTGGTGAAAGAAAGATATCTTTACCTTGTCCCCACTAAATTTGATATTAGTTGTAGTGTTACTATGGTTGTCCTTTATCAGGCTATGTAAGTTTCTGGCCATTCTTAGTTTCTTGAGAGTTTTTATTGTAAAGAGATATTAAATTTTGTCAAGTGGTATTGAAATAATTATATATTTTTTCTTCTTTAGTCTGGTAATCTGATTAACCACATTGATTTTTCAAAAGTTTAACCACCTTGCATTTTTAGAATAAAACACACGTGGTTGATCTGTATTATCCTTTTTATATATTCTTAGACTTGATTTGCTAATAATTTCTCAAGGAGTTTTATGTCTGTATTTGAGGGAAGATATTGGTTTTTATTTTTCTTTCATTATAATGTGTTTGGTTGTGATATTAGGATAATTTTAGCCTCATAAAATGTATAGGTATTTCCTCTTCTTATATTTTCTGAAAGAGATTGTGTAGAATTGGCATTATTCTTTTCTTAAATAATTTTTAGAATTTAAAGCATCTGGACCTGACATTTTCTTTGTTGGAAGGTTTTTTAACTATAATTTCAATTTCTTTGACAGTTATCAGACTATTGGATTTTTGTTTGGGTTCTTTGTTTTGTGTTGTTTTGTTTCAGTGAGTTTAGGTAGTCTGTGTCTTTTTAATGGTTTGTCCATTTTTTCCAAGTTGTTGATTTATGGGTTTAGAGTTGTTAGCAGTCTTACCTTATTATCTTACCATTCTCTGTGGGGATCCGGCCTGACAGTTTCTCTTTCATTTCTAATATTGGTAGTTTTCATCTTCTCTCTTTTTTTTCTGGTAAATCTGGCTAAAATTTTATCAATTTTATTGATTTTTTTACAGAGGAGTAGCTTTTGGGTTCATTGATTTTCTTGATTGTGTTTAAGTTTATTGATTTTTTCTCTCATGTTTATTATTTAAACCAGAACACTTTTGAAAATAAGAGGTGACACTATTAATAACTAAAACAAGACAAAAGGCACAAACTGGAAATGTTCTAGGAAAACCAGGATGTATGGCCACCCTACCTGTAGGATACATAGGAGGAGGACAAATGTAGATGGGAAATTCTATGTAAGTAAAACCTTACAGTATATATCTTTTAGTATTATTTTGATTTTATTATTTTATTTAATTTTATTTTTTAAGGAGACCTCATGCCCAGTGTGGGTCTCAGTGTAGGGCTTGAGCTTATGACCCTGAGATCAAGACCTAAGCTGAGATTAAAAATCAGCTGCTTAGGGGCGCCTGGGTGGCTCGGTTGGTTAAGCACCTGACTTTGGCTGAAGTCATGATCTCATGGTTTTTGGGTTCAAGCCCCATGTTGGGCTCTGTGCTGACAGCTCAGAGCCTGGAACCTGTTTCAGATTCTGTGTCCCCCTCTCTCTGCCTGCCTCTCTCTCTTTCTCTCTCTCTCAAAAATAAACATTACAAAAAAATATTTAAAAAAAAATGTCGGCTGCTTAACTGACTGAGACACCCAGGTGCCCCAGGATCATTTTGATTTTTAAATCATTTGAATGTATGACCTATTCAAAAAATAAAATAATGTACTTCTTCAATGTACTTCAATTGTACTTCAGAATTGGTAAAATTCCAGGCATATAGAAAATCTCAATGTACACAGTTGAATAAATGAATGAATCAATCAGTAAACATTGGGGATTATCTGAGTTTTATTGGAGAGAATGAGATAATATTATATAGCTAACTCTAAATGTCTACAACATATATATCAGAATTTAATGATTGGTTTGCTTTGTAGTCTTAACCAGCAGGGTTGGTAGCATAAGTATTATCATCACAGACTTAGTTAGTTTTCATTATTTATATCTCTTTTCTTGCCTATTTTCCAATTCATTTGTGGCATCTTACATACAAAGAGTAAACTGCAACTTGCTTTAGAATATCGGGGGGAAGATAAAGGATATCACTGATGGATCCATTGAGAGTCTCTCTAGCTCTGCTCCTTTTCCTCACAACTTATTTCCTATCTCCATGGTGACTGTGGGGATTTCCATTTTCATACACAATTCTGTATGTATGCCTCCAGCATATAATTCTCTTCTACATGATTTTTAGTCAAGAGAATCTAAGTAAAAATGGGGAAACTGTTAAGAAATAATATCTATAAGTGGTTATTTAGAATTCAATGTCTGGGTGAAATGTTATCATAACTGTAGTCAGGACCTTAGTTCAGTTGTTTCTGAGACATAGTTACATTCTTAGATATTAAGTGTGTCCCTTAACTCCATGAGTCAATAAATCAGATGAATAGCATAAAATTGTTTTATTTATGGAATGAAAAGGGTCATAACATTATCTTTTTTGTATTACTTTGGGTAATCATCTCTCTCTCTTAAAAACACATTAAAAATATGCACACACACATATCTTAAAGAAGTGATTTGATGAATTAAACACAAGTAATGCATTCAGATAAATATTCCTGAAAACAATAAGAATGCTCTTGGTTATAGCCAACAAAGATTAGTCCAACCCTTCAAAATACAAGGCTCTGAGGTAAGCTATGGATCAGTGTCACAACAGAAATATGTCTCATCCAAAATGTAATAGAGTTGGTTCTCCTCTGGCTCTCAACAAATAGACAAATCTATATTTGCATTTCTTTCTTCATTGTTTCTCCATAACAATCAGTAGAGAGGGCCCACCAAGGTAGTAAATTTAATCAGACTTATTGATGATAAAATCAAGTTTCTACATTAAGTCTGAAGTGCATATTGTCTCTTGAAGTCCTTGACAGCTTGGCTGGTTTCATTTTCTACCTCTATACAATGCCTTCCTGAAAAGCATCCTGGCTTTTTAAAATAATTATTTATGGAAAACATTTTCTCTAGCTATAGTGCTATCAATATATAATTTCTTTTCTTATATAAACTTAAAAGCTCAGTAAAGTCAAAAGGACTACTTCTTATATGATAATGAAAGAATTGGGTTCCTCAGATTTTTGTTAAACAAAAATCTTTGTCCTAGAAATATTGACCAATATGCCTGACTCTCCTATTCTTTAGCTGAATGACCTTGCGAAAGTTACTAAATTCTCTGTGCTTTAGTCTACATATTTGTAAAGTAGAGAGAATTAAGTTAATAATACCATTAGGAGACAATTGTCCATAGATCTCTCCTATTTCTTTATTATTTGTGAGGAGAGGCATTGTCTTCCCTTTGCTCTGGTCTATCTTTTCAAGAAGAATTGTATAGGGAACAGCCTTGAAAAATAGAGTGTCTGCCTCTGGAACAAAGGGCAGGTTTGCTTACCATGTATTATAGAAGATTTGGGTTCCCTAAACTCAAGGATCCTTTCCTGTAACACAAGCCATGTGCAATTATCCATCTGAGCCAATCTGTGATGACTCTCTGGTGCTTAGGAGAAAGGGGAACTAATACAAACATGCTGCTACATATGCTGCTTGTCCTAAGGAACAAACTCCTTTGTCTCTGATTCAGGAGTTTCATGTCTCTGTCAGCATCTATGAAACTGTGGCAGAATAACTTGTTAGCTCGCAAGTAGGATAAAATTTCACACCCTTTACCGTTCTTGACACGTGAAAGACTTAGAGTCTGGAATGTAGAAAATGCTTATCAAACATTAATATTTATCACCACCAACATTATCTAGCTAGCTTCAAAAATATTAAGATTTGACTTAATTATTATGCTTCTGGGAATTTATCTGGCTGAAAGTTGCATAAAGGGATGGATACTTTCTATGAATTTTGTGTAATAAAATGTCTGCTACTGCCATAATGATACCACATAACAGAAAACATTCTAAAACTCAGTGTCATACAAAAGAAAGCATTTATTCTCAGAATCACAATGTCTACAAGCTGGCTGGGAAAGCTCTGTGCGGTCTCCTTCCAAGAGAGGCAGGCAAAAGTGGTCAATGACTACCTGGGGCATGCTCTTCTTGAGAATGATAGGAGAACCAGAGGGCAGCCCAAGTGCACAGGCACATTTCAAGCCTCTGCTTGTGTCACATCTAATAACATCCCAATGGCCAAAGTATGTATTATGGCCAAGCTAAAGTCAAGACATAGGAAATTATACCAAGACCACTTAGGGAGTCACAGCAAGGGTGTTAGATATACTATAGGAGAGTGGAGAATTGGAACACGTAATTTAATCTACCATAATCTTCAGTAGGAAGTGGTTAGGTAATAATAGCACATTCACACTAAACAGACATCAAAAAGAATGAGTATATCTGAATATACTAAATGGAAAATGTACACATCACATTGCTAAATGAAAAGAACAAATGTTAAGATATGTATGTCATCCTATTTTTATTTAAAAGAAAAACTTTTGAATACATTTATTTTATGTGCTTAGTAAAGAGTTTGAGAAGATACACAAACTGTTAGTATTTATCTCTCAGGATTGGAGTTGGGAGATGAGAAATAACTTTGTTCCACTTTATATTTTATGTATTAACATAAATACTTTTGTATCATTGGGAAATTTTTTATAGATATGTATTACTTTTGTAATAAAACCTCATAAAGATAGAACAACAAAAACAGCAAAAAACAAATACTAAAAATGACAAATAAATATGTTTTTATCTCCCAGGTACTCTCTAGTTGATAACACATTTCCCATTCCCATTCCCCTATCCCCATAAGAATAAAATAACATCTAGTATCTGGAAGTTTTAGGTCTGACACAAAAAAATAGAATGATATTCCATGCTCCTGGATAGGAAAAACAAATATTGTTAAAATCTCAGTACTACCCAAAGCAAAATAACACCAGCATTCTTCACGGAGCTAGAACAAATAATCCTAAAATTTGTATGGAACTTAGACCCCGAATAGCCAAAGCAATCTTGATAAAGGAAACCAAAGCTGGAGGCATCACAATTCCGGACTTCAGCTGTACTATAAAGCTGTAATCATCAAGACAGTATGGTACTGGCACAAAAACAGACACTCCGATCAATGGAACAGAACAGAGAACCCAGAAATGGGCCCACAAACTAATGTTTGACAAAGCAGGAAAGAATATCCAATGGAATAAAGACAGTCTCTTCAGCAAATGGTGCTGGGAAAACTGGAGAATGAGATGCAGAAAAATGAATGTGGACTACTTTCTTACACCGTACACAAAAATAAACTCAAAATGGATGAAAGACCTAAACGTAAGAGAGGAAGCCATCAAAATCCTAGAGGAGAAAACAGGCAAAAACCTCTTTGACCTCAGCCGCAGCAAATACTTACTCAACACGTCTCCAGAGGCAAAGGAAATCAAAGCAAAAATGAACTATTGGGACCTCATCAAAATAAAAATCTTCTGCACAGTGAAGGAAACAATCAGCAAAACTAAAAGACAACTGAAAGAACGGGAGAATATATTTGGAAATGACGTATCAGAAAAAGAGTTAGTATCCAAAATCTGTTAAGAACTTCTCAAATTCAACACCCCAAAAAGAAATAATCCAGTGAAGAAATGGGCAGAAGACATGAATAGAGACTTCTCCAAACAAGACATCCGGATAGCCAACCGACACATGAAAAAATGCTCAACACCACTCATCATCAGGGAAATACAAATCAGAACCACAATGAGATACCACCTCAAGCCTGTCAGAATGGCTAACAGTAACAACTCAGGCAACAACAGATGTTGGCGAGGATGTGGAGAAAGAGGATCTCTTTTGCACTGCTGGTGGATATACAAACTGGTGGAGCCAGTCTGGAAAACAGTATGGAGATTCCTCAAAAAATTAAAAAAAGAACTACCCTATGACCCAGCAATTACACTACTATGTATTTATCCAAGGGATACAGGTGTGCTGTTTTGAAGGGACACACGCACCCCAATGTTTATAGCAGCGCTATCGACAATAGCCAAAGTACGGAAAGAGCCCAGATATCCATCAATGGATAAATGGATAAAGAAGATGTGGCATATATGTACAAAGGAGAATTACTCAGCAATCAAAAAGAATGAAATCTTGCCATTTGCAACAACGTGCATGGAACTAGAGGATATTATGCTAAGCGAAATTAGCCAGAGAAAGACAAGTATCATATGACTTCACTCATATGAGGACTTTAAAACAAAAAAACAGATGAACATAAGGGAAGAGAAGCAAAAATAATATAAAAATAGGGAAGCGGGGGGCACCTGGGTGGCTCAGTCGGTTGAGCGTCTGACTTCAGCTCAGGTCATGATCTCATGGTTCGTGGGTTCGAGCCCCCCGTCGGGCTCTGTTCTGACAGCTAGGTCAGAGCCTGGAGCCTGTCTTCAGATTCTGTGTCTCCCTCTCTCTCTCTGACCCTCACCTGCTCACGCTGTCTCTCTCTCTCTCTCTCAAAAAAAAAAAAACATTAAAAAGTTTTTTAAAAAATAAAAAAAAATAAAAATAGGGAAGGGAACAAAACATAAGAGACTCTTAAATATAGAGAACAAACAGAAGGTTGCTGGAGGGTTGTGGGAGGGGGGATAGGATAAATGGGTAAGGGGCATTAAGGAATCTGCTCCTGAAATTATTGTTGCACCATATGCCAACTAACTTGGATGTAAACTAAAAAGTAAATAAATTATTAATTAAAAAAAGTTTTAGGTCTGAGGTCCTGTGCTATAAAATCTCATTCCTCTTCAAAAATTATCTGTTTTATTCCTCAGGGAGCTCATTTTAATCCTATTGGGTTTCTTGGTGGAGCAGAGCATTACTAAGAGTGTTGGAGGATTTTCTGAGTTTCTTGACATTTATTTTAGATATAGTATTTTCCTGTTTCAAAATTCCCATTTGTTATAGATAAGATAGATAGATAGATGATAGATAGATATATAGATAGATAGATATAGGTAGTTTCTATTTCTCAGTTGAAAACTAATATCTTCCCATTCATTTCAAAAGTGTTTACCTTTACTTCATGGAGTATTGTTATAAGAGCTACATAAAAATTTTTTTAATGTTTATTTTTTGAGAGATAGAAGATGAGCAGGGGGAGGAGCAGACAGAGAGGGAAACACAGAATCCGAAGCAGGCTCCAGGCACTGAGCTGTCAGCCCAGAGCCCAATGCAGGGCTGGAATCCATGAACTGTGATACCATGACCTGAGCCGAAGTCAGACGCCTAACCAACTTAGCCACCAGGTGCCCCTATAATAGATACTTTGAAGTCTTAATTCCAGCAGCTAGACCAGGAGTCACTAAGCAAAAGCCTGTGAACCAAATCTAACCTGATGCCTGTTTTTGTAAGGCCCATGAGCAAAGAATTGTTTCCACACTAAACTAAAGTTTTAACTAAGATTAAAGTTTTAGATCATTAGGAGAAAAATCAAAAGGCTAATATTTTGTGACATATCAAAATTATATGAAATTTAAATTTGTTTCCATAAATACAATTTTATTGGAACACAGTCATACTCATTCATTTAAATATTGTCTGTAACTGCTTTTGTACTACAATGACAGAGTTGAGTTATTGTGACAGAAACAATATGGCCCACATAACCTAAAATATTCTTTCTATCTGACTGTTTACAAGAGAAGTTTGCCCTGATCTGGGTTATCTCAGACTTTGCATCTGTTGATTATCTTTTTCCTTAAAACTTGTTCATATTTTCCTGGTTCTTTGTATGTTGAGTAATTCTGGATTGCATCTTGGACAATTAAAATATACGGTGAGGCTCTGACATCTATTCCATGTGATTTAATGTAATCACAAGGGATTTTATAAAGGAAAAAGGGAAGCAGGAATGTCAGAATGATAGAAGGAGATGAGAAGCAGAGGTCAGAAAGAAAGATAGAGACACAGAGACAAAGACATTTGAAAATCCTATGCTGCTGCCTTTGAAGATGGAGAAAAGGGTCATGAGCCAAAGAATGCAAGTAGGGCCTAGCATCTGGTAAAAGCAAGGAACGAGATTCTCCTCTAGAATCTCTAGAAGTAACAAGCCCTGCCAATTCTTTGATGTTAGTTCATTAAGATCGATTTTGGATCTCTGATCCCCAGAATTATAAGGTAATAAATTGTAATGCTTTAGGCCACCACATTTTTGGCCATTTGTTACAACAGGAATCAGAACTACTGCAGTTAGCTCAGGCACAAATAGATCCAAAGAGTCAAATTATATCATGAAAT
>CM053578.1:69926194-69942213 GCA_028646485.1 Cryptoprocta ferox | reverse complement strand
CGTGAGATCATGACCTGAGCCGAAGCCGGACGCTTAACCGACTGAGCCACCCAGGCGCCCCTTCTTGACTTCATTTCTATTGCAGACTCAGGGATCATGGCTTCAACCACCACCAGTTTTACCTCTTTCCTATTGTGTACCTTCAGACAAATGATGCTTTACCCTCTAGAGCCATTTAAGACAATCTCAGAGGACTTTGATTGGCATGGCTTGGGTCAAGTGTCTACCATTTTACCAATGGTAAACACATGGAAAAAATAACAAATTCTACAAAGGATAAAGGGGTGCTGATGAGACAAAGAGAACACATTTCCACCATAGTTGGTTATTTTACTAGCCGAAGCCTGCAAGAACACAATAAGGATAATGTCATAAAAAACTCTGAATTCCTGTTGAGATTACCAACTAAGATTACAAACCATTTCCTTCCTATCAGCATGTCTACACTCACTTGTCCACTTTACCAGTTGTGTCAATGTTAGTAGATCTTTCTCTGAGTGACAGTAAGCTCAAAATAGTAATGGCTTAAATAAAAGAGTGGTGTGTGTGTGGGGGGTGTTGTTTCTCTCTCATGAAAATGCTGAAAGTAGACAGTTCAGGGCTGGCAGATGCCCCCCAGTGCCAGGATCCTAGATGATTTCTCTCTTGTTGTCTACCATTCTTAGCAAGTAAATGCCCCCACAATGGTCCAAGATGGTGCCTCAGGCTTTAGCCATCGTGTCTATATTCCAGAAGTCAGAAAAGAACTAATAAAGAAGAGCACATCTCCTTCCTAAAGGTATTTCCTGGAAATTGAACACATCCATTGATCCGAATATAGCCATATAGTTTGGTTCTCAAGCCACCGGGTCATTTCCTAAAGCTAGTGAGGAAAATAATTGAACTTGAGGGAAGAGAAGTATGACTTGACCACTTTCTAGTTTGGTGACTTTGGAAGTCATAATTTGAGACTCAGTTTTTTATTTGCAATTTGACAATATGAAAGTTAAAATAATTTTTAACTAAAAAAAGCTATTCATTCTTTAAGTTTGAAATGGAAAGAATGTTCTAAACTGATTGCTTCCATTTCTTTTATCTGTCCATCTTTAGAGACTGTAATTGGATGGTTAGTTTCATTACTTTCTTGTAATGACCTTCTGGAATGGCACTGTTGACCTCCACTTTGTGGAGTCCCAGTAGCTTTTTTGTTCCTTCATTCTTCTTGACCTCTCTGTAGCATATGAAACCATTGATTACCCTTATCCTTTTTATTAGCACACTCTCTTCACTTGAGTTTTGGAATAGATCACTCCAGATCAAGCACAGACAGACTTAAATCCTCAAGTTGAGCTGAAACTAGGCTCTACCTTATAATAAAACTTGACTGCAGTCTCAGGGGAAATGGAAGGGAAGCATAATACAGACTACTGGCTCGAGGTATGGCTGTTTTTGTAATCTTGGTTCATCCGTACAGCTGCCCTTATGCCTAGTTACCACATGAACTTCATGGTAGAAGCCAGTTTCCCTCAACTCTTAGAAGGAGCTTCAGGTACATTCTTCGAACCCAGGCTGAGAGAGAGAGAGAGAGAGAGGCCTTCTTACCATATTTAGGGTCTTTCTCTTCCCAAGACATTTGGCTGTGAAAATAACCATGTCTTTCATAATAGCTTATATACCTTACCCAGTATGAAACTTGGTGTACAGAATCTGGTATCAATACAGGAGATGCACTCTCAACAGCAGCAGGATGGCAACCTTAAACGCCTCACTTTCAAGTAGAAAAAAGAAATTTTTTTTACCCATTTCTCAAACCTGTGTTGTTACATTTTAAATAACATTAGATGCTAGACAGCCGTAATTAAGTTCCAAATGAACATTGTCAAACGCAGTCTGGTTCCTTTTGTGACTTCTGTGTGAGATGAAAATGTCTGCACACGCTTCCTGCAGTTCTCAGGATTACAGGGTCTGATCTGTGATAACTGCCCAGATGAGAACATAAGCATCCCAACAAATGCAGTAACATTTTGCAAGCATAGGGCAGTTTAAATCTACTCACGGTAAATGTTTCTCCAAAGAGAAACATTGTCTCTGGCTAGGGCGAAGAGACAAATTCATGATCAGAAACGCAGTTTAACTTCTTAGAACCCAGAGCAGACACTTAGGTGCCCCAGGCCCGTGTAATTCCAGCAGAGCTGTGGGGGACAGTTCCAAGAACAGGGCCAGTGTTAACTGTATTCTCTGTCAACTTCCATATATCTTAGAAGTATGAACTCACTTAAATCATTAACCAAAAAAACAACCATTTCTTCCTTGGGTCAGAAACTACAAAAACTGTAGGGCAAACAGAAATTAAAAAGACAAGATTCCAGAAGATAAGGAGGTCACTATCTTATGAGAGACTGAAATGCAAACAAATACCCAATCTTCTGTGGTCAAGAAAAGCCCAGGTGGCTCACAGTGCACATAGGAGGGGCATCTAACTTAGATGGGGTCCAGGTAATGAAGTCTAAGAAAGTGTTCTTGAGGAAATGATGCCAGAGTTAAGTAAAAAGTGATGAATAGGAGTTTTCCAGTTGACTAAGGACAGAAAGGCAGCCTCAGGTAGGAGGAACAGTGTATACCAGTGTATTTGCAGTGAGGAAACAAGATGCATGTGGGGAGCTGGATGTGTGGTGTAAGGAGAGCAGAAATGGTGAGAAAGGAAACTAGGCACGTAGGAGTAGTTGGATTAAAATTATGCTAAGGACTCTGAAATTTTTTTAAAGTTTGTTTATTTTTAAGAGAGTGTGGGGAAGGGACAGAGAGAAAGGGAAAGAGAGAGAGAGCGAGAGAGCGAGAGAGCCCCAAGCAGGCTCTGCACTTTCAGTGCAGAGGCTGATGTGGTGCTCGATCTCTACAAACCCTGAGATCATGACCTGAGCAGAAACCAAGAGTTGGATGTTTAACCAAATGAGCCAACCAGGTGCCTCAAGGACTCTGATTTTTGTCTTGAAACTGTCTGATTTTGCAAGTCCCCAAAGTCATTTAGTTCTTGAGTGAATTCATTAGATTTATGCTTTAGAAAGATACATTTCGTAGTCCTAAGGGAGTGGATTGCAAACAGTAAACGTTAGAGGCAGAGAGATTATTTAAAAAGGCCACGGTGATATCTGGGCAAATGATTCTAAAGATCTGAATTTATATATGGCACCGCTAAATGAACTAGGACACTATACAGAAGACAGAAGTGGTAGCCCAAAGGGAGTGGTTGAATGTGGGGGTGAAGAAGAGGGAAGAATTCAGGATAGCTTGGTCAATAGAGAATATACAGTCCTTAAAGAGACGGAGAAAAGGGGTGCCTGGATGGCTCGGTCAGTGGAGCACTCGACTCTTGGTATCGGGGTTGTGAGTTTGAACCCATTTGGGTGTGGAGATTACTAAAAACATAAAATATTTAAAAAAAGAAAGAAAAAGAGAAAAGAAGTAGAAGACGAAGTTTGAGGTATATTACTTCTGTTTTGCTGTGTAACAGATTTCCACAAACTTAGCAACTTTAAATAACATATTTATTATGTCACAGTTTTGGTGGGTCAGGAAGCTGGACATGACTTAACTGGGAGGTTTGGTGTTAGAGCCATAAATCCTCTGCTTAAGGGCTCACAGGCTACGATCAAGGTGCTGGCCAAGTTGCATTCTCACCTAGAGGCTCAACTGGGGGGAGAGAATCTGCTTCTAAACTCACTCAGGTTGTTGGCAAAATACATGCCATGTGGTTGTAGGACTGAGGGTCCCTCTTTATTGGTGTTGATCAGCTAGAGGCTGCCCTCAGCTCCTTGAGGCCAATTGCAGTTTCTAGAGGCTAGCCATAGATTCTTGCCACATGGACTCTCCCAACATGACTACTAACTTTGTTAAGCCAGCAAAAAGAGTCTCTAGAGTGAGTCAGCTGGGAAGACGGAATCTTACATAATATCATGTCCCGGAAGTGCCATCTCTTCAATTTTGCCACTTCCTACTGATTAGAAGCAAGTCACAGGTCCCAACCACTCTCAAGGGGAAGGGCTCACACAAAGGTGTGAACACTATGTGGCAGGAATCAAGGGCCACCTTAGAGTCTGTCTGCCACAATGGGGAAAGATGAGTTCGGTTTTGACATGTCGAGTTTCATGAAACATTCAAGTAAAGATGTCCTGTGGGATATGTTAGTCTAGAACCAAAAGAGAGATTTGGTGCTAGAGCCATAAATCCACAATCTACATGTGGAATATAAATGGTAACCAAAATGGTGAAAGTAGAGGGTATTGTCCAGGAAGAGTGTATATATAGGCATCTGAGGAGACGGAAATGAATTAATATACTCTCCTTAAACTTAAGGGCAGCCAAATTGTTCCTTAGCCTTCTCCTTTGCACAGTGAGACAATGCAAAAAGCTACTCCTATTTTCTCCATACTCACTCCCTTTTATATTTTTTGTCTGTTCTCCTTCAGATGTTCATTTGTTTCTGTACATTACAGTCAAATGAAGGAATTCAAATCAGAGGCAGTACATCAAAAAAGGTTCTGACAAATCCTTAATAAAGCAGAACTACTTTCAGAGTACCTCATCATCTTTTTTGTTTGTCCCCATTAATATAATTTTAAACTTTTAAATAATATATTGTATCCTAAATGTTATTTAACTTACCTAAGACAATATTGAAAGAAGCCAAAAATAATTGAAATCTCCCCAAAGTAATTAAAAGCCTCAGGGTAGATCTAATATTAATTTAAAAGAGTAAGAAGGGAGTATATAGTTTTTTAAATGTTTGATAAATTAATGTGGGCATCTGTGTTGATGGGTACTACATAAGGGAAGAATGTTAACAATGTTACCAGAACATTGGATAGGTCACCATAATATATCTGGTTTAGTTCTTGAGATTTTAGAGTCAGAATTTACAAGAAAATTATAAATTGTGTAAATTAAGGAATTGCATGCATTACTTCCTGTAGTGTGTGTGATAGCAAGTGACCTAGGGAGTTGGAAATGGAAGAGTATTGGAGTAACAGCTAAGGGGTGTGGAATTTCTTACAGAGAAAATAAAAATGTTGTAAAGTTGGTTGTGGAGATGGATGCAAAATGCTGAAAACAACTGTAGTGTTCAGAGATTAAAGTTCTAGTTTAGTAACTTGAATTTCTTTAAATTTTTTTTTATTAAAAAAATTTTTTTGGTTTATTTATTTTTGAGACAGAGAGAGACAGAGCACGAGTGGGACAGGGGCAGAGAGAGAGAGGGAGACACAGATTCTGAAACAGGCTCCAGGCTCTGAGCTGCCAGCACAGAACCCGATGCGGGGCTCGAACCTACCAACCATGGGATCATGGCCTGTGCCGAAGTCGGACACTTAGCTGACTGAGCCACCCAGGCGCCCCAGTAACTTGAATTTTTAATGTATGGTTTTATGGAAGGAAGCAGTTCACACATTATTTAAAAATTAACTTCATGTACTTTTTGATAATAAATATGTTAAATTTTTAAAATATTTATTTTATATTTGAGAGAGAGTGCATGCAAGTGAGGGAGGAGCAGAGAGAAAGGAGAGAGAGAATTCCAAGCGTGGGGCTCCAATTCATGAACCATGAGATCATGACCTGAGCTGAAGTTGGACCCTTAACAGAATGAGCCACCCAGGAGCCCCTATATGTTAATTTTTAAAATACAGAGCAATTGTGTTATTATCTGTTTGCCTTTCCAGATCCATTTGCTACCCTTCTCTTTCCTGTTTTGTGCTACAGGAAACTGACCTCTACAAAGAGCATCACAAGACCTCTCCTGCCTTCCAGTTGGTTTGTGGCCAATGGGAGGCACAGGCAGGATCAGAAGAGGGAGGAAAGAGAGCCTGTTATTGATTTTCCCTGGTAGACCTTGGTTTGGACATCAATTGAAATCTTTTAATTCCTCTCTTTGGTCAAAGCTGCTGTCAAACCCCTGTCCCATGTTTCAACTCACAGCATGTTCTGGAAACATTAGTCCATCTCTCTGCCCTTTCATATTCAGAGGCGATAAGGGTCTCCCACTGCTCCTATTTCCTGGATGTTTTACAATGCCTTGTTCTTTAAAACTACCTGTACTTCTATAAACAGTCTCTTCATTACCCTCTTTATTATCACTTTCTTTCTAATTAACCCTTTGTGCCACCATCAGCTTCTTGCTGGGATCCTAGCCACATTAGGATTGAACCATAGTGTATCTTGTGTCTGGATATATACACATGGAGAAAAATGGCAAACACCAAAAAAAAAATTGGATGGGAATGATATATTCTACCATCGGGGAGTGGTTATTTCTAAGGAAGAAAGAGAAGAAGAAAAGTGGGAAGTAGGGGGTTTTAGCCATATCTAAACTATCTTGGTTCTGAAAATAATATTTAACACACAAAAACTAAAATAAATAAGGCAAAGAGTTAATGCTTGTTTAATCTCAGTCATGGATACTTGGATGTCTCTTTTCTGTATTTTGGAAAAATTAAGAAAGGAAGTAAAATCTACCTTATTTTATTTAAAATTTTTAATGTTTATTTATTTTTGAGAGAGAAAGAGTGTGATTGGGGAAACGGCAGAGAAAGAGGGAGACACAGAATCTGAAGCAGGATCCAGGCTCTGAGCTGTCAGCACAGAGCCCAACACAGGGCCTGAACTTATGAGCTATGAAATGGTGACCTGAGCCAAAGTTGGCCACCCAACTGACTGAGCCACCCAGGAGCCCAATTTTTTGATGTTTATTTATTTTTAAGGGGAGGGGAGGGGCAGAGAGAGACACACACACAATCTGAAGCAGGCTCCAGGCTCTGAGCTGTCAGCACAGAGCCCGATGCAGGGCTCGAACTCATGGACCTCGAGATCACGACCTGAGCCAAAGTTGGATGCTTAACCAACTGAGCCTCCCAGGTGCCCCATAAATTTATTTTATTTTAGATTGAATCTGTTTGTAAAAGAACGTACTATGTGACAGACTGAGTGCACATGTGAGTATGGATTTGGTGTACGTGGACTAAGGAAAGGGAAAACAAAGCCTGAACATTGAAGGTGCTAGTCTGGTTGAATTGCACACAAGAAATGAGCTCAGTCTCTATGCATAGTAACAATGATAAGCTCCTATTTTTCCCAGGAGGTGATGTGCTCACATTACCCATTTTCTTAGAGTTTGCATGGAAATAGTGTCTCAGAGCCATGTAATTTCTTGCAAAATGTATATGCCAATACACTTGGAGTAGATTTAACCTTGGGGCTATCACCAAGAGAACTCTCTTCTGTTCTGGGGAAGACAAGAGTTCAGGAATGATAGTGTAAACAGAATGGAAGACTGTGAGGCCAGCCATGGGCTAAGAATTAGAGGTGTTTGCATGAAATCCTCACTTCCTGAGCTAGAAACATTTTTGCTAATTATTGTATGGGTCAAATTCTCTAAGTTCCTAAAGAAGTTTCTTATGAAACTGGTTTAGGCTGACACACTAAACCTCCTCAGAATTCTCACAGTCTCTGTAACACACTTGGCACTTTACTAAAATCCTCTTGGTTCTCGGCCATGTTGTTTGTGTAGGCTGGATCCCACTCACATCTGTAGGGGCGGGTCCTGATTGGTGTGGGTATAAAACAAAGGAAACAATCTGTCCCAACTCCTATCCCCCTCAGTGAGTGGCTCAGAAATATGCATATAATCTAATCAGAATCAGTTAGGCCTAAGGAGACCTTGCAGGGCTTCAGAAAGAGAGGCTTTCACTCTTTCTCTGGGCTTAGGGAAATAAAGATATGAGAAAGATGGGGTTACTGCAGCCATTTTGCTACCATGACAGGAATCAGCCAGATGATGATGTCCTAAGAAGGCAAAGTCAACCTGGGCCTCATGTTCTAGTTTGGCCTAAAGTCAGGCTGTGCCTGGCGCCAACCCTAACTGAAGGTTTCAGTTATGGGAGTTGACACATTTCTTTCTTTTTTCCTTTTTTCTTTTCTTTCTTTCCCCTTCATCCTTCTCTTCCTCCCTCCCTCTCTTCCTCCCTCCCTCCCTTCCTTCCTTCCTTCCTCTCTTTTCCTAAATTTAGTTTGAAAGCCCAACTAATTATAGAGGCACATAGTGCAGTGTTGATTCTCAAAAAATACCCTCTGATCAACTAACAAGGTAGATCTGCTGAATTAGACAATATTAGACAAGAATTTTGTTTGGATGATAGTAATATAAATGCAAGCAGTGACTTATGTACCCAAGAGTTTACTCTCTCAGGTAAAATAAGTCCAGAGTTTGGCATTTCAGTCTGGTACGGTGATCCTGAAAGGCCCAGGCTTATTCTGTTTGGTTTCTTTTCTTTTCTTTCTTTCTTTCTTTCTTTTTTTTTGCTTCATTATCCTAGTCATGAATTCTATTTCTAGTGTTAACCTCAGGGTCCAGTGTAGCTGCTGATCTCCAACCATCCTGTATATGTTTCAGAGAGAAGGGAGGAAGAAAAGAGGAAGAACAAAAGGTTACATTTTGCATTTTGCAGTTAAATCAACTTCATTTAACTCTTCTTCCTAGAAGTTCTGCCTATTACGTCTCATTGGCCAAAATTTAACCTTATAATTGCATCTGGAAGAGAAGTTTGTAAATGTAATATTTCAGCTGGAGATAAAACTACTTATGATAGACTGATTAATGGACAGCTTAATCCTCCAAATCTGTGAATATGTTACCTTACATGGCAAAAGGAACTTTGCTGATATTATTACATTAAAAATCTTTAGATAGAGAGATTATCCTGAATTATCTAGGTGGGTCCAAGGTTATTAACAAGAGTTCTTAGGGAGGCAAAAGGGTTAAAGGTAGAAGTAGGAGATGGGACAATGAAAGGAGAGGTTGCAGTGATGAGTTTTGAAGATAGAGCAAGGTGTCACAAGCCAGGGAGTATAGGTGACATCTAGAGGCTGGAAAAGGCAGGGAAAGAGACTCCCGGAGAGTCTCCCAAAGGCAGGCCTGATGACACTGACTTTTTAGTTCAGTGAAACTGATTTCAGGCTTCTGAACTCTAGGACTACAAGGTAACACATTTGTGATTTATAAGCTGTTAAAATTGTGGTAATTTGTTACAATAGCAATAGGAAACTAATACACTGTTCTGTTACCAAGGAAATAGGTTCTAACTGTTTTTCCTGGAGCAGGAGGTAATAAATATTTGAAGTGTTATGCATTCCCAAAACCCATTGCTGCTTTGGTACAGTTCATTAATCAGTCCTGATAAACACATTGTAAGTTGAAAATATTGTTAAGCTGAACATGTGTTTGATAAACCTGACTTACTGAACACCATAGCTGAGGCTAGTCTACCTTAAACATGCTCAGAGCACTTGCATTAACAAGTGCTAAAACAAAGCCTTTTTGTTAGTAAAGTATTGAATACCTCGCTTAATTTATTGAATACAATACCAAAAGTTAAAGAACGGAAGGATTGTATAGGTACAGATAGCCACTTAACTGTACACTTAAAAATGGTTAATGCAGTAGGGCACCTGGGTGGCTCAGTCAGTTGAGCATCCAACTCTTGATTTCACCTTAGGTCATAATCCCAGGGTTATGGAATCGAGCCCTGTGTCAGGCTCCACGCTGAGCATGGAGTCTGCTTAAGAATTTCTCTCTCCCAGGACATCTAGGTGGCTCAGTCGATTGGGGATCCGACTCCCGCTCAGGTCATGATGTCACGGTTTGAGTTTGAGCCTGCATCGGACTCTGTGCTGACAGCTCAAAGCCTGGACCCTGCTTCAGATACTGTGTCTCCCTCTGTCTCTGCCCCTCTCGGCTTGCACTCTGTCTCTCTCTCAAAAGTAAATAAACATTTAAAAAGAAAAAAAATTTCTCTCTCCAGGGGCACCTAGGTGGCTCAGTCGGTTAAGGGACCGGCTTAGGCTCAGGTCATGATCTCCAGTTCATGGATTCAAGCCCCGCATCAGGCTCTGAGCTCAGAGCCTGGAGCCTGCTTTGGATTCTGCGTTTCCCTCTCTCTCTGCCCCTGCCCCACTCACACTGTGTCTCTGCCTCTCTCTCAAAAATAAACATAAAAAAAAAGAATTTCTCTCTCGATCTGCCTCTCTCCCCAGCTCATGCTCTCAAAAAACCCAAAAATGTTTATGTAGTAAATTTTATGTTACTCGCATTTTACCACTCAACAAAACCGCTCTTCTGAAGTCTTATTTACCTTACTTTATAACAAAATAAGCTACGTGTATGTAGTGGTTGTTGACCCTGCCGATCGTGTGGCTGACGGGGAGCTGTGGTTCACTGCCGCTGCCCAGCAGCATGAGGGAATATTGTACTGTGTATCACTAGCCTGGGGGAAAAAAATCAAATTTCAGAATTCAAGGTACAGCTTCCACTGAATGCATATCATTTTTGCACCATCATAAAGTTGCAAAAATCACGTCACACCATCATAAACTGGGGCCCATCTGTAATCATAAAAAGTACAACTCATCTAAAAAGAGGATGGTCTTACCCAATGTACTTTAATTTGGAACACAGTTGGCTGAAAAGTCCTCGTATTTTAATTTCATCAGTTATTTAGCTTGTAAAAGGTTTTGTTGGCTTGTTTGTTTTTGGGTGTTTTTGTTTTTGTTTTTGTTTTTTGGTGGTGGCAGTGGGTTGGGGGTGGTAATAGCACCTATATTTGCCACACCTTTAGTTAACAAAAGAGAAAAGAATATTTGAAACTGGATTTCAAAAAGTGGATTGGAGAGTTTATAATTGTATGAGGACACCTACCACTAGAAGTCTGATTGTCATGAATACAATCGTTACAAAAGAGATATTTGGCCAGTTTTAATTACAGTGTAATTTGCTAACTTTGTTGATACATGCCAAGCATTTTGAAAAGTTTCTTCTGTTGACTATCCTTATTGAAGTTGTAATGAACCAGAATTCTTCCCCAAAAGGAGCTTATGAAGGCCACGAGGATTTTCCTGTTTCCTTTGACAGCTAGGTAGGTGAGACAAATCTTATTATTAACAGCTAAATCAACATAATCAAATGCCTAAAATAATAAACTACCATTATTATTAGAAACAATCATATGATAATTCTCACAGAAAAATAATATTTTCTTCAGATGAGTCAAGGCAAAATGGAATGAAAACCTTTATTGCAGGGTTTCTTTAATGCTCTTTGGTGACGTTTCGGAATGTTGTTTAAACAAAGTCCCTCTGGCATGGCAACTGTTGCCAGGTAGGGCTTTGCTTCCTAAGGAGTTCAGTGAGATGAGGCTGCTTTTGATCAGTATGCCACAGGAACCATATGGAGGCTGGAGGCTGACTACATAATGCTTGTTCCCACAAGTCAACATTCAGACAAAATAAACAAGAACCAAAATGGCCACTGTACAAACGCTTTGTCTACATGCAAGTCTATGGGGAACTCTGGACTTCAAGTACAGAGCTGCTGGTGCCGTAAGAGTTTCTTAAAGGGCCTTGGGTTTGGTTTTATGATCTTCCTCCAATAGTGTTATAAACTCTTAGCCTATTTTGTTATAAAATAAGCTAAATAAGATTCCAGAAGAGTGGTTTTGTTGGGTGGTAAGATATACATAACATAAAATTTACTACATAAACTTTTTTTTTAGAGAGAGGCAGAGGGAGAGAGAAATTCTTTTTTTTTTAATGTTTATTTTTGAGAGAGAGAGAGATGGTGTGTGAGCAAGGAAGGGGCAGAGAGAGAGGGAGACACAGAATTCAAAGCAGGCTGTCAGCACAGAGCCCAACTCGGGCTTGAACCCACGACCCAGGATATCATGACCTGAGCCGGAGTCGGACGCCTGACCCACTGAGCCACCCAGGCGCTCTGGGAGAGATAAATTCTTAAGCAGACTTCATACTCAGTGTGGAGCCCAACACAGGGCTTGATCCCATCACCCTGGGATTATGACCTGAGGCCAAATCAAGAGTTGGATGCTCAACTGAGACACCCAGGTGCCCCACTACATTAACCATTTTTAAGTGTACAGTTTAGCAGCAGTAAGTATTTTCACAATGTTGTACAACCGTCTCTATCATTCATCTTTAGAACTTTTTCATCTTCCCAAACTGAAATCTGTGCCCATTGAACATTTACTCCCTATTCCCCTTCCCCTTGGTTCCTGGCAACCACCATTCTACTTTCTGTTTCTATGAATCTTACTACTCTAGGTACCTCATAGAAGTGGAGTCATACAAGATTTGTCCTTTTGTGTCTGACTTAGCATGATACCTTAAAGATACATGCATGTGTCAGAATTTTATTCCTTTTAAAGGCTGAAAATAATATTACATGGCATGTTTATACCAGATTTTGTTTATTCATGTATCCAGGGACATTTGAGTTGTTTCAACCTTTTAGCCATTGTGAATAATGCTGCTATGAACATTGGTGTACCAATATGGAACAGGAGAGTGGTTTTAAAGTAGGGAAGTGTGTCTGATTCACCCAGGACATATTGTGAAAATATATATGACAAGAAAGTGGGAAACTACTCATGGAGGCTTTGACTCAGCAGGTGTGGAGGTGATTACAAATTACAGCTCTGATGTATACAGAGGCACATAAAAATATTTTAATTTTTTTATGTTTATTTTTGAGAAAGAGACACACACAGAGCACAACTGGGGGAGGGGCAGAGAGAGAGGGAGACATAGAATCCAGAGCAGGCTCCAGGCTTGGAGCTGTCAGCACAGAGCCCGACACCGGGCTGGAACTCACCAATCATGAGATCATGACCTGAGCTGAAGTTGGACACTCAACTGACTGAGCCATCCAGGTACCCCAAAAAGTGTTTTAAAAAAAACATTTATGGAACACTTTCTAGAAACAGCCCAGTCTAAGAAATTATTTCTAAGAATTTTGTGAAATGAAACCACAGCATCATCATTATTTCCTCATTCATTCATTTTATGCACTAATCTAGAAGAGTTGTGGTGAAGGTGCACTTGGGTGGCTCAGTTGGTTGAGTGTCCAACTCTTGATTTCAACTTAGGTCATGATCTCATAGTTGTGAGAGTTTGCCCTGTTTTGGCCTCCACGCTGGACATGGAGCCTGCTTAAGATTCTCTCTCTCCCTCTCCTTCTCCCCCTCCCCTGCTTGCCCTCGTTCTCTGTCTCTAAAAAAAAAAATTGTGATGTTGAACATTATTATTTGATATAATATCATGATAGAAACTTCAACACTGACAATGAATACCCCACTGTAGAAACCAAGTTGGTGGTCATTGGTCAGTGGATCTATATAGTATTGTCTGTCCCAAAGAGAGAAGCTTTGGTTCTAAAAATGGTAAATAAAAAAAAAACTTTTCATAAAAGTGTGGTAGAAATATAAAATATTTACCCCTATTATAGATGTAAATTTTCACAAACTGACCCACTTGTGTAATGAGCACCCAGATTGAGAATCTCTCAATCCCCTCAATCACCCTCTCAATCCCCCCTCATGGTTCTCTTCCAGTTATGATGCCCACCTTCACCCCCACACCAAGGTAACCACTATTGTGACTTCTAAATTGCATTGGTTAGCTTTCCTTGCTTTGTGCTTATGTAAATTGAATCATACAATGTATGCCTCTTTGTATCTGTCTTCTTTCATTCAACATTACACTTGTGCGATTCACCCATACTGTTGGTTAGTTGTAATTTGTTGATTCCCATTACTTTATAGTATCCCATGTGAGTACTATCTGGTTTTGTTGTTGTTTTCATGTAGGCATATACTTGAAGTGTATAAAAACAAAGTCTTAGGGCAATTAAATTCACAGGAAAAACCTCTAAAAACATACAATAACTCTATTCTAACTCTGTGTTCACCATGATGCAAACATTTGATCTGTAATTTGAGACTCTAAAGGATTTTATCCACCAGAAAGGAGATGCCCTGAGCTGATGGCCTAACGGTTCTGGTGTCAGATTCATTTCTTCAAGTTAATAAAAGGAATTCTGGAAATATAACTCAGTGTCCTGTGAATTTGGCATGAATTCCAGGTGAACTCCAGATGAACTGATAAAGTTGACGTTCTTGAACCTTCAAAACTGAATTGTAAACTCTCAATGAATCTAGATCTGAAATTACCAGATGGAAATTGATTGGAGCTCTAGTGACCTGAACTTTATTGATCTGAATTGTAAAGACTGTCTACTTTAAATGTACTTCTGTATCTAAATCTATCATTTTGTAAAGTGTAAATATCCTGGAAAAGAATGCCAATCAGGACCGTAGCAGAAAACAAAAGATATGCTATGTTGGAAAGTTGTACAGAATGTCAAGAAAAGTCTACTCACAGAAACTTGGGCAAAATTAGGAAAACCAACAAGGAATGTTGAGGCACTCAGGGACCAGCAACAGTGGGGAAACTATTACTATCCATAGGCACAAAGGGGTAAGGGAAGGCAATAAGGTCCTTGAGTCCAGTGAGGGCTGGAGTAGTAGAAGAGGGGCTGTCTGACAAGGTGGATAATGGAAATACATCACCAAGTCAAAGAGGGAGTTGGGGAGAAAACACTCCAACCCCTCTATTCTCTATCCTCTAATCTTCTCCAATGTTAGGGAGCAAGGGAGCCTGTGATCCAGTCCATATGGGTCAGTCTATCAGGACCATAGCAGGGCAGAGAAGGGAGAGGCATGGGTCTCCAGAGGAGATAGCTTGGCCTACAGAGAAAACCAGTGTGAAACAATAAGCTATATGTAGTATAACATTGGCCCCAGGACATGGGGTGAGAATAACACTTCAAAGGGTATCATAATTAAACATTTTGTATATTTTATTTTATTTTTCTAGGACCTCACCCTTGCTTTAATTTCATAATGTATTCTCTAGGCTCTGTTTCACTTTCCGTCTTAGATTAACTGCTGAATCACCTGTTACCTGTGTGTGACCTTGAACTAAATCATGACATAAACGCTTTGGCACAAGTTTCAATAATGATACAACTTCCAGGAAAGATGTCTTTTTTTTTGGCCAAAGCTATAGTTTTCTCCCAAAACAGAATCATGTTTAGGTTGGAATTCTGAGCCAAGTGAGAATTCTGGGTTTATTTGACATATTTGTTCACCAACAAGGAAAATATGCCAACTATAGTATACATTTTGGATTTTTAAAGCATTTATGGTATTTCTTAATTATATAACCAAAATATTATCCTCTTGGGGAATCTTTTTCCACATCTTCAAGTTTATTTGTCTTCACTTAAATTGTAATAGCCAAATCGTGATAGTAATTCAAAGAGCAACTTGGGGCTCTTCATATGTGAATATTATAGACAATCCTGTAAGAGATGGTGGTATAAAGAAAGATGCGAGGGGTGCCAGACTGGCGCATTCATCTGGGCATCTGATTCTTGATTTCAGCTCAGGTCAGGTCATGGGATCAGCCCTGGTCAGATTCTGCACTGAGCATGGTGCCTGCTTAAGATTCTTTTTCTCTTTCCCTCTGCCCCTCTCCCCTCCATGCACATGAGCGTGGGCGTGCTCTCTCTCTCTCAAATAAAAAGAAAATACTTTAAAGAAACATGCTATAAAGTGGAAAACAATAAGACTGTAAGAAACTAATAAGGAAATCAAACAAATGCAAAAGTGATCTGAGCTAGTGAGTGATATGAGAGAGTCTTAAGGAAATAAAACTTTAAAAAGTAATTTAAAAGCTACCTTATCTTAACGAAAGAGACAATACACCATCGTGGAAAAACACTGCATGAGGAGTCAGAGGCCTCGCGCTAGCCCTGACAAATGACTTAGCCTTTCTGTGCTACAATTTCCCACCTATTAAGTTAAGGTAATAAAGGAATTCATTTCTTAAATGAGACATTATATATAGAAGTTATTTGAGAAGTTAAATATTCTTTGTTAATAGTGCAATTGCAATATTTTAGAATTGCCTCCTGATTTAGTTTCTCTTATTAATAAGCCTGACTTTTTTGCTCCCATCCTGGCCTCCTTAAGGCTTAACAGTGAGGCTGGGTTTGGGAAATAGCACATGGTGTGAAGACATTAGGCAGCTGAAAGGCTAATTTTTAGCCAAAGGAAGGTCCAAGTGGACAGGAAAGGAAAGCA
>CM053578.1:69795536-69926094 GCA_028646485.1 Cryptoprocta ferox | reverse complement strand
TTCTCCTTTCCACAGAGCCTTTCTGTCTCATGATTTTGACTACCTTAAGTACCTCATATAAGTGGAATCATACAGTCACAAAATTATATCTTTATACATGTGTGCCCCCAAAACATAGATTAATAATTCTTAAAATTTTTTTTAATGTTTTATTTTATTTTTGAGAGACAGAGACAGAGCACAAGCAGGGGAGGGGCAGAGAGAGACACACACAGAGAATCCAAGCAGGCTCAGAGCTGTCAGCACAGAGCCTGATATAGGGCTTGAACCTATGAACTCTGAGATCATGACCTGAGCTGAAGTCGGCCACTTAACTGACTGAGCCACCCAGGTGCCTCCATAATTATTTTAAATATATTGGCCTCTTAAATTGTATAGAAAACAAGATCTGGAGTTACAAACCAAAGTTACAGTAATACTAACTTTTACATCAATAATATTTTCTGTAAATGTATCAATCCTTTAAATCATGGGGAAAACAAAAAATGCAGTAACAAACCATTGTTACAATAATACTAGCTTTTATAATTACCCATGTATTTATCTTTATTGAGATCTTTATTTCTCCATATGGCTTCAAGTTCCTGTCCCATATCATTTCATTTCACCTTACAGGACTCCTTTCAGCATTTCTCACAGGTCTAATGGTCATGGACTCCCTCAATTTTTGTATGTCTGGGAATGTCTTAATTTCTCCCTCACTCTCGAAGGACCAGATATAGGATTTTCGGTTGAAATTTTTTTCCTTTTAGCCCTTCGATATATCAGCTCACTGTTTACTGGCCTCTAAAGTTTCTGATGAGAAATTGAAATCTACTGATAAACTTAGATTAAAGTGAGGATCCCTTGTATGTGATGATTTACTTCTCTTTTGATGCTTTCAAGGTTGTCTTTGTCTTTTGATACTTTGATTATAATGGGTTTCTTTGAGTTGCTCTTGCTTGGAGTTTGTTGAGCTTCTTGGATGTTTATATTCATATTTTTCATCAAATTTGGGAATTTTCCAGCCATTATTTCCTCAAACATTCTCTCTGCTCCTTTCTCTCTCTCTTCTCTCTCTTCCTCTTCTAGGACTCCCATGGTACATATTTTGGTCTGCTTGACCAAGCAGTAGAGCTGCTTAGGCTCTACTCACATTTTTAGGTCTTTTTTGTTTTCTGTTCCTCAGACTCAATAATTTCCATTGTCCTTTGTGATAATGTGGTAACTCTGTAAACCAGATTCTCCCCCTTCCTCAAGATTTGCTGTTTTTTGTTATTCTTTTTGTTGTACTCTATCTTCGTGCCAAGGATCAGCCTGATTGTAAACTTAACACCTCCTCAGGTGACCCTTTCCCTGGGAATGTATGGTCAGTTTCAAATTTTTCATGTATATACAGTAACTTTTAAAAGCCTTAATCTTTAATGTCTGGCTCCCAAAAGGGTAAAAAGTGAAAAATAAAGGGGGAAAAAGGGTACCATTTCTTTAAATCCCTCAGAAGTCCCTTTAGCCAGAAGGGGAGGGTTTAGTATCAAGGGGGTTAGGTGAGAAAAGAATGGTTACCTGCTTCTTTGTCTTTACCTCTCTGATCAGAAGTAGTAATCAGTGATCAGAGCACAGATCCCAAATATTTGGAGGACAGTGTCCTTTTTGCCCACCCTGGCTACCAAAAGCTGTGTGCAAGTTGTTCAAGGACCATGTGCAGAGCTGCCTGACGTGCGGCTGGGGATGGGGGATGGGTAGCTGCTACTGTAATAAGAACTGAAATTGCCCCAAATTAACCATAGTTTACTATACAAGTACTCCCCTGAAGTTGCAAGCCTTCAACAGACCCCAGAGTTCTAAAATAGTTCCCTCAGACAGATTCTGAAAGCGCAATTATTGTCTAAGTGGAAACATTACTGGTGCTTCCTACTCCACTATCTTCCCAGAATCTTCTTCAGTTCATATTTAAGGTTTAGTAAGGAGCTGCCTCACAGGCTGCCTTGGCACCAGTGGAAGGCCAGTTGCATCTATCTGGAAATGACCCACTTTGGCTGTGCTCACATTTTATTGGATAGAACTAGTCACATGGCCACATAACCATAAAGCAGCGTGGGAAAAATAGAGAAGCACAAAGTGGTAAAAACCAATATATTTGGCTTCTGTTCAATTATCCAGTTATCCCACTTTTACCTGTGGTAGACAATGAACTAAGCCCCTGACTGAATCATGTCCTTGTAAAATCCCTTTACCTGAGTGTGGGTGAGATCTGTGACTTGCTCTGACCAATAGAATATGGCAAAAGTGATAAAAACATTACTCTCTTGATTAAGTAATGTCATATAAGACTCTGTCTTAGAAGACTGGAAAGATAGATTCTTCTACTCGCTTTGAAGAAACAAGATCCCATTAGTTCTAGAGACATAAGGAGATGAATTCTGCCAATACATTGATGGAGTGGATTTTTTTCCTCTAGTCAAGTATTCAGATGCGAATACAGTTGGCAGACGTCATGACTGCAGCCTTGTGAGACCTTGAGCAGAGGTCTTCATTGAGCTCTGCCCACATTTTCCACCCACAGAAACTATGAAATAATGTGTTGTGTGTTAAGCCACTGAATTTTTGGTAATTGGTTATGCAACAATAGAAAACTAATATATTCCTGTATTTAAAAAACACTCATTTTTCCCAAATGAAAACAATCTAGTCATTTTTTTAGTTCTAAGTTCAAGATAGTTGATGTATAGTCCTCTCTATCAAGTCCAGATGTGGTGCTTTAGGGTGTAGTAACAACTAATGATGCAGTAGGACAAGATATCTGCCTCTTATGAAGTCCAAAATATAATGACGAACACCCATAATAGATACCACATTCAGAAAAGAAAAGAATGGAAGATAAGCAACAGTCTTGTCCAGAGTAATTCTGAAATCCTGTGGGTAGGTATTGTTATATATCCCAGACCTGGCAGTTTGCTAAGTTTCATGATTAAACTCTGGTTTTGCCCTTGGAGAGGAACTCCCTTATTCATTGCTTCTCTCCACCCTCATCCTTTCCCCCTCGACCTCTGTGAGGTTCCTCCTTCCCCATTATCTTGCCTGGCTACATATGAAATGAGAAACATTTCAAGATGTGAAATCTCCTTGGGAAGAGTATACAGCATTCAAAGTCTGCTCCCAGCACAGGGAAAATTATGTCTTGGAATGACAAATAATTTTTTTGGTCTAGGCTCGTGGTTTCTTTGGCAATATAATTTTTTCTAAAATAAACTGATTTGTGATTTTTTTTTTTTTTTTGCTTCCAATCAGTTGTATGTTCCAGTAGCTGCACCCAAAGTGTTTTTTGAAACATAAGTTTTAAACCTCTCAACTAAATGGTAACCTTGAAGCTATCTGACCACAACCTCAAATTTGATCTTTTCACTGGCTGAGTTTTACTGAGCTTTTGTCTCTCAATGTCTTTATAAATCCCATTTTTACTGCTTGGAATCTAAAGCAGTCAGCCTTTCTACCTTTACAAAGACCAAATGTCTAGACTCTATATTCTCTTTCATTTATTTCTGGAAACTGGTGACTTATTTTCCAACTCATCTACTTATGATACTTTGCCATAAGCTACCAATAGTTTCTTTTTTTATATTGTGGTATACTTGACATACAATATTAGTTTCATGTGTATAATAAAGTGATTCAATAATTGTATACATTGTGAAATGATCATCACGATAAGTCTAATGACCATCTGTCACCATACAAAGTTAATACAATATTATTGACTATATTCTCCATGCTGTACATTACATGTCCATGACTTATTTATTTTATAACTGGAAGTGTGTACTTCTTGCTTTCCTTCACTTGTTTTGCCCACCCATCAACTCCCTCCCTTGTGGCAACCACGAGTCTATTCTCTGTATTTATAAGTCTGGGTTTTGTTTGTTTGTTTTGGTTTGGTTTTTAGATTCCACATATAAGTGAAATCATGTGATATTTGTCTTTCTCTGTCAGACTTCTTTTCACTTAGCATAATATCAAAGTCCATCCATGTTGCATAAACGGTACTACATAAGGAATATATGAATGGGAGAATCCAGAGCTTTTCACCATTGATAATGGGTGAGAAAGTGGAAGAAAATGAGAAAGGATTCCAAGCAGCCAAAATAGATGCTACAAAATGTATGCACTAAAGCTCAATTACATTATTCACTGACCCTCCTCCTTTCCACAAGCCATTCTAGACAAAGTTCTAATGAGAATACATATCTAGACTATAGATTCCATGCAAGACCATATGCAGGAACTAAAGGATGAAGTAAGAGTATCAATAAAAGAAAAGGTTAAGGAAAAATATGGGTTCTAAGATGAAAATTACTTTTTATGTACAACAATGACAAGAAAAACTATAATAGTCTAAGGTCATTTGGTGTAGAGGCCAAAAACATGTTATACCTACATAGTACCTAATGACTTCACTGAATTACAGCAGAGTAAATAAATCATAGCCACTATGAAAATAATGACGCAGTTAGGTTTGGTAAACTTTCTTCAAAAATATAGAAAAGTTGTAATACATTTAAGTTTTGTTTTGGTATTCAAATGGGTAGGTACCCTTACGTCAGACCCTAAATGCCCTAATTGTAATTCATCACTTATTCCCTTCTAATGGTTGATAGATGAAATACGACAGAAATGGATGTCTCAAAGCATTATTGCATTTAATCATTTCTGTTGGAAGCTCCCACTCCACGAGTGCTACACTGATTAGGCCACATTTAGAGTATCAGGTTCAATGGGGGATAGGTCCATGTCTTTTGGAGTCTGAAGATAATACAGTTCAGAACCTTCTTTAAGAATACACACACATACATATACACATACATGCACACATGAAAAGAAAACACAATTTAGATATTTATTTGGAATTAAAAAGTCACAACAGATTACAAATTGAAATAAATTCACAGGTATCAAACATTATCAAATATAAACAATACAATGATTAAACAAATTAATTGCCTAGTATACTTTTACAATACTTTTCCCTGCATTTTGGCTGTATACTCTCTGTTTTCTTCTTCATGTAAAAACGATTCTGTCACATTTTGTTCTATAGCATTAATAGATATTTCAGTCTTTCCATTAGCATAGTTAATTGAAATTTGTTTTTGTTATTGATAGTTTAGAAGAGTTTCTTTTCAGTCTACAGTTCATTATTGGAAAAGTTATATATATTTTTAAGATTATTGTCAAATATGGAAAAATCTCTACCAAATTTCTTTCCTGTTTATTAATATGTGGGGGGATTTTCCACATTCCAGTTCTGGATCCCTGTATTCCAAACATTGTCTACCCCATTACCTGTATACTTACGTGCTGGATCCTGAAGGACATGTTCATTTGTTAATGAGGTGTCTGGCTCTTCACCTTTGTGTTGCAACAACCCATGGTCCAGATATCTTGGAGTCCTGTGAGGTGAAATAAGCATTATGACTCAATATTAGGAATCACTTTCTCGGGTTAGGCCAGTTTCAACATAGAATTGATCAGCTTGTGAAATACGAGTTTTCTTTATAGGAACGGTTTAAGGAGAGGCTACGTGAGAACCTGTTATGGATTCTGTGACGGGGAGACCCAAATTAGGTAGTGGCGGTGATGGAGGGTGGGGAGTACCATATGACGTAACCTAACCTTCACATACTTCTGAGATCTAGGATGAATTTGCTATTAATTTTATTTGATACCTTTGCCTCAAGTTTAATGTTTGATATATGGAAAAATTTAAAGATAGATGGGGCTACTTTTAAGGTAAGAGAAAAAAGTTTCTGTTTGTTTGTTTGTTTAAACCTAAGGGGCAGCAATAGTGATTCATTTTAGTGCTATTTATTTTTATGCTTTTTTCTTTAAGGCAAGATTCTAATATAGTTAATCAATACAGGAGGTTAAAGGTTGGAGGTATGGGGTTGCTGGGACTAAAGCAAGTTATAGAAAGAGAACATCGTGGGATCTCTAGGGATCCTGATTCTTCTGGTAGCAACAAAAATAGGATTTTTTTTTTCTTGCCATGTTCTGGGGGGGTTCCTCAATTCTGTGGAACAGCCTAGCAATGGATAGAATTCTGGGAATAATGAGTCAGGGCTTTTTTTTATGACAGGTAACAGAACACAATTGAAACTGATTTAAGGAAATCAAGAGGAAGGGGATTTCTTGGCTTCAGCGGTAGCAGCGCTCATTCAGACATACTTGGTTCCTAAGGCTCAAAAGGCATCATCCTCTCGCAACATTCCTTTCCTTGAAGTTGGCTTCCTTCACGTGCATTATTGGTACCTGTTTGTACTGTCTTAGTTATCCTAGTTAAAAAGTCTTCCTGTTCTGAACTGATTCAGCAAAAGCCCCAGATTGAGTTCTCAGATCAACATATCCATCTCAGAACCAATCACGGTGGTCTGGAATATGATGACTGGCAGTTTTGGAGAGTGAGGATGGGAGGTGTCACCATCCAGAACCATCAAGACTCCTAGGCAAGAGGGAGGGGTAGATCCCAAAGGGAAAAAAAAAAAATTCCTGTTAACAGAGGGGTGAGGAGGAGATGGATAATACTGAGAGCACACGCTCAAACATTTCAAAATAATGGTATCCGTTATTTAGGGGAGTGGGCCATGTTTGGGGACTTCCTCGATAGGGCTATAGTTGTTAAACTGTATCAAGTAAATCTTTTCCACATCTGGATAGATACCATGCATGGGGGCAATATCCTTACAGTTTGGCGTTTTTACTCTTTCCCCTCAGTGGGTCTGAGTCAATGAAGATGCTACAGAAGAAGTAAATAGAAAGCTGAAGGTATTAATGCAGTAATTTTTAATTTAGTGCCCTCTTTAGGCAAAGAACCTCAGAGCACTTTCAATAATCCATTTTTAAGCGTGACCACACCCCGTGTAGGTGACATGAGTATTACCGTCTTGCCCTTGCAGTTGGGGAAACCGAGGCATGACACTCCGCTGTTCAGCTTTTCGGTGGGATCTGGGCAGAATTCTGCGTGCATGACCTCAGAGGGTCTCCTTCCTCCACCGCGCCTCTCAGAACCCTCAAGTCCTTCGGCGTCGCAGGAGAGCAGCTCCGGATCCTCCGCAGCCTCGGGATTCGTCCTCCGCCCAGCTGTACCCGCCCCACTCTCCCGCACCTTCCTCAGGAGGTCCAGCTGGCCAAGGTCTGGCTGTCCCTTCTGTCCTTCCCCCCTGCCCTCCGGCTCCCTTTCCCCGGTCCCCGACGTGGGGAAGCCCCCAGCCAAGTGCCCCGCAGGAAGGTGCGGGCAGATGCTGCCCAGGCGTCTAGCGGGAGGGGCGCCGGCGCCGCCGGAGGTGAGCGGGCCGACCCTGCGCTCTCCGAGGGCCGGGGCGCAGGGGTTGGTTGGGGGCGGGCGCCCGCGCTAGCCCGGCAGGAGGAAGGTGGCGGCGGGAGGGAGGCCGGGCGAGGCGGCGGGTAGCGGCGAGAGGGGAGACGCAGGCGGGCCGGCGCGCTGCTCGCGGGCGACGCCAGGAGAGCGAGCGCCGGGGAGCCGGACGCTGCGGAGCCGCTCGGAGACGCGCCGCGCCCCGCCGGGGCCGCAGAGCTCCGCCGGAAACCTCCTCGCGGCGCCCGGACCCCCGGCGCCCTCTCGAGCGCGGGCGGGAGACATGGCTTCGCGCGTCCCCGCCGCCGCGGGTGCTGACTCGACACAATCGGCGGGTCGCGCGGGGGGCGCGGCGTAACCCGGGGGTGGGCGGCGGCGCGGAGCAGCCAGAGGAGCTCCGAGTGTCGCTGGGAGCGCAGGAAGATGCCAGCACAAAGGCGAGCGGAGACCCAGCCCGCTGCGGAGGGCGGCGGGAAGAGTCGCTGAGGGGCGCACCGAACGCGCTCTGCTGTTGCGCCGCGTCTTTCCCGTCGCCGCCTGGGTCGCGGGGTCGGGGACGGCAGCGCAGGGTCCCTTGGCCCCTGGGCAGCGGCCGCCGCAGCGGGGAGCTGCATGCGACGCGCGGCGGCGCCCCCGGCCGCCTGCTTTCCCCGCGGCGCGCACGGACCGGCCGGAGGGCGCCGGGGCCGCGGGTCTGGTCGACTGCGGGGGCGCCCTCCCGCCCCGCGGCCCGGTTCCCACCCGCAGCCCGCGGCGGCGGCGGCGGCGGCGGCGGCGGCGCCGAGCCCCAGGTGAGTGTGCGGCCCGCGCCGGGCCCTCGCGCCCCAGGTACCGGCTAGCGGGAGGTGGCTTTGTTTTCCTCCCTCGCGCCCCGGCGCGGTCATTCATTTGACATTTCGGCTTCCGCTACGCCGAAATGCGGGTGAGAGTCACCGGGACGTGTTTTCTGGTTTGGTTATCCGAGGGAGCTGAGACTTTTGAGTCCATTAGAGCATCACTTGAGGGAGAGGGGGCTTCATTTCTTTTTGGTTAGGAATGTGTTGTGAACATCCTCTGCTGGGGCTTGGGGCCTGGAGGAAACTGGGGCTGCAGATTTAGACGTAGTCGTTTCCGAGGACGTGCAACTGCAGAGGTCTGGCTCGTCCATGCCTGTCTTTTCCTCCCTTTGCAGTGTTCAAGTGTTTTTCCTTTATGATTACCAACTTTAGGAACACCTTTACAGGCATGTTTATTTCTCTTAGAGTTGGAAGTCTTTGGAGACAATACAGAGAGCTCACAGAGTTACAAGGATCGATATTAAAGTTCGAGAAGGCAAGGATCGGCGATCATCATAGATAGAGGTGGACGGTAGGCAAACTTCCTGGGAGGCTTTCGCCTTCCTGGTATGTTTCTGCTCTCCCTGCCCTAGAGTCAAGCAAACTGAATTCTCGCTATACTTAAACCTTTGTCAAAGGGTGAAACTTGTCTTTTCTTCACCAGTTTTCTCTACTTTGTCTTTTAGAAGAAAACTATTTTTATGTAATTAGGAGAGTCTTCCGTTAGACCTGGTGAAATTTCATGTATTCGTTTGTCTTACCAGTATGATTTTCATTTTACTGTTTCTCCTTTTCCCTCAAGGGATCATTTCTTCGTTGCCTAGAGAGAGTCCCCCCCCCCCCCAACAGATGGCTGTATGTTCTGAGAGGTTATCTTTAAAATGACAAGAACATTACCTATAAACAGAGAAATCAGTTATTAGGCTTATCTTTGGCATTGTTAAAGCAAGAGGCCTAATCTGGATGCGGATATTATTAATGGTGTGAAAATCTGGAGCTTGCTAATCTGTTTGGTCATCTGAAGATTCCTGCAGCGATTGTTTATACAGTGTGGGAGACAGATGGCATCCTTAGCAGACAAGAGAAGCTGGGCATAAAGGGTCATTGTATTTTTCAGAAACTATCCACTTCACTGTTGGGAGGCGGGGTAGGGTGGTGTGGAGGGTGGGGAAGATGTAATTTTGATCTCCCAAAGGAGACATTAGAACCTTACCGTTTGATCTCCCAACCAGTTAATTTCTTCTTTCTTTGAACATTCAAAAAGTCATCATTAAGTTGCTTGTTTTGATTATTTGTTTGGCACGTTTTGGTCTCGTTTGTGGTTATGTGAAGCAGTTTAAACAGATTAGCAAAATGTCTTTGGATTTAAGATTACCATACCACTTACGGGGAGAAGACAGTCATAACTTTCTTAGCTCTTGTTCATTTCAACAAATGGGCCCCTGCACGCATAGTGTCTCCTCGCTGGAAGGACTGTAGTCCAATCTGCATGAATTCTTACACCATCTCCGTGGCAGGTGGTTCCCTATCTTACGGCCCTTGCCCCCAGACTCACAGCTGTGGATAGTATTTATCTTCTGTAATTACTTAGCCCAAGACATTTGCTTTACCATCGCCTCTATCACAACTTTGAGCAGCCTTTGGCAGTGAATCTTTATGAATGACTGTGGAGTCTGTGAAGAATCAAAGTCATTCTGAGTATTTGAGATAAGCCAGCTGGAGCTTTTCTGCTCCAACTAGTATTATAGGTTCTTTATGTGCTGTAGATTATAAAACTGGTCTTCCCTCTCTGATTATGAGGGGAAGTATCCCAGTAGATTAATATTCACCAGCGACGGGACTAGATTTAATGAAGACCATGAGCAATGTTTGACCCCTCTGAACAGGAAGTATGGAATAAACATAAGCATTGGCTCTGTTTAACTTGGGCAATGTGATCTTGAGAGAAAAACATGGTTTCTTATTCTTTTCAAAGACTTTTTCACCCTTGATCTCAGCAAAAGGCATAGAAACTAAAGTTGTTACCTGTAGTTGACGACAGATGCTATATAACCTTTTCTGCTGGATGAATGTATTTTGCAGGAGAGGTGGCTTTTAGGCTCTGTCCAGTTTCAACGGGTGCCCTAGCATCAGTGAAAGGGTCTAACACTGAAAATACTTTTTAAATCTGTGGCTGGGATCTGTGTACCCTCATGCCAGGTTGCTGTCTCATGAAGTGTTGCTTTAAGAGAAGCTCTAGGCCTGGGGCTTGCTATGGGCCTGGCCTGGATCCACATTTTAGTGTGTCGCTTTTTTTTCTCGGGTTAAAATGGAACCAGTTTTGCATGGTGTGTTGAATAGGGAGAGGCAGCATGGAGTGAAAACCTTTCCATTTCCATTGTCAAAAGCCAGGCGTGACCTGAAAGAGAGAGGACTGTATTTGAAGTTTGGTTCACCTAACAGAGACAGAGGTTGCTTCTTTATACACAGAATGTCTTTTGTATTGGAACATGAATGGGGAATTAGAAGAGTGACCAGACCTCCTAGTTTGTCTGCAACAGTCCTAGCTTATTCCTACTGACCTATCTTAGTTATCAAAAGCATCCCTTTTCACGTTTAAAAGTGCCCTCGTTGGGATGATAAATTATACGGTCATTCTAGATGTTATGGAATCTTGACTTTTCTTTAACACCCTCTTCTGACCACAGATTTTAGTCTTTTATTCATTATATGCAAAGATAAGCAAGGCAAAAAAAAAATGCATACAGAAAAAAATACAGAAAAATGCATACAGAAAAAAATAGCAAGGAAGATAGAAGAATGAGGTAATTGGTTGCTTATCATTTATTTACACATCTAGGAAATAAATAGTTTTATCCTTAAGTTGTTAAGTATCTACTATGGCTCTAAGCCCATGTTATTGTCTTGTAAGAATGAGAAGAGCTAACACTTGCCCATTTACTTGAGGCCAACAGGAATTGGGTTAACTCCTGTGACTTGGGAGAATAGCTTCAACAAAACCTGTTTGCAGACCCCATGTACGTATGGCTTTTGCAGATGTGAATGCAGATTTTGAGATCTAGCGTTTGGTCCGGTTTTTGGATATTTACTGAGAGTTCAGAACACAAGTGTTGTTGCGAAGACATGACTCAACGTTCTTCTGGTTCCCAAACTCTCTGGGCCACAGGATAATAGAATAAGTTTTGGTTTTCTTCAGTCTTCTTTTCAGACTCCAGTCTGGGGTTTGGGTCTCAGCTCTTCATCTGAAGGGCTTGCAGCAAAGAACTTGGGGAGCCTGCTTGCCCTGTGAGAGTTCTGTTAGGGGTTTGAGATTGTGCAGGTGACCTGGTAAGGGTTTGGATATTTGAAGCTTGTGGTATCTACTTCTACAACAGTTGCTATTTACTTTGCTGAAGAATTGGCTATTTGAAATAGTTCACTTGCAGTGCTGGCCAGTAGGTGTTAGAATTAATTATGGCTGTCACCTTTTCCATACCCACTCCACTAAAATCTTCAAATTTAAGGTCAGCAAAGGAAGGCGTTTATGTATCTTCTTTATAACTTGGATGACCGTATAATTCTTTTGTGCAGACAAGGACACTTTTGAGAGTAAAAAGTAGCAATAACTGAAAGAGGTACTGTATTAACAAGTATAACCTGGGACTGTCCCAGGAAGACAATGATGTATGGCCATCTTAACTATGACCCAACCCATTATCTTTTATATGAAGAATACCCATATGATGGAAAAATGTCATTAGCTTCTTCTGGGTTTGTTCAACATAAATTTTTATGCATGTGCATGCATATACATGTTTGTGTATATGTTTACACAAACATTGATCATAGGTCTATAGACCTGTGTACCATGGGGTTGAAATAAACCATTCAAGAAGGCCTAATTATTTGGAAAACTGTGGCCTTCATAATCTCTTCCATGGATTGACTTTACTAACCTCTCTGCATCCAGCTTGTCTAAACTTTAAATCATCTCCTGACCTTGTGTAGTTCTAATACCAATCTGTTAGTATAATTCTTGTTTGAAAACCAGTGTTGGTTCTCACTTTCTGTTTAGATCTCAAAGATCTGCAGACAGTTTGGTGGTTAGAAAGGAAAAGCAATCATTCATTGATTCATTGATTCAATCGATTGGGCACCTTTCATAAGTCAGTGTCTGATCTAGTTGCTGAGGATATACTAATGAATAGCGATCCCTGCCCTTGTGTAGTTTTTGTTCTCTTGGGGCAGAAGGGTGGGATGAGAGACAGATAATTAAAAAAAATGAATAAGTAAGTTATATAGCATGCTAGAAGGAAGTACATGCTTTGGAAGAAAGGGAAGGTAGAATAGGATAAATGTATTTGAGTAGCCTTCATGGAGAAAGAGATCTTAACTTTAAGCCAAGACTTTGAAGAAGGTGAGAGAAGTTTCTAATGCAGATACCCGAGGAGGAGAATCTTGTTCCAGGCGCAAGGAACAGCCAGTGTGAAAGTCTGAAGGATGTGTTCAAAGACTAGCAAGAAGACCACATGATGGGGTGGAATGACAGGGTGGAGTTGGAAATGAGATCAGAAGGGTGGTATAGAAGTGACAGAGCATGTAGGACCTTGACACTACAGTTACAATTACAATACAAAGAGTAATTACAATTTCAGCAGAAATGCCATTATGTTCTTAAAAGTCATTATAATATTAAAAAATTGTGTTTGTGTTATGAAGCCTGCACTGGTCAATATAACTTATGTTTCATAAATAGTGCACTATATCTTGGTTACTATACTTTTTGTGTCATATGCTTACTGTTTATTTGTTAAAATAGCATATTTTTGGTTGTTGCTAGTCTTAAATTATATCCCCGTTTCACAAAAATACAACAATGGTTCAAGAGTGGTTCTTTGAGGTCTGAAAATAGTAATGAAAATAGTAATGTAAATGCTACAGTTCAGAATGTCATAAACGTACTTAGAGAACTCAGTCCTACTGCAAATATAAAATGTCAAATCTGTATGTATAAAAACAAGGGAATCTGTGATAATTTCCAAACAGTAACTGAAATTGAAAAGTGCAAATGGAAGTATGATGACGACTGTCTTAAAGCTGTTTTTTTCCTTGAGTTTGCCATCCATTCGCTCCTAATTCCCAGTCGTTGCCTGTTATGAAACTGTCCAATAGTGGCATGAAGCCATGGATGTTTTGGTGTCATTTTCAAACAAAGCACAGTGGCTTCTCTGTTTTACTATTGAAGTTTTCCAGGACAAGCACACAATAATGCTTTCCATTACAAAATTAACATATTCCATTGCTAAAGGTAGGGAAGAGACTAAAACTCCAGTAGCATCATTAAAGGACTCTTGTAGCAAAAATAAGAATGTCATATTATTGAATAGAGGCTTGCAAAATCGGCTGGATAACTAAAGACAAACGTTGTCCTTAAAGAGAAACCAGAAGTTATTGACAGAATTCCTCTGTCAAATGACACGGTTGGCTGTTGGCATAATAGCGGTGGAGTAGCATGTGGAAGAGCATTACCATCAAGTACATACTAGCAGATATTTCACTTTATGGTTGGATGAAACCACTGAGGTCATGCACAGAATGAATCAGCTCTTGGCACTTGTTCAGGGAGGAGTGCTTGGTGATGCTTTGTTCATTTATCACTGAAAACTTGTGCTATAAGAGAGGAGATTTTTCTTTTGGCTAACTGTTATTAATGAGACTGGAAAAGTTGCTCAGGGGGCAGGACTTGACAGAGCACTAGTTTCATGTTCAAATAAGAAGGTGATGGCTTTGTAAAGAAAAGATGTTCTACCTAGAAGCCAGTCTGCATGCTGCTCCATTCACAGAACAGATGTAGTGCCTTCTGATCTTGAGGAAATACTAAAAGAAAGAGAAAACCAAGTACAGTCAAATTGCAGCTCCAGATATAGGAATGTGCTGTGCAAAGTGATAGGCAGGGAGTGTAAGACTACTTCTCCATCCTGCCATATGCTGGCCATTTAGAGGGAAGGGACACATATAATATTTTATCTGTGGCGTAAGACAAATGTTTCTTCACGGCACTGATTAGGAACTATTTCTCTTCGATCAAGTGGCATACCTCAGCAATATACTCTGCCCACAGTGAGTGATATCAAGGACAGGGAGGGAAGGAAGAATTGTTAACAAATAAAACAATATGCCACAATCCTAGGACTAAGAAATTTTTTCATTAGAGAAAGTTGGAGATCCAAATTGATCGTAAAGGATTCCGGAGCTAATATTTTCAGTAATGGACGGTCCTTTAAATAATAACCTTATTTCCTCTTAATGACCCATTAAAGGAAGAAGAGCACAAAGAAATATAACTTAGATCCACTAATTTTGATGGAGAGAAGGTACAGGTGTATACATGGTATTTGAGAGTGGTAGAGAACCATGCTGGGAACAACCTCGGCCTTTAGGATTTTAATGAAGATACTGGGTGTCGGGGGTACAGGTAGAAAGAGATGGAGAAGTCCGACTGTTGGACATCACTTTTTGTATACTTTTGCCATAGGCTTGGCTTCATTCCAGACAAATGGACTTGATATTCAAAAGCTTTCAGGACATAATTTGTATTGCCCCTGACGTAACCTAGAAAAAATAAATGATCTCTAGTGGTCTTGGATTCTCTATGCATAGGCCTTCTTTCTATCCTCCTTCCTTCCCTCTCTTCTTCCCTCCCATCTTCTTTTCCTTTGTTCTTTCTACCTTAAGTCATTGAATTGGCATCTTTAAACTAGAAAGACTTTGTGAGCTCATCTCTTGTATCTCCATGTCTTAGGTAGATACCTGTGCTAGCCAGGGCAAGAGGGATAAGGGCCTCTAGGGAAAGGAAATTCTGTTCCTTGCTCAGCTAACCCAGTCTAATGTGTAATATCCAGTTATAGCACACATTTAAATTTGAACCTTCATTCTTCAATAAAGATCCATTTCCCTTTTTTGAATTTAAATAAAGATGGAGTGTTTGCTTTTGTCTAATAACCCTTCTATATTGATCACCATTATTTACTTCTAGAACATAAGCAATTCATGCATTATTCATTGAACAAACATTGAGAGCTGCATATGTGCCAGGCTCAATGCTAAGTGATAGGTATAAAAGAGGTTGATAATTAAGACATGGCCCTGCCCAGATAAAATAAAGAATCTAGTAGGAAACAGACAACAAGGATATGATAAACAAATAAACATATAATTGTGGCAAAATGTTTACATTTGTTAAATCTGGGTGGTGGTATATGGGCTGCTATCTTCTGAACTAGATGAGCCTCTGAATATATATTTGCAATGTTTCCTAAATAAAAAATGGAAAAATATGTTTGGAAGTGTGGTAAATGCTTTATAGAGGGGGACTTTGATAGACAGTGGAGTGTAATGGAGACTTGCTTTGGATGGAATAGTCAGGGAAGACCTGAAGTGCACCTCATCGTTTGCCTATGTGAGAACAATGAGGATCACTTGGACAGGGTTCAGAGAAGAGTCACAAAGATAACTGATGACATGGTTAGAAATAAGACGTATCTGTGAGAACAGTCTCAAAGAACTGGGGATGCTGAGCAGCGGGAGAAATTTACCTGATGCAGCGGGGTTGGCTATCTTTTTCTTAAATTTATATGGGCTTTTACACAGCCACATTCTCTTCAGTCATGTCCCATGCTCAACAGCAGGCAAAGCAAGTTATTCCAGTTAGAATTATGTGTGAGAGGAAAATTGAAAGTTTACTCTCCAGCTGAGGAAAAATTGGAAAGGACCTGAGAGACAAACCAGTTCAGCCTTCATCTAAAGCAGAATCCCTTTAATGTTCTAACAGGTGGTCATCAAGTTCTTAGGAGATCCTTTCCATGCTTCCTCTACTCAGAATGGGGTGGTGGTGAGTGGGACACTCACTCTGGTTTACTTTATTAGGCAGGTCTTCTTTCCATCTGGTGAATACCACAGACTCCTCTCTCCCTCAGGAAGCACTTCCCACCTGGAACACCTACCAATTCAACTTAGTCTGCCAGGCCCCGTAGCTGCATTGCCTTTCTGTATATAATCTGAAAACAGTAGTTTCCCCATCTTTTCCCATCTTACCTTTCTGAAGAATATGGCATTTCTAGAAGCATATGTAGCTTCCTTTGTCAGTGACTGACAGAAAGGGCAGATAGAATCAGTGTCATAATCTGAGGTGACAGAGGGAAGTGGGTTTGGTTTGACATCTTCCCCTCCAGATACTGATATGCCACCCTCTTGGGAATCCCTGTTTTACAGCAGTTAATATCGTAATTATCTTTTGCTTTAGATGGTGTACTAGTTATTTTGTTTCCTATCAGCCTTTTTGCTAACTAGGTTTTAAGCACTCTAAATATATGGAAACTTGGCCAACACCTCTGTATAATGCCCAGTATTGATCATGGAGTGAATATACAATTATCAATACCTAATGGTTGAAAGAACCACCTGTTTCTTTCTCATGGACCATTATGAAAGACTATTATTTATATAAATCAGATATTAAGTTGACACAGATACTAAATAATTAACATTTTGTAGTTTTAAAGTGGCGGAAAGTCAAGTCTTGGGGGTTTATTCATTCAGATCATTCTAATCTCAGAACTCCTTTTTCCTTTGTAAATCTTCTAAGTCCTTTCAAGTCAAAGTGTAATCCATACACCAGCAGCATCAGCATCACCTGGAAGCTTGTTAGAATGCAGAATCTAAAAAAAAAAGAAAGAAATGCCGAATCCCAAGCCCCACACCAGAACTACTGCTGATCAGAATCTGCATTTGGACAAGATCCCCAGCTGTGTTGTATTATGCAAGGTAAAGTTTGAGAAACACTGTTTTAACTTACCAGAACTCAGAAATTTAGGGGGAGCATTTATCTTCAAAGAGAAGTAAGACAGGAAATGAAGATTTCATCAGTCTCGGTGAGACGGTCAGTGCTTTCTGCAGTGTGGCCTCATTATGCTGCTTCATGTAGAAGCTTCCAGGCCAGAAGATGCCTCTGTAGGAGTGTCCTGGAAGAATTTAAGTGGGTGATATGTGTTAGACATGATGGTGATTACAGGAATTTGAAGCAGTTGTTGGAGTGAGAAACGAGGAGAGCTTGGCAAAGGCAGAGGAGCATGGCCATGCAACCTAAAACTGAAAGTAAAGGAAGAGGTCTGCCCTTCATTACCTGAAACAACTTCTGATGCTTAGGACTTGCCCTTGTCTTAAACTCTAATGCCTCCAGAGCCAGCAGGTCCTGGATGAAACCAGCTGGATGTGCTGCCCATGAAGACCTTGTAGAGTGGTGAGGATCATGGAGAGGCATTCTTCATCAGAGGGGAAAGAGGGGGCCACTCAGCTCACTCTGTTGTTACCACATGGGAATTTGGGTCCAGCATGGCCAGATCTTCACATTTTTCAAATGAGGCTAAAAATGTAAGTTTGTATGTAAAACATCTCTTGAGTGGTAATTAAAATGTGTTTAGAACAGCACAGGCCAAACAAAATTCATATGCTCCCTGCATCTGTTTTATAAGCCTTGTTCTGGAGCCACAGAACACATGAGAAGTGTGTCACTGCTCGGCTTTTGTAGCGCAGGGCACCAAACACAGGTAGAAGTGTTTCGGTTTTGGTAGGGACCATTTTGGATTGTTGTTAAATAAAAGAAATCAAAGACATGAAAGAAAGGAGCTGCATTTGTGTTGATGACCTGACAAATGTATAACTGCAGAACCTCAGTAACGAAAGGTATTTGAAAGAAAGAGTTTGGGGGCCTAAAGGAATACAATTTAGGTCCTGTGAAATCTGAAAGGGGGTTGAGAAGAAGGTGAGGAAAGGGAGACATGGAAATTTCTTGGCACACCCAAGCTGGGATCCCACACAGCAACACAGCCGTCAGGGCTGGAAGGCTGGACCACAACTCGGACATTCTTGTGCTGGGAGAGAAGTGTGACTGGAAATAGAATGTGAGTTAATTTTTCTTCAGCATCTGGTTGTTGGGTTTGGGTGCCTGCTAATACTGAAAGTGTGCTGGAATTAGATTTTCAGTTAAAGTTTGTCATGGTAAAATTTTCTTTTTATATATTTTGAAAGTGAAAACTAGGAGAAGGAATCAACATTATTTCCAAAGATTTATTATTGATTATGTGTCTTGTTAAAAACTAAGTTCCTCAAGGGTCAGGACTGTTTGTTATTTATCGTTGCATCCTGACGTCTAGCACAGTCTGGATTGGTGAATGTTTGTTGATCTGAAATGATTGTAAGGCAAAAGGTGATTTATTTTTTATCTTGGAAAATCATTCTGTAGGTATTCATTTTCCTCTCTGATTAAAAAAAATGATAGCCTTATTGAGATATAATCCTCATACCATGAAATTCACCATTTTAAGTGTACCATTTGTTGAGTTTTAGTATATTTACAAAGTTGTGCAGCCACCACCACTACGTAACTTCAGGACCTTTTCATCACTCCCAAAAGAGGCCCAGCTACCCATTAGCAGTTACTTCCCATGACCATTTGCCCCAGCTCCTGGCAACCGCTGTCCTACATTCCGTATCTATAGATTTGCCTGTTCCAGAGTGAGTCTCGAGTTGGGCTCCGTGCTGACAGCATGGAGCCTGCTTGGGATTCTCTCTCTCCTTCTCTCTGCCCCTGTCCAGCTTGTTCTCTCTCTCTCTCTGCCCTTCCATCCACATGCATGCATGTGCTGTCTCTCTCAAAATAAAATAAATAAACTTATGAAAAGGTGGAATTATATAATATGTAGTGTTTTGTGACTACCATCTTTCACTTACTATAATGTTTTCAAGGTTTATTCATGTTGTAGCATGTATCAGCACTTTGTTCTTTTTCTTTTATTTTAGAGAGAGAGAGTATGAAAGTGGGGAGGGGGGCAGAGGGAGAGAGAATCTTGTTTTTAAAGAGATTTCTTAAAAACTTTATTTATTTTGAGGGAGAGGGAGCACAAGCAGGGGAAGGGCAGAGAGAGAGGGGGAGAGAGAGAATCCGAAGCAGGCCCCACGCTGTCAGCACAGAGCCCAGTGCGGGGCTCGAACTCACAAACTGAGAGATCGTGACCTGAGCCAAAATCGAGTTGGAACTTAACAGACTAAGCCACCCTGGTGTCCCAAGAGAGAAAATCTTAAGCAGGCTCCAGGCTCAGTGCAGAGCCCCATGCAGGGTTTGATCCCATGACGCTGGGATCATGACCTGAGCCAAAATCAAATGTCAGATGCTCAGCCAAATGCCCAACTGACTGAGCCACCCAGGCTCCCCTAGTTTCTTCTTTTTTTTTATAGCCGAATAAAATTGTATTGTATGGATATCCCACATTGTGTTTATCCATTCATCAGTTGATGGGTATTTTAGATGTTCTCACTTTTTGGCTATATTATGAATATTTCTGTAAAAGTTTTTATGTGGATATGTTTTCAGTTCTGTTGAGTACATACCTCAGAGTATAATTGCTGGGTCATATGGTCACTACATTTTTCATTTTGAGGATCTGCTAAACACTTTTTCAAATTGAGTGCACCATTTTACATTTCAGTCAACAATGTGTGAAGGTTCCAATTTCTCCATATCCTCAGCAACACTTCTTATTTATTTTTCTTTTTGACTTTAACCACCCAGGGGAGTATTAAGTGCTATCTCATTGTGGTTTTGATTTGCTTTTCCCTAATGACTATTGATGTTGAACATCTTTTCATGTGCTTATTGGCCATTTGTATATATTCTTTGGAGACATATCTATTCAAAGCCATTGCTAACTTTTAAATTAATTAATTAATTAATTTATTTATTTATTTAGAGTGGAGGGTGGGGGGAGGAGAGAGAGAATCCCAAGCAGGCTCTGCACTGTCAGCGCAGAGCCAAAGCCGGGCTTGAACTTACCAACTGTGAGATTGTGACCTGAGCAGAAACCAACAATAGCCATCCAGGTGCCCCTCATTGGTAATTTTTAAATTGGGTTATTTTAGGTTTATGTTGTATGAATTCTTTTTGTATCCTGAATCCTAGACCTTTGTGAAATATATGACTTGAAAATATTTTTCCTATTTTGTGAATTATCTTTTTATTTTCTTGATAGTGTTATTTGAAGTACAATCATTTGTAATTTTAATGAAGTCCAGTTATTATTTTTTTTCACCCTTATGGTTTTGGTGTCATATCTATCTTTGTTGATCTTCTAATTATTATGTAAGTTGTGACAAGTAGGGTATTGACATCTCCAGCTGTTGTTGAATTGTCTTTCTCTCTTCAGCTATGTCAGTTTATACTTATGTATTTTACAGCCCTGTTCTGAGGTACATATATTGTTTATGTCATTATGTCTTCCTTTTGAATTGATTCTTTCATCATAACAAAATATTCTTCTTTCTCTCTAGTAAGAATTTTTGTCTTAAAGACTATTTTGTCTGATATTAGTATTGCCAATCCATCTCTTTTTTTAGTTGCTCTTTGCATGGGATATCTTTTTCCATCCTTTTGCATTCATCCTGTTTGTGTCTCTGAATCTAAAGTGTCTCTTTTAGACAGCAAGTAGTTGGATCATTTAAAAAATATATTCTGCCTATCTCTGCTTTTTGATTAGAGTGTTTGGCTAGAGTGACTGGAATATTTAATTTATTTACATTTAATGCTAATTACTGACAATAGGTTTTATTTGTCCACCGTTTTGCTATTTGTTTTATGTATGCCTCAGGTCATTTTTATTCTTCAATTTCTTCATTACTGCCTTGCCTTGTGTTAAATGTATATTTCTAGTGTGTCATTTTAATTCCCTTGTTGCTTTTCTGGAGAAGAGGATTTTCATAGGTCTCTTTTCTGTCATGCCTGATAATATTGTTATGATATTTTTTGAATTATGTCATTATGTTTGCTGTGGGGATTACAGTAACCTTTTTAATTTAAAACAATCTTACTCAGATAAATTTCAAAAGTATACAGAAACTTTAATATAGCTCCATTCCTTGCTTTACATATTATAAGCCCATCACTGCACTTTTTTTTTTAAAGTTTATTTTTGAGAGAGAGCGCACATGTGCATGTGCAGGCAAGTAGGGGAGGGGCAGAGAGAGAGGGAGGTGGAGGATCCGGATCTGAAGTGGGCTCCGTGATGACAGCCAGAGAGCCCGATGTGGGGCTTGAACCCATGAACCATGAGACCATGACCTGAGCTGAAGTCTGATGCTTAACTGACTGAGCCACCCAGGCCTAACTGTCTATGCAATTGTTTTTAAATCAGAGAATAGAAAAGGGTTATAGAAAATACATTTATCCTGTCTTTTACATTTAACTTTGTAGTTAGCTTTACTAATTTTCTTAATGTCTTCGTGTAGGTTGGAGTTTAATGTTTGGTGTTTTTTCATTTCAGCCTCAAGGACTAACTTTAATATTTCTTGAGGACAGATTCTATAGTGACAGATTCTCTCAAGTTTTGCTTAAATGGGAATGTCTTAATTTCTCCTTCGTTTTTGAAGGATAATTTTATTGAATATAGAAACCTTGTTTTACTTTTTTATTTCACTGCTTTGAATATGCTGTTCCACTGCCCTTTAGCCTTTTCTACTGTCTGATGAGAAATCAACTGTTAATGTTTTGAGAATCCCTTTTATGCGATAGACTTTTCCTGCTGTGTTTAAGTTTCTGTCTGTCTTTTGACATTTTGACTGTGATGTGTCTTGGTGGGGATTCTTCACAGTTTATCCTACTTTGAGTTTGTTGAGCTTCTAGGGTGTATAAATTAATGTTTTCATCAAACATGGAAAGTTTTTGGTCATTATTTTGTTAAATATTTTTTATGTTCCTTTTCCTTCCTCTGGGGAGTCCCTGTATGCATGTATTGATAAAATATTTGTTGTTCTATTGATCGCTGAGGTTAGTTTTTCTTCTTCTTTTTTTTTTTTTTGTTCCTAAGACTGGGCAATTTCAATTGACCTATCTTCAAGTTTGCTGATTCTTTCTTCTGCCTATTCAAATAGTTGTTGAACCCCTCTAGTGAATTTTCCATTTTGGGTATTGTACATTTCAACACCTGAATTTTTCATTTTATTTAAAATAATTTTTGTCTGTATATTGATATTCTCTGGTGAAATATTGTTTTTATATTCTCCTTTAATTCTTTAGACATGGTGTCCTTTAGTAATTTGAACATACTTATAATAGCATATTTAAATCTTTAGTATGCCCCATCTGGATGTCTCAGGGACATAATTAAAAAAGTTTTTTTTTTAAATATTTATTTATTTTAGAGAGAGAGAGTGAGAGGGGAAGGGGCAGAGAGAGAGGGAGACAGAGAATCCGAAGTAGGCTCCAGGCTCTGAGCTGTCACCACAGAGCCCGATGCAGGTCTCGAACTCATGAGCTGTGAGATCATGACCTGAGCCGAAGTTGGATGCTTAATGGACTGAGCCACCCATGCACCCCTCTCAGGGACATATTTTAATTTACTACTTTATTTCCTGTGTAGATCACACTCTCCTGTTTATTCGTGTGTGTGTGTGTGTGTGTGTGTGTGTGTGTCTGTGTATTGTAGGTTTTTGTTGTAAAGTGGATGTTTCAAATAATACCTCATGGCAACTCTGGAAATGAGATTTCATTCCCTCCCCAGGGTTTGGTATTTTTGCTCTTTGTTGTTGTTTGTTTGTTTACAGATATTTCTGAATAAGTTCTGTAAAGTCTGTGTTTCTTGTCACATGTGGCCACTGAAGCCTCTGCCTTGTTACCTTAGTGGTCAGCTAATGATTTGACAGAAATTTCCTTAAATGCTTGGAATGAATGAGTCCTTCCATCTGTGCTGAGAAGCTCTGGGTGCATGTTAGGGTAACGCTCTGCCTTGGCCTTCAATTGCTGCAGGCACAGAGGCTCAGTGTCATCCAGAGGTGAAAGATGAGAGTCTTCTCAGGTATTTGTTGTGTATGTGCGTAGTGCTGCATACTCATGTGGCCTTCTAGATCCCAAGGAATATGTCAGAGCTCTTCAAGTCCTTCTATAGACATCTCATTTCCCAGATTTTCCTTTTAAGTTTTTTAGTCAGCCTTTTTTCCTCCCTCAACTGGTATTGCTGCCTCAAGTGTTTGCAGTGTTAAAAAATTGTTTTCCTGTTTTCTTTCTTTTTAATGTTTATTTATTTATTTTGAGAGAGGGAGAGAGAGAATGTCAGTGTGTGTGCACATATGTGTGCATGCTAGCAGGAGAGGGGCAGAGACAGAGAATCAGAGGCAGGCTTGGCACTGTCAGTCCAGAGACTGACGTAGGGCTCCATCCCACGACTGCAGTCAAGAGTTGGACGCTTAACCAAATGAGCCACCCAAACGCCCTAAATAATTGTTTTCAACAAATGCTGAGAGGCTAGAGTGTTTTCCAATGAGTGATCTCTGAGTTAGGCCCAATAAACACAAGCCCCGAGAATGGGGCTTTTCCAGATAACTGCCAGGTCAAATAATGACTGTTCTGTGGGACAGGGCCTTTTTAGGGGAACTCCAAACCCATTTTGCCTTCTGATGGATCACTAGAGTACTGGCTTTCTCATTCACTGTGGCTCCAAGGTTGCTCTTTTTCAAGCGTACTGTGCAATACTAAAGAGAGAGTGATGGAAACGGGGAAAATTAAAATCCCACACAACTCAGTGTTCTTATTGAGATTCAAACATTGTTCATGACTAAATTGTCATTGTAATGTTGTAAGCCTTTTGTTGATTTCCATAATTTTGAAGAAGTTGATTTTGACAATTTTTGGTAGCTTATATCATTTTATGGAGGAGCAAGTTTGGGGAGGTTTTTATGTGGCTATACTGGAAGTGCTTTCCCCTCCTACTGAATTTTACCACTGGCTGCTAGAATGTGATGTTACATTTGATTGGCTTCTTTTTTTTCTCTTTCTTCCTTTCAAGATTTTGAAGCATAATTTTTTTATTATCTTTTTTCATATTTATTATCTGTTTTTTCACCCCTTTTGTAGGTATATACTTTTTAAGAACATCCATGTATATATTTTAAAAATGTTTTGTTATCTTAACCATTTTAAATGTACAACTCGTAATGTTAAGTACATTCACGCTGCTGTACAAGCAATCTCCAGAACACTTCTCATCTTGGAAAACTGAACATCTGTACCCATTAAACAAAAATTCCCCCTTTCTCTCTTCCACTAGCTCCTGAAACCACCGTTCTACTTTCTGTCTCTATGAATTTGACAACTGTGGGTACCTCATGTAAGTGGAGTCATACACTATTTGTCTTTTTGTGACTGGGTTATTTCATTTAGCATAATGTCCTCCAGGTTCATCCAGGTTGCAGCATATGTCAGAATTTCCTCACTTCCTAAGGCTGATTAATATTCTGTTGTATGCTTGTAACACATCTTGTTTATCTGTTCATCCATCAATAGACACTTGTGTTGCTTCTACCTTTTAGCTCTCGTGAATATGAGCATAGATCTACACATATCTTTTTCAATTCTCTTTAGTATATTGTTTTATTTATTTACTTATTTGTTTATTTATTTTTGCTTTATGTGGCAGCATGTACAGAAACATCCAACTTGATAGTCTTCTTAAACAGGTTAGTAAACTAAATGAGTTTCTCAGATTTTGCTATACAATACATTCTTCATTCGACACAACTAAGTATTATTTTCTGTTTTTTCCCAGACGTAGACATTACCTCACTTGTTCTTCCATTTTTAAACTGGTAAAGTTTAAAAAATCTTAAATGACTTGACACCAAGTCAGGGGTTAGGAAATGAATAAATTACAAAATTAAATAGAACCCAACTTCGGATTCCTAGTTGAAACCTGAAATTGCTGTGTTTTGTTATTTTTTATGTATCTAAATAAAAAAGAGTGTAGGGATAAGAAATCTTGTAGTCCTTTTGAGTAAGCAACCAACATGGCATTTCATAGTTTAAATTTCATTGATAAATGAGTAGGCTATTGGGGAGACATATTTAGGGATAGAAAGTAACAGGTTTAGTTATGTAATAGATGTGAGTGGCCATACATTCTTTGTACATCTGGGGAGCAAACTCAAATACCTGCACCGTGTGGACAGGTAACATAAATCTCTGAAGCAAACTAGATGAAGGCTCTGGTAAGCTGGACCTTACATGCAATTTCTAAAGGGACAGCTGTTACCAGCTCCTTCCAGAGTATTGTCCCAAGATGTTACAAAAGCTAGTTTTTATCTTTTTTTTTTAATGTTTATTTTTGAGAGAGAACAACTGAGAGAGGGTCAGAGAGAGAGAGGGAGACAGAGGCTCCAAAGTGGGCTCTGTGCTGAGAGCAGAGAGCCTGATGCTGGGCTTAAACTTGCAGAGCTGCAAGATCATGACCTGAGCTGAAGTTGGATGCTTAACTAACTGAGCCACCCAGGCACCCCGATAAACTAGTTTTTTAAAGAGAAATTAGAATTTTTATGTGAAATCTTTATATTTAAGAAATGGGTAGATAACTTAAAAATGAAAATAAAAAATTGTGCTGCCCAGCCAAATAAGATTGCAAGCTGGATTAATGACTCTGAGGTCCAGAATTTATAAATTCAGGGGATAGTCTGTTTGATGGATACCACATAAGTGATATGTTTGTGATAATTGGAGAAAGTTGACTAAGGTAATTATGATAATAACATTTCTAGTGTTGCAGAGGACTGTAATGGTCATCTAGTGTGTCCATTTTATTTTATAAAGAAACAAGACCCAATAAAGTTATGTGACTTGCCACGGTACCTGTTAAGACTCTTGGAATCATGCAAAGCAAGCTTAAGGGTAACAGTGCCAGGTCCTTTTTCTTAAAATGCATTTGGACCTCTCTTGTGTTCTTTTTTTAAAAAAAATTTTAAGGTTTATTCATTTTTCAGAGACAGAGAGACAGAGTGTGAGTGGGCGAGGGGCAGAGAGAGAGAGACACACACACAGAATCGGAAGCAGGCTCCAGGCTCTGAGCTGTCAGCACAGAGCCCGACACAGCGCTTGAACTCACGGACCAGGAGATCCTGACCTGAGCTGAAGTTGGATGCTTAACCAACCGAGCCACCCAGGCGCCCCACTTGTGTCCTTATTTACAATAACTTAGGTTTATATAGAGCTTTCCCATGTCATTCACATATGTCATCGCCTATAATCACAAGTTGTAGTGTAGAGGTTATTCTTGTGAGTCAAAGAAGAAACTGAGTTCCAAAGAAATTTTGTGACTTATTCAAGTTCACATAGCTAGCTAGTAATGGATAATGTGCCCATTATACTTTCTCTTCAGCCTGGGATACCTTAGAGATTATTACAGTGGGACAACAGACACAAATGGGGACAGTCCTTGGTAGTCTGGAATAGTGTCACTTAGTGATGATAGTGCTGAAATTAAAGATCTAGTCTCCTTATTTGTATTGTAAACTTCATCCATCACCGCAGGAAGGTAAATAATATGAAAAAATAAAGGTTTCCTAAGGAGAAAATGCACAAGTGGTGAATAGACCAGAAGGCTATAAAAGTATCCTGCAGAAAAAGTAGACAGAAGGCATTTCTTGGATAAGTTTTCGTGTTTATCAAGGAGGAGTTGACATTTGAGACAAAGTTTTATTTCTATATTTTTTCTTAGGTTTTTGACTAGTGCTCTTTAAGGCTTGTTGTTTTCTTGCACTTAATTTTATTCATACTTCTAGTCTCTATTTTGCATGAGGTACGGGTGGGTGAAGTTAAGTCCTATGAGATTTTAAGTTGGCATCACTGTCAGACATGCTTTTGGGAACTACAGTTTCATATAATGAAAATACAAAGATAACTACCATAATATAGAGTTCTCTTATTTAGATATATATTTGAGGGTTATAATAACCTCCCAGTTTTTTAAAGAAACATATAGCTTGACCTTGAATGAAGTTCTAACTAGTCTAGCTAAATTTGGAAATAAAAAGATACTAAGAAAGAGAGAACAAGTGAAGCAAAATATGCAGAACCTCCAGTTAAATATATCTAAAGGAAATATGTCTGCAGTGATGTGCTTTATTGTTTTATTTATTTATTAGATTTTATTTATTTATTTTGAGAGAGAGCGAGAGAGAGCACATGCATGCCTGATGATGAGGGGCTCGAACTCACAATCTGAGCCCAAACCCAGAGTTGGATGCTTAGCTGAGCCACCTAGATGCTCCAGTTGTTTTCTTTTTAGACATATGTATCATTAAAGTGAAACAAGACTAACTGGATAACTGTGGTATATAAGATTGAAAATTTGTTTTCATCCAACAACTTTTGGGGGAAATAAAATAAAATTACATATTTCAATTTCCAAAATGTGAGAAGGTTTTATTTAGTGCTTGCTGATTAATTCTTATGAAGGGAGGGATGAAATTAATCTAGAAACAGACTCATGAAGGCATATTACCATGAACACTTTTATTGTACGAGGTAGGGAAGCCTCAGACTTTTGCTGAAGAATATAGTTAGTTCCAGGAGTTCTTTGTGACAATAGCGCCTCTAAGTGTTGGGTAATTAATTCTGGTGGAACACCTGGAATTATAGGACTGGCCCATTCTTCCACTTTCCATCTACTTTTCCTTAGGGCAACAAAGTTCTGTAGGCCTGTGGTTGGCTGCCTTAAAGGTTGCATCAGGTGACAGATATATCAACTATTTCACTGTGACAAACAAGGGTCACTGGTTAGAACATTTTTCAGTTAGCAACATCTTTCTTGTGACCTAGCACCCAATCGCTAAACCAGTGCCTCCTATTTTATATTTATTTAGCATCAGCTCCCCATTTCTGTTACCACTTCTTATGGTTGTTTGGATATGAGCTAAGCTGAGGAAGTGTCCTCAAAATTACAGTGGCCCTAAAGATAGAAGCTTATTTCTCTCTAACATTTTCTCTTGGTATTTTTCATTTATTTTGATCTGAAGTAGTGTTTTGGAAAAACTTTAGTCCTTTCTCTCCTGTGTATCTCCTTTGCTTCCACACAGAATACTTCACTTCAGACACTTCTGGTTACCAAATGTGTGGAGGGTTTCTCCTAATAAGCAATTCTCTGGCACACCAGCTGGTTGTCCTGTAATTTAACTCACTTCTGACCCTATGTGTCTGGAGACAGCATCAGATGCCACAGGTTAAGGGCTCAGTCCCACAACACTGCCATTTCACATGCCAAACGGAAGTAGTAGGTCCCCAGGTTACCTATGATTTCTGGTCAACTTGGCTACAAATTGGAGGTTTCCATGACCTTTGGATTAGATTAATTTGCTAGAGCGGCTCACAGGACTCAAGGAAACACTTAGGTTTACCAGTTTATTAAAGGATACAGTGAAGGACACAGATGAATAGCAAGATGAAGAGATACATAGGGTGAAGTCTGGGAGGGTCCTGAGTGCAGGAGCTTCTTTCCCTGTGGAGTTGGGATGCATCACCTCCCAGTACATGGATGTGCTCATCCACCTGGAGTCTCCCTGAACCCTGTACTGTAGGGATTTTTATGTAGGCTTCATCACCGAGGCATGAGAGATCATTAACTCTATTTTCAGCCTTTCTCTCTTCTCAAGAGAATGGGAGGTGGGGCTGAAAACTCCAGGCTTCTAACCATGGCTTGTTCTTTCTAATAATCTGCCGTCATCCAGGACCCCACCTAGAGTCCCTGATGAGAACAAAAGACACTTCTATCTCCTAGGAAATTACAAGGGTTTCAGAAGCCTTGTGCCAGGAACAGGGATCAGAGAGTACTGCATATTTTTTTCTATTACTTCACAGGTAGGTGGGTAGTCCAGGATCGACGGGCCCTTTGGGCACTACTCGATTCTTGCATGTTGTTGCTTCGCTGTTCCTTAGGGTGCTGTTGTCATCTGTATGGTTGAAGCTGCCTCAGTTCCACATTTGTGTTCTATCCTGAGAAGGGGGAGAGGCATGTCACAACGGCAATCACCTCCACTCAACGTGAGAATTTAGTTCACCAGTGGGAACCGTTGGTGAGAACTTAGTCCATGATCACATGGACACTGAACGGAGGCTGGCAGATGTATCCTCTTGCTGGGCGGCCATATGCCCAGCTAATACTCTGTGACTAGGAAAGAAAGGGACATTAGGTTTTGGACAATGCCTAGCAATATGCAATAGTTACTTAACTTTTCTGAATTTAGTGTCCTCATTTCTAAAATGGTGATGATGATAGTATCTACCTCAGAGGATTATCAGAAGATTTGGTAAGGTAATATGCATACACTATTCAGTTCTGGTATATAAAATATGCTCAATAAATATTAGATTTTAACTGTGAAGATGCTAATAACAGGAATAACTTGCTTTTTTGTTTTTTAAAACTTAAAGAAATCTTAAGCAGTGTTTTTATTTCAAGAGAACCATACTATTTAAAGCAATAAAGGGCACTAAATACATGGAGACAACAGATTTTATAGGAATGTAATGTCTAGGTTTTTTATTTTAGCTTCCTTTTGAACAAGTATTATTAATGGAACATTTCACGCTATTTCTTAGAATGGTTTTAATGTGGATAACACATAAGTAGGTTTTGAGGTAAGTAGTCCATTAGAGTAATTTAATTTCGCTTGCAAAAATTTTAGTTAGGTTTTTCTTTTAAAATAGGTCATCGCTAGAAGCAATTCATTTATTTGGCAAGGTGTTCTTAGCGTATGGATTTGCTGCAGAAGTGAGAATTCTAAAATGCCTCTGTAACTTTAAAAGTTGCTTTCTTGATATTTGGCTGGGGCGAATAAACTAAAATCTTCTACTAACCTGAACCCAAACTTCATTATTATTGATTTTTTAAAGTTTATTTACCTACTTTGAAAGAGAGGGGGAGGGAGAATGAGAGAGAGAGAGAGGGAGCATGTGCGCACAAGTCAGGGATGGGCAGAGAGAGAGAGAAGCAGAGAGAGAGAATCCCAAGCAGGCTCTGCGCTGTCAGTCAATTCATGAACTGTAAGATCATGACCTGAGCTAAAATCAAGAATTGGACACTTAACTGAGTGAGCCACCCAGGTGCCCCTATTATTGATATTTTTAACATATACCAAAGTAGAGAAAATTTACTATTATTTTAAACTGATTTTGAAAATACAGAAAGTAATCCCTACTTTTCCTAGTATAATAGTATGGTGATTATTTTAGTGTACTATATATATATGTGTCATTGGTACCTGGAAAGAAACCTTTAAACAAATGATCTTTAATCTCCATAGCCAGTTGTTACTATTTTCAGATAAAAATGATAACTTTATTTTCAGTTTTGGGTTCCTTGTTTATTTTATCCTTTCAGTTGTTAAGGATCATTCATTAACTTAAAATTTTTTTAATATTTATTTATTTTTGAGAGAGAGAGAGAGACAGAGAGAGACAGAGGGTGAGTGGGGTAGGGGCAGAATCTGAAGCAGGCTACAGGCTCTTCACTGTCAGCACAGAGCCCCACATGGGGCTTGAACTCATGAACAGTGAGATCATGACCTGAGCTGAAATCAGTCAGATGCTTAACTGACTGAACCACCCAGGCACCTCTTCATTAACTTTTTTGAAAGTAATTTATAGCAAAAGTCAGTTTTTGGTTAAAAAAATAAAAAGAGCCTAGACAGTTATTCAGGAATTTTCTTTAGTTTTGTGAGATCATATGTTAATTTGGTTTAAGCAGAGTCTTTCCATTGGCAATGTGTTTTAAATATGACAGAGCTTACCTTTCAGTCTATTTGTGCATTCGTCCCTTAGTCTCTTTAGTGATAAGCACATGAGAAATAAACAAGTGAAGAATAGGTTAACTTTTGTTTTGACTTAGCATCTCTAAAGTGTGTTCATTTGTTGCCTAAGAATTCTTCCTTGGTTTGCTATTTCTTGGGCCAAATGCCAGAAGGGAATATGTGTGCCATCTGTTGTCATCATCAGTTCGAGATCGAATTCCCCCAATTTAGGTTGAGTTCTCATTGATTTAACCTGCAGCTTTTGGTAATTTTTCCCTTGATTTCTGGTATTGCTGCTGGCTAATTTTGTGAGTGAGCTTAGAATGACCTTTTCATGAACAGTTGACCCTTGAACAATGAGGATTTGAATTGTTTGGGTGCAGTAATACGTGCATTTTTCCCATAAATATAATTGAAAAATTGGGCAGTTTTTCTCTTCCTTATGACTTTCTTGATAACTTTCTCTTTTCCCTAGCTTACTTTATTCACTGTGAGAGTACAGTGTATAATTCAACATACAAAACATGTGTTAATCAGCTGTTTATGTTATTGGTAGGGCTTCCAGTCAATAGTAGGCTGGTTAAGGGTTTTGACTTACAAAGTTATACATGGATTTTCAACTGTGTGAGGGTTGGTGCCCCTGACCCTCAAGTAGTTCAAGGATCTACTGTCGGGAGACAGGGCTGGGGACACAGCTACGAGCCTTGTAATTTCTTATGTTTGACTTCATTGTTCACTTGGTGGGGAGCATTGTGCTAAGGACAGTGTTGCATTTCACCAAAGGGTTTCTCTAATTGTCTCTAAAGAAATAGTTGAAGTACTTGCCTCAGAAAAAATGGAAAGCAGAGAAACAGAAATGAGCACTCTGCTTTTTCACTTACTGTCTTTTAGACTACCCTGCCCATTAGGCTTTTGATGCTCCATTTTATTGGTAAATATATTTTTATTATGACCTCTCTAGATTTGGAATATTGAATGCATCATTCAGAGAGGACTGTAATTGCTACCAAATTCCAAGGGTAAGTTAGTAGTGGAAGCTTCTGTCATAGGAAGTATGAGGTTGAGGAACATAAGCTTTTATGGAAAAAATAGGGCTGAGGGGAAAAGAAACATTAATGACTGTTTAAATTTAAAAAAATCTATAGCTTCTTTCCCTCAACCTTTAATTTTGAAAAATTACTGTGAAAAACTTGAAATTAAAAAAACACATATACTCTTCATCTGTATCAATCATTAACCTTCTGCCATATTGGATTCTCTCACTATATGTCTATTTTTTCTGAAATTTTATTATATTTAAAAAATGTTTATTTCTGAGAGAGGGAATGCATGCATGCACATGGGAGAGGAGCAGAGACAGAGAATCTCAAGCAGGCTCTGTGCTGTCAGCACAAACCCCGATGATGAGGGGCTACAATTCATGAACCGTGAGATCATGACCTGAGCCGAAATCAAGAATTGGACGCTTAACCTACTGAGCCACTTAGGCATCCCTGAACTTTTAAAGAATAAGTTGCAGACACCATTACACATCACCCCTAAATACTTTCATGTTTCCTGAGAATAAACATAGTCTCCTGCCACCCCCAGTATTATTGTTATTGTTTTTATTATCATTGTTAAACCTAAGAAAATTACTCATGATTCAGTAGTATCATTTCATGTGCATTTTATGTTGAAAGTATTTCAGAACTTTTTTTTTTTAATTTATCCATTTTTACTTTTGGGGGAGAAAGAGATAGCGTGGAGGAGGGGTGGAGAGAGAGGGAGGCAGGGAATCCCAAGCAGGCTCTGCACGGACAATGCAGCGTTGGTGGGCTTGAACTCATGAACCGTGAGATCATGACCGGAGCTGAAGTCAAGAGTCGGATGCTTAACTGACTGAGCCACTCAGCCACCTCCTGACTTTTTTTTTTAAATGTTTATTTATTTTGAAAGAGAGAGAGCGTGAGCAGGGAAGGGGCAGAGAGAGAGGGAGACACAGAATCTGAAGCAGGCTCCACGCTCTGAGCTGTCAGCACAGAGCCTGATTCGGGGCTTGAACCCATGAGCAAGATCATGACCTGAGCTGAAGTCAGATGCTCAACTGACTGAGCCACCCAGGTGCCCCACAACTTTTTTTTTTTTAAATCCAGGATGCAGTGAAGTTTCATGCATTGCATTTGATAGCCCTGTCTCTTCCTTTTGTTTCGTTTTATAACACTGATTGTTTCGAAGAGGTTAAACCAGTTGTAGAGTGTTCCATAGTTTGAATTTGTCTACTTGTTTCCCAATTTTTAGATTCAGGTTAACATTTTTGGCAAGAAGACAGTGGATGTGATACCACTTACTGTACCACAGGAGGCACGCGAGGTCTGATCATCCTCCTGTTGGTGATGGTGGAATGGGGTCACTTGGTTAAGTGGTGGCCACCAGAGCATTCTCATATACAAGTACACTTGTCCTTTTAAGAGTAGTAGGTAATCTGTGCAATGATGCTTGAGACTGTGTGAATATCCTGTTTCCTAGTAATCTCTTCCCAAGAACTTTTAGTGTTTATACATGATTCTTGCCTGAATCAATTACCCTGGAGATTGCAAAGGGATAATTTTCTAACTTTATCATTCCTTTTCCATCTAATAGCTGGCATTTTGCAAGAAGAAATTCCCTCACCTCCACCATTAATATGGATTCATGAATTTTTAAAATTAGATGTTATAATTATCAATATTACACTTTTAGATGTGCAAATTGTCCTAAATCTGGTGCCATTACAAGCCAGCTCCTCTGTTCTTTTTATACATCACTTCTGTACTTTTTGAGCACTTCCCTGCTTTTCAGAATACATATTTTCTTGACTCAAGTAAAGTAATAATATGTATTTTATAATAAAAGAAAGGTACCTTAGACATTTATACAAATTAATATCCTTCTTTCCTTTCCTTTGATGGAATGGTCTTCTTTCCTTGTAGTATTAGTGATATGTGCGTAACTGGCTTATTGAAGATTACCAGCATATCAGGAGGCCAGTTTTTGGTTTCTCAAAGCTAATCCTTTTCTGATTTATGATTCAAAGTAAAAACTCCTGTGTGCTGTCTCCTGGGACGCTCTTTGATCCCAGGGAGGCAGAATAATGTGGATGCTTAAGGTGGTAAAGAAGCTTTGGGACATCCCTCCTCGCATACAGCTCTCCTCTTTTCCTCCTTCCTCCCATACACTTTGTAAATACAGTGTATACTGGAGCTCATTTTCCATTATCTTTCCCAAATTTTAATTGGAAAAACTCCTACTGCTTCTCTATCATCCAGTGTACCTCCTCTATTACCAATCTCTCTTTAAGTATTAACCACAGAAATTGCCATTCAAAGCAGTTTAAATGACTTATACAGGGACAAGCCATTAAATTTTAATTACTGGGGCCTTATCAAGAGAAGTTGCCATAAAGTATACTGAAATTGAATCCCTCTTTTGTAGAGTTCTTATATGAGTACGTGTAAGAATTTATTTCAGAACATGTGACTTGTGTTGTCTCTGATTGTTTGGAGGTTGAGAGGGATTGGTAGATAGGGGGTGGGGTGGGGGGGAGGAAGGAAGGGGTCATATAGGGGTCTGTTTCTCTAGACTGACGTTATTTCATCCACCTGCTGTCTTGGATATTCTGTTTAACCACCTATGAATCTGTTCAACGCATTATTATTTGGGCTGCATTTCTCTTGTCTTGGCCACCAGACTGTTTTAAGAGACTCCTGTGTTGTTGATTCTAGATATGCTGTCTGAAGCACATAGTCCACTCTTCTTACAAGCCTGTCAGAAAGGAAATAAAGGATTTGGCATAACTAATTCTTAGTGAAACCATGATGTTTTCTAGTGAATGCCTGTTTTTTATCTACTCTAAGTTCTCACAGACCACTTATTCAGTAATCCATTTCGGAGGCTTGGCAGGTATGAAATCAAGCTCTGTGATTTTCAGAATTTCCCCTTCCTCCTCACCTTGGCTCCGTCCTGAGGGCAGTCCTTTTCCTGCAGCTCGATGTTGGTTGTGGTGCTGAATAAGATAAAACTGACCAAGAAGTCATTGTATGGTCCTCTCTTATGGAAGATTATTCCTGAGCACCCACCGAGAAAATGTCTACAGACTCTTTTTGAGAAAAGCTGTCTTAAAGAAAACCTATTTTCTGGAAATGCCTGTCAATTGTTTCTGCAAACAAGAAGTCTTTTGTCATTGAACTAGTACAATGTATATTTTTTAGATTATCAAAACTATGAATGCACCACACATAATTTGTGTAAAGCTCGGTTTCCTGGGGCCAGTGTGAGGAGCACAGGCATGTTAGTGAAGAAACGGATGCTGAGATCTTTGCTGCTAAGGGCTGTTCTGGCTGTTCTCTGCACATCAAGGTCACCTGGATGCTTGTTAGAAATGCAGACTTTTCGGCTCTGTTCTAGCCTATTGAATCAGAATCTGCATTTGAACACTCTCTCCAGGTGGTTCACATACAAATCAGATTTGGGAAGCACTGGAAATCATTTTTGTGAGGCTGTCTGTTTCTGCACATAACTGGTTGGGTGATAAAGGCTCATTTTGTGGAGTACCTGCAGATACTAAGTAGCATATTTAGGAAAATCCTTTTAGAGAGAAAGCATTTCACATATATATTGTAAACTCTTGGCTCAATACCGTAGTTAGATATTAACCTTCCCACATTGCTCCTTCCAAAAAGACTTAAAGAGATGTTTTCGAAATGCCAAGAATATTATTTTTAAAAAGTGATTTTTAAGTTATTTTGCTAGCATAGGCTAAAGTGCACAAATACTCCCCTCCCATTCCTTGCTTGATATATTCTTTGTATTTTGATGATATCACGTGGTTAAAAATTTGAGGTCCTGCTTCAACTTGTTACAAAGAAAGGCTTTAGGCTGCCTCTGTTGTTTGCTGGATAGCCTGTTTGTTCCACGCCACTCGAGGGGTCGGGCACAGATACTGATTTACTGCACTACCCTGTGCATAGTACTCAGTCCCATGTTAGGTGTCAATCATTCACATTGGCCCAGCATTGGCCTTCATAATGTTGGTGGCAGCTTGATATAAGTCAGGTTTCCCCAGCTTTTTAGATGTTTCACCTACATCTAGAGGTGATCGGGGTGATGATGAAGAAACTGAGCTACCTCACCTCATGAGTCTCCCTCAAGTCTCTAGATACTTCTGAGGGGTAGATGGGTCAGATATGCCTCTGACAGGCTAATGAATGTGCTGTCGAAGCAAATGCCTTAAGCCAGTGCCAGGCTGCAGGTGCACCCTGCCTGCTCAGTCAGGTGGGAGGTCCACCGGGACCCAGGTGTGAGGAGCTGACCGAGGGCGGCAGTATGGTGGTGTGAAAAAGAGTATTGCATTTGGAATTAGTGGTATGTGGGTTTGAATTCCGTCGCTTCTGCTTTTAGTTTTTGACTTAGTAGCAGTTATTTAACCTCTGATTTTTGAGTTACATAATTATAAAAATAAGGTTAATTTATTTCTTCCAGGGTTGTTGTGAGACCCTAATGAGATAATATATTAATAGCCTAATACTGTTCCTGGTATAGAGTAGGTACCCATTAAATATTAAGTACACATTATGATATACATTTTGTATATTAATAATTCCTTACCATTTTTCCCTCTCAGTGCCTGCCCCAGCTAAACCAAGTAGGGATTTAAGTAGTTTCTGATAGTTTTCTCCATCAAATATATTTCCAAGTGATTCTTAGCCAGGTAAGTATCATTTTTTGTTGTCTTCACTATGGCAGTCCTTGGCCTTCAAAGGCACAGTGTTTTCAGCCTGGCAGATTCATCAGCTGGATCATAGCCAGGAGGGATTACATGTCCAGAAAACTGAGAATATTCCATTTTACACAGAGGAAAAAGTGAGGATATGCATAAAGCAGTAACATTAACTTGTGGTGAAAAGGGCTTTGATGAATTAATCATGTTTGAGTGGTTGCAATGTGTGGAATTATTTTTCATGGAGAAGGCTAGGAAATGTGCTTTTTTATTACTATTTTGTCATTGAGTACTTCCTTTTTCCATTGATCTGAAGTGCACTCTTGTCATCTTATAAAATTTTATATGTCTTTTATGAAGTAAGATTTTTTTTGAGTAAAATTATTTTGAGAGAGACAGGGTATGTGTGCACATGCGTGAGTGGGAGAACGAGTGAGAGAGAGAGAGAGAGAGAGAGAGAATCCCAAGTAGGTTCCATGCTGTCAATGGGGAGGCTCGAACACATGGACCATGAGATCATGACCTAAGCTGAAATCAAGAGTTGGATGCTTAACCAAATGAGCCACCCAGGCATCCCTGCAGTAAGATGTTTTGATAGAACCCATACTGATATTTTTTCTTTACTTAACCCTACATGAAGGGAAATCTGTTCATTCTTGATGTAGGCCATATTTATCCTTATTCTTGGTGTCCTTATTCTGGGTTTACATTATAGGTTTTTGTAATCCTCCTTTGGCCTTTTAAGCTAGAGGGCTAAGTGCTGTGCATTGTGTTACCGTGGTCTCTGTTGTTTACGGATCTGTTGTCTAAAGCAGAGATTTTCTGATTCGTGTTCTTATTTTCTTTTTATAAAGATGAGAATTTTTTCCTGGATGATCTGAGAAACTTACAGGTAATTTCCAAGCCAGCAGTTTTGCACACCACAGAGCTTATTGTTCTCCTAGGCTAAATGCCAGCGATTGACTTCTTATTTGTGCACTGCATACTGGGAAGTGTAGTTGGCAGGAATTAAAGTGGATTTGGTACAAGAAAAGAAGTATTGGCATATGGGGGGCGCTCCCTGTTGCTTTGGAAAGCAGCACGAGAGAGTAGTTTGCTTTCCTTTTGTGCCAAGCCCAGATTTGGGCAGGGAAGGGGTGGGGGAAGTGCAGATATTTTTGGGTAGGGATGGAATTCTCCTATATAACCACCTACTTCCCTTCTTTGATTTAGGTCTCAGGGCTTCAGTTGAGGGTCAGCTAGATGTTTCTGTCAAATTTCCAGGACCTTGAAAATGTCACAGAGAACTCAATGAGCCAATGAGTGTAAATCAGGAGTTGCTTGTTTTCTGTCATTGTAATTCAGAAATCTTAAAAAAAAATCTCTGGGCGATAACCTTCCAGGTGAACAGTTTCTTGTCTTCTGTGGCACTTGGGGCTAGGTCATTTCAGTGAGATACTGAGGTTACTGACTGAAGAGATTTGATTGGTTATGTGGAAATGACACTAGCATATAAATGTGTTTTGAGCCTTGCGTGGGTTGAATATTGTTGATGGCTCAAGTTAATAGTGTCTTTGGTGAAAAACTCATGTAGTCTGTGGGGCATCAATTTGATTAAATATAAAGCTCTGTAAGAGTCTCTGTTGGTCTAATGAGTCATCAGCCTGAAGGCTTCTCCAGACAGTTGTTTTGCAAATCAGAGTTTAAATGCATATGTCCCCTAGACCAACAATTTGGTGCAATTTTCTACCATGTTTTCTTGGTCACTGCTTCATTCTGCTAAGGGGACTGATGGCATTTGGGTAGTGCCTGGGAGTATAATTTTGTTGTAGGATGTAATACAAACACCTATTACAATTTGTAATGCTCTATTTACTTGTTTACTTGTTTTTTGTCTGTCTCCTCAATAGTCTTCAAGCAGTGGGCATATTTATTTTTTTCTCCACTGTGTGCTCAGAGCCTAGTGCGGTATTGGGCCTGTGGTACATGATTTATACATATTTGCTGAAGAAATGAATGAACTTGAAAGAGTCTAAGTACCTTCAGGTTATAGGGGAGTTATACACTTAAGTTTTTGACTTTTGGCTAACCCACAACTTTGATTCACTGGATTCTAAAACCTCTTGCAGGTATAGAATTACTGCATGTAATCCATACTGTGAGCAGAATTTGAAGAAATTGCTGTTTCTGGAGAACTGTTGTTTGCCTGTGGAACATATTTTCTAATGACTTGCAAAAACAATTGTTAACTTCCAGTGTATCTAAATTTGGCTCCTCGAAAGCAGCTGTAGTAAAACATAATGGGTTGTGAGCAAGGATTGGGTTTTTTTCCCTTTGGGCTCACCATACCCAGTCTTTCTGGGGTTTGGAGCACAGCATTTTTCTTCTGTGGCCTTGACCAGGTTAGGTTAATGGGAACAGGTGTGGTAAGGTGGGCTGGAGATTTGGAGGTGTTTTTGGATCTAGGTTTATGTTGAGGGGGTCCTAGAGACTTCATTCTTAGGCTGGATCTGGAAGTTCATTTCCCCTGATTCTCTGAAGAGGAAGGATCTTTGCCTTCACTGCCACTCTGGCCTCCATCTTGTTCCACTGAAGGAAAATCCAGTGGAACCAAATGTAGGAGACTCTGGGCCAGTAGCAGAGGGCTCTGGCTGACAAGTGAAGACACATAAGGAACCATAAGGAAACAGGAGAGGAAGGACTTCCCTGAGCCTCCCAAAGTAATTGTGTTAGGAGCTGGGATTTAAGGAACTCTAAAATAACTCCTTTGTACCATCCTCTGTACTCCGTGCTTCATCTTATATTAGTAAGATTTTTCTTCTAATGGACTGTATTTCTGTTTTCTCTGAAGTTGAAGGTAGGGTCATCTTCTGTGAATGAGGCTGACAGAGGCTATCTGGAAATTTTGAGGAGAGTGGAGAAAGTCAGAAATTGTTGTCATGCAAGTGGACCAGAGAGCTGCCCTAGGGAAAATCTAGAAAGATTTCCAGGCAGCTGAGGCTTGAGGACTACTTTGGGGGAATTCAAATGTATCTGGTACAAACCTGGTTGGTCAACATCACATCCTCCAGAAAGCCTGTTTTGACCATAAATCCTCAGTTCTGATTTACAACTTAAAATATCTCTCACTGATAGTCTTACACCAACTTGGCCATACCTTATAATTCTGATCATTTTGGGCTGAAATATTAGTTTCTTGCATCAAGGACCAGGCACGTCTTGATCCTTCTTTATATATAGGACATAGTGTTATTCCCATCTCCTGTTAGGCTCTAGGTAATATTTGAATTAATGGAGATTGGGAAGAGAGGGAGAGAAGTGATTTAGGATGGTATATTGTTAGAAAAGTTGGAGAGTAGAGAATGTTAAGAAAGAGCAATATTCAACAGTAAGAAATGCTAGGAAAAGAAAATTCAGGAATGAGAAGTATTGCATGTGGCACGAAGGAAGTAACTGATGACCATGGAAAAGAGTTTCCAGCAAGATCTGGATCCTGAAGTCAGACTGGAAAGGTTTATGAAAAGAATATATGATTAAATAAAATTACATTTTCTCAACATTTACTGTAATTTTCAATTCATGTTGATTCTAAATCAGGGAGTAATTATTATACATCTGAGTTTAAAAGAAATTTATAATCATGTTTACCATTTAAACAAAAATAATCAGACACTATATTTAGGTGTCTTGAAACTGTATAGTGTAGCAATGATATATATCCTTACATCATTTGGGGAAAAATTACACATATGAAAAGAAGCATATTAAATTCAAGCATTCATTCTGAATTATCATTTGGAATAGAGTTTTAGTGGTAAACAAAAGCCAACTTCTGCTTGGTGGTGTCTACAAATATTAGTCTTTCCACTTCCTAGAGTGGACTGCTTCACAATAGTTTTGATTTCTATAGTCTGCCACTTTGTGTAGCTTGAAATTTTTTGTTCTTTTAAGGTGTCCTACAAATGCTTGTGGAAAATAGTATCTACGTACTGTTTTTCTGTAAGCCCTACCCCTATTCTGGGCTGTAAGAGTTAGTGTGTTTCTTCCTAATAAAATGAGGTGGGTGTGTTTTGTAGTTGTTTTCATTGTGAAACGTTTATTTTATTTTATTTTGTCCCCGAGGTATTGCATTTCTCTGCCTCTTTCTTAACATATTAAGTAGATAAAGCTCTTCACCTGGTCTGTTGTGATGGAGATGGGAGGAACATTTGGATTTCATTTAATTTCCTATCGTGGAGACAATGGCAGTAAAAATACTGGGAAAAAAGACACATTTTTAGATTTTATCCTAATCAGAAGTTTGAATGGTTAGCACTGACTTCCTTACATGCTAGCAATAAGGCATGAAAGATTTAAAATCTTTATTGATCTTATTAGAAATTATTTTCAGTCATTAATCTTTTGAGATGTGACTAAGGTTCCTTTAGCATCTTGTAGTTGACTGTATTTGGTCTTAAACTGTAACAGATTATCAAGACAGAAGATCAGAATGGAATGTTCTCATTCATCAAACATATACCTTTACACAAAAGATTATTTAAATGAGGTCTAATAAATTATATTACATTCTTACAATGAAATTCTGTTTTGCCATTAAAAGTGATGATATAAATAAAAAATGTTACCAGAAGATGGTCTAATATATTTTTAAGGCAATAAAAGTAGTCACAAAATAATATAAATTATAACATGATCTCATTTTTGTATCTATTTACCTATGTATTTATGAACAGAAAAGTATAGACTGGAAGGATATGTGCCAAAATGTTAACAGTGATTGTCCTTGAGAGTTAGAAATAAGAGTGACTTTCCCTTTATTCCTAATAATTTTATAGAGACTAAAAATTAATAATAAATTTGAAGGGAGAAGCTATTTTATTATTTAAAGAACTTTTGTGAATATTTCATATCTGTTGTAATTTCTTAATTTCCTTTTTTATTTAGCTCATTTCTACTTCACAGAGATATATCTAGAGTGACAGAAAAAACAGCTTCCCAGTTGTGATTCATTTTGAAGGGGAGTCACATCACTGTTAGAACTGGAATTTGAGTTGGGAATGGAAAAAAAAAAACTGATTATCAGGGCCAGGAATGAAGTCTGAATGGAGACTTAAGAGCAAATTTTAGATCTAATAACAAGTGAAGGATGGAAGGTCAGTCTACCTCTGTAGGGCCGGGTCATTAACAAGTAGATGAGTTGACCAGACGTGTCAGATACCAGCCTGAAATTGCAGACTGAAATGCAGTTCAGAAAGGTAAGCAGGTAGGCAAGGTCAGAGTACTAAGACCATTAAGTTAAGTGAATCTCAGATAGAATTGACCAAGGAGCAAGTCTCTGACCTTCGAAAACCCAAGAATTGGTCAAGTCTGTATTGTTAGCATAGCCCAGCAGATTACAATGTTGTCTTTCATTTGAGGTCCTCTGCTCATCAATGAAATCTCAACCAGACCCTGATGAATGACTGTCCCCTCAAACCATTGAACCATCCCCTCTCTCATTTTTTCCTATAGGTTCACATCTCATGAGAAATGGTCTGTGGGACAGTACAACCTAGAATATTACAGCATTGCCTAAAACATATTAACTCAATTAGTAAATATACTTTGCAATGAGTACATTTCTTGTTCAGTTTTTCTGGGAAAATGTCTGCAGAGGTAACACTGAAAAAAATTGTTTATGTTATAATCTGTCTTCATAGATTGAAGTTTTAAACACAAAAGCCTTTTTTTTTTTTGGTAAGGAAAAAATCTGTAAGAGTAAGTTTTAGTCAGAGTAGTTTGTAGATACAGATAGGACTTTGATTTAGATATTGAAAGATGTGGGAATGTTAAAATAGAGTGGGAATAGTAAATATCAGAGAAAATATAGTTTTGACCAATAAAATTGGATATAGGTTAATAACATATTTTTTGGAACCATTAAAAATAAAAATATATGTATAAGTCTAACAATTTTATTGAGGGATAGAAGACCCCAAATATTATATGACAATATAATTTTACTCACGTGCAGTTCAAAAACAGGTAAAACCAAATTATGTTGTTTCGGGATGTATTCAGAAATGGTAAAACTATGTAGGAAAGGAAAGTCGTTTTCCTAAAAGTAATGATACTATACTTTCTGGAAGAAGGAGGGATTTGTGGTCAGGAAGAGACATACAGGGGTTCCTGGTTACTGACAATTGCTCAGTTTTTTTGACCCAATTGGTGGTTTCATAAGTGCTCATTTCATAATCATTTGTTACTCTGTATATTTATATCATGCATTTTCTGTATGTTATATTTTCCAATAGAACAGATTTAAAGAGGATATAATGACTACTGTAGTGAATATTCAACCTTGAACTCAGATTTACAGATCTCTAAATTTATGTTAGGGGTTGAATTGTGTGCCCCAATCTCTCCCCACTGCCCCCCAGCAAATTCATATGTTGAAGTCTAACCATGAGTACCTCAGAAGGTGAACTTATTTTGAGATGTGGTCCTACAGAGGTAATCAAGTTGAAATGAGGTGATTGAGGGGGACCCTCATACAGTATAACTGATGTCCTTCTAAAAAGGTGAAGTTTCGATGCTCAGCCACATGTAAAGGGAAGACATTGTGAAGAGACAAAAGAATACGGCCATCTACAAGCCAAGGTGAGAGGCCTAGATCATTTCCTCACAGCCCTCACAAGGAACCAGCCCTTCTGACATCTGGACCGTGGACTCGCTTCCATCACATTGAGACAATAAAGTTGTTGTTTAAGCCACCCAGTTTGCGGTATTTGTTATGGCAGCTCTAACCAAGTAGTGCAGTTTGGAAGGCCGATGAAGATTTTACTCTGTCTTTTAATCAGTGCCTTTACTTATTACAATGACCTGTGTGGGTTTTCCAATGCAGAGCAGGAGAGCTACTTTTCCCATGTGATTCAGGAGTCTCTAAGGTGACTGAAGGAGGTTAGGAGCAAGGGTGTGGTTTATTCTCAGATCATCCAAATTTTCTTGCATATAATAGTTACCTAATTATCTTTCAGGGCCTTTACTATTTTTTTTCTTTTCTCTTTTTGTAAACATTTTTCTGTTTTATGTAGTGACTTCATAGTGGATTTCTTATTGGTGTTATTTAAGCAGTGAGTTTCATGCTTATATTAAATTCCTCCATACTGTGAAGAACAGATCTCACTCAAAGTTTCATCAGGGGATGGGAGCTGCACAGGGAAGAAGGCCCCCAAATGATGTATGAGAGTATAATTTCACTTAGTTTTCATTTGGTTGCTAGTAAAGAGATTAATTTCCTTGCTGCCCTTGAAGCTAGGCATGATCGTGTGGTAAAATCTAGCCAATGGGGAAAGAGTGTGCCCTCCATTCCTCTTTATGCCTTCCTACTGACTAGGGGATGGTGAGACTTGAAATAACTATCTGGAACTGGAAGTGGAAGGTTTTCCTGTGTGGACTGGTTATGTCTGGACTGTTAAATATCAAGATATAAATATGGCTTTTGTTCAAGCCACTTACTTTCTGGTTTTTGTGTAATAGCACCCGAGTCTAAAGGCCCAGTGAACATATCCCAGTAGTTAGAGGAAAGTAAGGGCTTCAGGTCTCCCAACAGCTTCCCCACCCCTAGATATGAAAGCCAAATGTGCATTTGTAAGAGGGCATACACATACACTTACAACTTATTTTATAAGTTTAATAGTCTATATTTTTGCCCTTTGGATGTTCCTTGCTTTGCTTAAGAGATTCACTTGAGGCAAATATGACAGTGTTGTAGAGACAGGATTGAATTAAACTTAGAGTTGGCATTGGACAACCAAGATCATCCAAGTGAACTGTGCCTGAGTGCAGAATCCAGCCTGGGGCCTGAGAACAGCCCAGTGAGATTATACCCCTTCATGAGATGGTGGAGTACCCCTGAAGTTTTTCTAGACAATTCACAAATCTTTTTTAAGTTTACTTATTTATTTTGAGAGAGAGAGAGACAGAGAGAGAGAGAGACAGAGAGAGAGAGAGTGCATACACATGTATATGTAGTGGGGAGGGGTAGAGAGAGGGGGAGAGAGAATAGCAAGTAGGCTCTGTGCTGTCAGTGCAGAGCCCGACATGGGGCTCAAACTCATGAATCATGAGATCATGACCTGAGCCAAAATCAAGAGCCAGATGCTTAACTGACTGAGTCACCGAGGCACCCTGCCAACTCATAAGTCTTGAATATCTCCAATTTCAACAATAAAAGCCTATTTCTAATGTCCATTTTGATAATTGACAACCTCAGCTCTTTAGTAGAGGTAAAGATAACTGAAAAACTTGTAGTAGCTGTCTCTTAATGTGGCCTTTTGATCCACTGGCCTCATGCTGTATTGTAAAGGAAATTTGAGAGCACATTACAGTGGCTGGAGTACTCTCCTGATAATTGTCTCAGCTTCTTGCTGTGTCTTCTGTAGTCTTATATACTTTCTTCCCTCTACGGGCCTCAAGATTTGGATTATTCTTGGCTTATCCTGCTTTAGAGTTTCAGCTTTTACTTTCTCTTGATTTTTTTCTGTGCTGTTCTCTGACAGCTTTCTCTGTCGGAGTTGCATTCACACACTCGAGAAAAGATCTTACCGAGTTGTTTCATCACTGTTCAGTACACTTTGTCCCTCCTGGGGTTCAGCTCTTGCCTGGCCATGTTGAAGGCCAATGGTCTTCCTCATGTCCAGTCTCGGTTGGACACATTTAGGTCAGGCACCAACCCCTCTGCCAGAGAGCTGTAGCTGGGGTTGCAGGATATATTTTACAAAGGTTGGAAACTTGTCCAAAAGAACTGTTTCTGGACCCCTTGTTCTTGAAGGCTGGGCAGACACCAAGTTTCTAAGACTCCTCTTCAGTACTTTCCTTGATGCTTGAAACTGAACAGTGACATAAAGGTCACAAGCCAGATATTCTGGTAAATTGTTGACAAGTGCAGTTAATTAAATCCACACAACTAACATTTAGAGAGTGTCTGCCAGACACTGTGCTAGGCTAGTGATCAAGTCATCCCAAGAACTGAGTCTAGTGGGGGAGACACAGCAGCAAATGATGACAACAGCTTGAGGAGAGAGAAACTGTTTGCTTCCCTCCATGGCATGGGTTAATTGGGACAAGGAGCTGGGAAGTAGCGCTGGGGGAGGCACTCAAAGAATCTAACCACACACAGGATTTGTACCTGAAAGGAGGAAGAAAAGTAGTACACTGCAGCCATTATTTGCCTAACAGCTCCAATGGGAGCTTAACTTACAAAAATGTATACTTTTGTCTTGTCCTATGAATTGGAGTGAGCATAAACAACTCCTTGTAATCAAAATAATGTGGGTTTAAAGAATCGACCTTAATCAAAGTATCAGAGCTATGTGTTCACCTTAATGGAAAAAAATCATTGACATATTCTCATAGTTGGAAACTGTTGAGTATGTCATTTTGCTACAGTAAATGATTTTTCAATGCTAGAATTCACAGGAAGAAATTCATAGCATTTAATTTGAATGAGTTATGAGTTCTCATGGGTGCCATAGAATTTAATAATCTATTAAGTGGTTTTCAATTACTCTTGGTACTTGGGATCCATTGATGCATCCCCATAAGAACTTGGGAACAAGGGATATGTGATTACCCTCCAAGAGCAGAGAGTAATGGAGGGTAATCCCTCCATTAAATGGAGCAGAGACAGAATGATTACAGGCTTGTCGGGCAGATTGAACATATGAGCATGGTTTAAGAAACAATGTGTCCATGCAAGTGGCTCTGGTCAGGTGTTGAAGGACAGAAGGATGCCCAAGGATGAGTGTTGGATTGCCCTGGATGTGTGGATACTAATGCATTAAGCTACTTTAATGTTGATTAGACATTCAAATCATATTACAAACCTTTCTTAGTCCAATTCCATTTTCTCTGTGAAAGCACTTATATATGAACCAGGACTTCTTTTTGTTTGCAAGAGATAGAATCCCAGCTCAAAGTGAGTTGAGAAAGGAGTTTATTGTCTCTCATAAATGAAAAGTTCCTTGGGTATCCTAGTCTCAGGCATGGCTTGACTTCAGTGTTAAATGGTATTGTCAAGCAACGTCTCTCTCCATCTCTTGGCTTCATTTTCAGTCAAAGCTCTCTCATTTTGAGGGGGCTTGCTGCATCTCCCTGCTCACAGTTTAACAATCCTGCCAACTACTAGGGCAGGTTTAGCACTGGGACTGGCCGGTCCTGGGACATGTGCCCACCCAACCATCTAAACCATAAGTTCTGTTAAGGGGGAATGAATAGTTCTCAGAAGTAAAATTCTGTAATCGGAATAAAGAGGAATGGATTTGGATAGGCGGAGATGGCAGTTTTTCTGTTATGTGATTCTGTTCTGTCATTTGATTTTCATGTATTGCCCACAAAAAGAAAACGCACTTGCTGCCGTGTTTTTAAGGCTCCTTGACAGAGTTCTCCCTGTAAATGAATACTTTGGCATTCTGTAAGTGTCTGTGTTTACGTACATACACACCCAACCTCCCCCCGCCCCCCCAACGAGTAGATCTTATGAGTTACAATAAGCTGAATTTGCCTGAGAGAAGGGTGTACTCTGAACAACTAATCAGGTTCCAGAGTTTTCCAGAGACGGGTGATGCAAAGCCTGGACTTGAGCAAGAAAAGCCTGAGGTATGAGACCCATAGGAGTCTCCTCTCCTTCACTGTTCCCACTTGCTTTTTCCTTTGGAATTCCCACACCGATTGCCACATTGTATATGTGGTATGCCAGTTTTTAAAAGGGCCTTGTCAACAGGAAGAGGTGAATTGCCCTAACAGATCAGACCTGTCATCTAGCCAGCTTCGTATTTAATGTAAATACTCTTAGAGACCTCTGATTTGACTTGCTTTTGAGAAGTAGCACCATCCTTATTTTTACACTGTGAAAATATAACTTTGGATGGAATTCATTTCCCAAAAATGGTACCGGTGGAATTGTGAGGTAATTTTGCAACAGTGGACTGAGACTTTCTGGGAGACTTATACATAGATTTATTAGAAATACCTGTGTCTGTCTATCCCAAGTTTTACGCTTAAGATTATATTATTATTTAAATATATCCACGCTTGTATGCATGTACTGTCCCTAGAAGAAAACAGAAGCTAGTAACAGTAGTTGCCTCTGGAGACGAATGGGTGCCTGAAGGAAAAGTGTGTGAGGGAGACCTGCTGTTCACGATTTACTCCTTTGTTGTCTCTGAATATTGTACCATATGTATATATTTTCCTAAAATTATGGGTAAAATACCTAAAAATCACATTATCAGCAGTTTCTTATAGCAGGAGGTAGTTTTTCAATAGCCAAGTTTTAACTTCTGCTTAATTGTCTCATGTTTGTTTTCCATTTCACCAATTCTGGTTTTGCAGAGTGTTGGGTTAGCCTTTTCTCTGCCCAGTGTGTAAATGTTCCAGGCCTTTCTCTTGTTTTTCTTTGTGTCCTATGCTTTCCTTTAATTTGTAGTTTGTGTTTGAGTTTCATTCAAATTCTTTTCAATTTGGTCTGCTATTCCTTTATATATTTGCAAAACATTGAGATAAAATCTCTCTTCTCTCTCTCAAAGTAAATAAACATTAAAAAAAAAATCTTCCCCCTGGTTTCTGAAACTTGCGTTTTTGGAATAAAAGGGTTTTTTTTTTTTTAAATGTTTTATTATTGGGGTCTTTAAATATGAAGAGTCAGTTAAAACAGAGAGGCAGAAAGATGATTAAGAAATCTCTGTGCACACTCACCAGTCTTGAGAAGACCATGGTGTTCTCTTTGAGTCTCTATCCACTCATTGGAGTTCCTCATGGACTTTCTCATGTAAGCTGCACCCATACTGCCTCTTCCATACTTTGCTGTTCCAACCTCTTCATTTGAGAAAGTATGCAGACGTGTGAAGCAGTCTGAGTCAAGAATTCTAGAATTTTAAGATCTCCAATCCTTTACTCATTCTTAATTTGACAGAAGTATTTTTAGGTGCTTGCCTTTACCAGATCTTTCTAAAGCATTTAACTTGGTTTCCATAGTTACTACCACTCTTTCTTTTTGCTCTCAAATTTCTGGGATTTACATAATATTTAATTCAATTATACAATTACCAATAACAAGTAGAGCTGCCATAAACAGGTCTAGGAACAAACCACAGTTGGCTTTGGGCGGCACATGACTCAGCTGGTGGGAACAAAGGTGCACGGGCAGCCTGGAGGGCAGCCTTCCAGTGGCTTCAGGGAGCATCACTCAGTATGTGGAGGGAATGAGGAGCATTGGCTTTTTGGAGTGGTTGGTTAAGTGAAGGTTGGGTTAGAGGAGGTTGTGAGGAGGTTAAAAATATTTTAAAAAATTTTTTAAAATATTTATTTATTTATTTTGAGAGAGAGTGAACGGAGGAGGGGCAGAGAGAGAGGGAGAGAAAGAATCCCAAACACGCTCCGTGGCCACCAGTGCAGAGCCCTCACAGGGCTTGATCCCATGAACTGTGAGGTCATGACCCAAGCCAAAATCAAGGGTCAGATGCTTAACCAACTGAGCCACCCAGGAGCCCCAGGTAAGAGAGTTTTTTAAGATAAAGATACTGATGTATGGAAGAGTACATATGAACTGAGGGTAGTTTTATGTACAGTTTCTTGTTGCGATGTTAAATTTCCATGTTCTTTTTTCTAATTCCTGCTACTCATATTCTCTGTCATGTAAATAGGATGATCAGTCATTTCTTTGTGTGATCATTCCATGGAAAAAGTGAAATGATTAAAAATACTGTACCTCCTCAGAGTGATTTCTGTTGTTTCAGAAAAAATGTATAATAGAAAATAGTATTTGAGATTTAGGCATATTACTAGATTCTATTCCTGAAGCCAAGACTACACTGTATGTTATCTAATGTGAGAATAAAAATAAATAAATAAATAAATAATTTTTAAAAATTCAGAGATTTAAACTTTTTAGGCACAAATACATCTCTTCTCCTATACTTGATTACTAAATACTGATCACTTTCATTGATATTAACAGATTTGTTTAGCACAGTAACTTTTTTTTTTTTTGAGAGAGAGAGTGAGAGAGAGAGCATGAGTGGAAAGAGGAGGAGCAGGAGAGAGAGAGAATTTTTTTTTAATGTTTAGTTTTGAGAGAGAGAGAGAGGTGGGGAGGGTCAGAGAGAAGGAAACAGGATCTGAAGATGGCCCTGTGCCGACAGCAGAGAGCCCAATGCAGGGCTTCAGCTCAGGGAGCTGCAAGATCATGACCTGAGCTAAAGTCAGACACTTAGCCAACTGAATCATACAAGTGCCCTGAGAGAGAATCTTAAGCAGGCTCCACGCTCTGTATGAAGCACAATGTGGGGCTCCATCCGACAACCCTGAGATCATGATCCAAACCGAAATCAAGAGTCGGATGCTCAACCGAGTCACCCAGGCACCTCATAGGACAGTAACTTTAAAAAAGATTAATGAGTAGGTCATTAATGGATAGAACGACTACTTGCTCTTTCAGTTTTTAAAAGCCTTATAGGAACAGCAGAGTACCAATCATCGTGATAAAAATGTGATGCAAATATTTTCCTGTTGACTAATATTTTATGGAAAGCTCTCCCATGTTTTCTGTCGTTCAAACGTTACCACTTCCTGTGAGGAGAGATAGCAGGGGATATTATCGCCATTTGACACATTTGTAAAATGAGCCTCAGAGGTTCAGTGATTCACCCAAGATCCTGCAGTGGTTGAGTTTTTCAGACAAAAACTCAGGAGTGTTCAGAATTTCTCTTCCAACCCATCAACCCATCTTGAGTCTCAGCTTAAGGCTCTAGGATGCTTCTGCACTTCTGCCACTTTTCCGTGTCGTTTGGGCAATAGCTACTTGCTTTTAGGACTAAAAAATCAAAAACACTCTTCCTTTTCAGACTACCACTTCTCACTGCTGGAAGGACTTGTTTTCTTTGTTCTGAGATATTTTTTCCCACCTTTAAAGAGTGTCTCAGCTCCAAGGAAACTGCCATGGCAGCGGGCTGATTTGGTATGGAGGCAACAGCTGGTTTCCATACAAGTTACTAAGCTTTTATTTCTGGTAAGTTTTGACGAGCAGCCAGCAAGCTGGCCTCTGTTCAGTCTCACACCAGGAACTGTGTTTCATGTAAAAGGGAAGGTACCTGGAGAAAACCTTATACAAGCAAAACCAAAAGTGTCAGAACATCTTGGCTTATGAGACCTTTGCATAATTTTACAGACTCAGAGTTTTCAATGAGACAAGTCATTTAAAAAAAACAAACAAACAAAAATCATGGGATGCCTTGTGGCTCAGTTAAGTGTCCGACTTTAGCTCAGGTCATGATCTCATGGTTCATGGGTTTGAGCCCCGCGTTGGGCTCTGTGCTGACTGTTCAGAGCCCGGAGCCTGCTTCGATTCTCTGTCTCCCTCTCTCTCTGCCCTTCCCTCGCTTGCACTCTGTCTCTCTCAAAACATAAGTAAATCTTAAAAAATTTAAAAAAAAGATAAAGAAACAAAAATCATGAGTAGGCATGGAGGCGCACTGGCTAAGTCTGTGATTAACTGGCCTTTGAGGTACTGCCCTGATAGATAGAAGGGTATTCTAAATTGGAGCCCTAACTCTCCCATACGTGTAATGTGGGCAGTGTTTTTAGAACCCCTTTGCAATAACCTCTCTGAGGATTGTGGAGTGTGCTGTCAAAACAAATCCGGAGCTGCTGTGCCGGCTAGCAAATTAGCCTTTTTATCGCCCTCACAGTCATTCAGTGCTTGCCAAAGTGTGGTCTGAAACTGCCTGCCTTAGAATTTCTTGGGGGTAGGGCTTGGGGTTCTTAATTTTAAACAAACTTTCCAAGTATTCATAGATACTTCAAGATTTGGGAGCTACTGGCGCCTTTCTTATTTCCCTTATTTATCTTTATCACAATTAATTGAGATACACTAAGGACAAATCACTTTGTGGAAGGGGGTGAGGAGGATACAGGGGAATGGTCTCTACAAGGTAGAGAAACAATTGCCATTCTCGACAGTGTCTGTTAGACTCTCAAGTCTTTCTACTGTGCGCTCTTCAGTCACACCTCAGTCTGGTCTGTGTTCCACCCTGGTTCATGTCGTCCCTGGTTTTACGAGAAGTCTTTTCATAATTACAGTCATCTGTGCCCTGACTGGTCTGCCCGGCAGCCAAGAGCTCTGCCATCTCCCAATTCTTAGCTTCATTTGAATTATAAACCTTTGGATTTAGCTAGCTGGTCTCTAGATTGGATGTTTGAATTCCTCCTGGATCTATTGCCTTCTATCCAGAGGCTATCATCGCTTTCTTTTAAAGTTTTTATTTCAATTCCAATATAGTTAACATGCAGCATTCTATTAGTTTTAGGGGTACAAGATAGTCATTCAACAGTTCCATACATTACTCAGTGCTCATCATGATAAGTGTACTCTTTAATCCCCTTTGCCTATTTCACCTGTCCCCCCACCTACCTCCCATCTTGTAATCATCGGTTGGCTTGTTCTGCATAGTTACAAATCAGAGGCTTTCATTCTCTCTTCTCACCCTGGTCCCATATACATATATTGCACATTCTCAAATTCCAGTTTTTCCCAATATACTTTTTTGCTTTTTGGTTTTGTTTTTGTTTATGTCTAGGAGCACATTTTCCTGGAAACTCTGTCATGGTGTTAAGGTGTTCGGGTTCTTCCGCAAAACCTAATCCACTTTATGTGGTGACTGAGTTATTTCCCAGGAGCAGGCTTGTGATGTGGAGGAGGACAGAGAAGAACAGTTCTCCTCCTTCTTCCTAGTATAGGAATGACTTGTTGCCTGCTCCTTTTCTTCCACTAGAAAAGGCCTCTGTATTTGAAGGCAGGTGATGGAGCTCTGAGGTGAGTGATGTGTCCCCCACACAGGACATGGGTGATGTGTAGGGAACTCTGGGCTTGTTCAGTTGTGGCTGCTGCTGCCTTCCACCCAACACCACCACTGATGCAGCCATCAGAGACCCACTGAGTTAGAAGTCAGAACTTCTGGGGCGCCTGGGTGGCTCCATTGGCTAAGCGTCTGACTCTTGGCTTTGGCTTAGGTTATGGTCTCATGGTTCATGGGTTCAAGGCCTGTATTGGGCTCCATGAGGAGCCTTTTTGAGATTCTCTCTCTTTTCTCTCTGCTCCTCCCCAACTTAAGCTCTCTATTTCTCTCTCAAAATAAATAAATAAACTTAAAAAAAAAAGCCAGGACTTCTGACTGGGTGGATCAATGCTTATTAGTTTTATTCATGAAGCACATTGGCCATTTGGCAGATTAATATCGACGGTGACTGGCCCCATAGCTCTCAGCTTCTAGTCCAGAAAATTAGATGATGTGCTGTCTGAAGATCATTTGCCTTGTAACTTTTTGAGATATATAATTTCCTTTTCCCATTCAAGCTAGAGGTGAGTCCTAGAAGAGGGTCTAGGCAGCAAATAGCAAGGCCAGAGTTTTTCAAGAAATTATCATATATTTTTTGCTTTTCTTTCTGCTTATCAGTAGGATAATTCTAGAAGTTTATGGGGATAGGAGGTGTTTTGTGAGGCCGAGCATTCCAGCTTTTAAGATTTATGGGCTTTAGATACATTCTCTGGAAAGCAAGTGCCCACAGACATTTCTGATTTTTCTACTTCAGCTCTCTTATGTGATATTGTGGCCCCTACAGTGGTCCCTTATGCAGAATGCTGCCACAGCTGTCGTAGTTTAGAGTGGCAAACCATGCACCAAAGTGTACCAAGAAAACTAATGAACTCAGAAGTGGACAAAATTAGTGTCCATGAATATTCTATTGGAGCATCAGACTGTTCTCTTATCAGGTTACTAGATAACTTATTAAGTGTTTCCTCCATATCCAACATGTGTCTTTTAGAAAAAGAGAGTTTGAGTTTTTAGGATGATGTATGGTTCCTAAGAGTCCACACCTTTCCAGGCTGTTCTAAAGTGCTCAGCCTCTGTCTTCCATTTCTTTCCTCTAGCTGTTCCCTGATAAATGTTAGGATAGAAAGCAGTCTGACTAAATTCCCCATAGTATAGTGATTCCCCTGAAGGTGGTTGGATTTTTTTAAACAAGTAATGTTTGTTGACTCATATCTTTAATTGGTGACATCTGAAGCAATGTATCATAATGAAGTGAGCAATTTCAGACATTCTGAACAGAAGTGAAGAGAGGTCTACTGTAAGCTGTTTCTGCTTTCTCTGACCTTTGCTGCTTTTGAACTCTCATCTCTGCATTTCCAGAGATTCCATAACTGTAGTAGTTAGGGATGGGTGAGGGGGTGGGTGGGTAAGACTATCCAGGACTATTATGTATAAGTTTAGGGTTGACTTTGCCACAGACAGACCTAAAATGGTATATGGTAAGAGGATAAGGCTTTTAATTAATTGTCTTGTAGTTTGCCTTAGCAGATCTTTTTATCTTTCAATACATTATGCAAGGCATTATATCACACTCACCCAGACTCTGCCTGTGGCATGTAAATGTGATGTGAAACAGTACAAAATTTCTAAACATTGATGTATTTGGACTCGCGTCCTTTCCTATGCATTATGTTGGAAGCAGCCCTTCAGAAATAACAAAGCCAGCATGGTAAGCAATCTGTATGTCTCACATTGGTGGTAAGGACCAACCACATCTATTTTAGCATGATCCTGATTTTGAGTTTCTGCATTTGGAGTCGTTAGCAACTTTCTGAAAGCAACCCTGATTTTCACAGACTGGGAACTCTGTTTTCCCTCTTCTGGGAGTGCTGTGAGAAATGAGGCTTAAAGCTTTAAATATGGCTTTTTAGGGGCTAGCTTTTTTAGTAGTTGAAGAAGAGTTATGTTGAAAATTTATTTTCTTCCTAGTCATTTTGTTGTGCACATTGCGAAGAAGACTAGTTAGTTGAGGAGTTAGCTGTTATGCTCATTTAGGGTTTGCTATTTAAAAAATTTCCCCATTTAGATGTGGGGAGCTCTCTGGCAATTGAAATGGATACGGTTTCGGTAGATGAGACTTGTAGCAAGATGGTTTGCCCTCATACAGACTGTGGCAGGAAAAACATGAAAATGTCATGTTGTTGGTCTGGTTAACCCTGCCCAGGGCGGTGAAGCCATGGGAGGAGGCAGATGAAACATCAGCTTGTTCCCCAGTGGAGACTGATGATGGAAATGCTGTCTGAGGCTCAGGCAGGCGGTTGTGTTAAGCAGGTTCTTGGGAGCTACTTTTAGTTCTTTGAAAAATTTATATCTCAAAGCCCCAAATCTTCCTCCTGCGTCACCACAGCTGGCCTACATTCACCAGAATATGCAGCCTCTCATCTGATATTTATGGTGATGGAGTGAGGCAGAAGAGAAGAGGATTTAACTATCATTTCAACTCCGGTTCATTTCCAAGGCTGAAAAGATTCTTCCCTGGTCCTTAGGTATCTATTATTATTTAAAGAGGAAAAAAAGTAACACATTCCCTCTGATGTTTCATACTCACTGAATTGAGATCTCAGAGCATGTTGCTACTAATAATTGATTCCTGTGTATTAATGCTGACATATGAGCAGCTTAGTGTGTGTGGCAGGGAAGAGCTGCATAATTTAAGAACAAAGCAGAGTAAAGATTTTTTGCTGCACAAGGACAGGAGGTCCTGACATATACTGAAGACTCATTTACAGCCAGACTGAACCTTTCCTGTGGTCAGGAAACACGTCTGGGAAATAGGACTATAAATAGCTGTATACTAAAATTTTTACATACTACTTTCCAATTGACTGATCTCATTTAGTTTAGGACACAAAGTTGGGACCTTTAAGCAGACTCATATTAAGAGTAAAAACAAATGAAATCAGGATTCTGGGAATAGTGCGCAAATAAATCAGAGTGCAGTTATTAAAAAATCCTCAGCCTGGCTGATATCTGCTATCAAAATACCAGATGCGCCAGGTTGGATAGTTCATGGCAATGACGTTATAAATTATGTACAGTAATCTTTTTTTACAAGGGTAGTATTATATTTTTGCCTCAAACAAAATTTGCTTTCTTGTTCTTGATGCAAAGTAAGAATTTGGAGATGTTATAAGGCTTTTATCTTAGGCATTTAATTAAATTCTGCAATCTAGCATTGACCTCAGACTGTTTTATAGTGAGGTAAGCTGAGCCAGAAAAAAGTCAGCCAAGTTTAAGGTGACAATAACAGAGCTACTTGCCTAATTAAACACATTGTTAAAGGAAGATCAAGAATGAAATTACATCTATATATTCCTTTTCTTGTGCTGGAGACAAGAAAACATATAATTTTGCTGAGATTAGAGAATAGGAGCTCTTCTGTCTTACAGCCTTAAAATTGAAGGGGAAAGTAGGAGTATGGAGAGGGAAGTGAAATCCATAGTAAGGGGAAAAAAAGACAAGTTGTCTCTTGGCTGTTGAGATTCAAAATAACTTAAAGGGCAAAGTGCATCTATGGTGGTTGAGGCTGCTTCAGATTATGAAAGGACTAGAATGTCCCACATCAATGACAGACATTTGTCTTCTAGAAACATGGCTTTGGAAGTAGATAGAGGTCATTTGTTGCTAATTCCCAACTAATTTAGGGGTCTTTCTTGGTTTCTCTACAAAGGATAAGGTGACTAAAGTTTTGACATTTTTGCGATATTATAATTTATTTGTTTACTGAAAGATCAGCTGCGCAATCTCTGGCTTCTAGAAGAGAAAACATACTAGCTAAGCACCTGTCTTAGTCTTCAAACAAACATGGTTAAGATGCAATTGAAGTTCTATCCAAGGTGAAGAAAGAGATAGTAAGAAGGCACCTAGTTGGTCTCTACACCATGTAAATTATATGCTACAGACTTGAAAAAAATTACAGCTAAAGAAACTATATACTATCTAAATGTCTTCAACCCCCAAATATTTTGAATATATTTTCTTAACAAGGTGTTTTGGGGAGCAATGTAGACAGGAAAGTTCACTAAACCATGCCAAATTATGCCATACTAATCTCTTTTTCTTCTCCCCACCCCACCCATTTGTCCTCTTTCCTTTCCTTCTCCTTATTTGTTTCTAGAGGTAAAATAAAACAAAATATGGAGATATTTGTAGATTGTAGTAAGGTAATTGACAAGATCTTTCGAGATGGCATTGTGGTCAAAATGGAGGTTTGCACCCTGGATCATATGTTAGGTGCCAGATCCACAGGGTGCTGCCAGTGCAGTAGTAGACAAGTGAGAAGTGGCCTCTGTCTGCAAAGAGTTTATAGTGTATTGAAGGAAAGAGACTGTTACAAAACAAAGGGCAGTAAAATATGTTGAGATAATGGTGGTAGGGGTGCAGGATCTTCTGTTGGATCTAATGGACACTCAAGGTCAGCGAGGATTTGTCTAAGATAATCTTTAAGCTGTGATTTGGAGGCTAATAGTTAGCTAGATTAACAGTAGGAAGTGCTAGAGTATTCCAGTCATAGCTCCTGCAGGACTTAGAGGTGAGAAGGACATGGTCTCTTTACAGACCTGAAAGCCATTGAATATGGTAAGTGCATCTGTTAAGGTACAAGCTTAGCTGCTGTAACAAAGTCATCTGAAATTATAGTAGCTCAAATAAGACAAATTTATTTCCTCCCGTGAAATTGTCTGGAATTGGTCGACAAGCAACATTGATTAGGCAGCTCTATTTCTAAACGCCATTCTGGAACTTAGATTCTTTTATCTTTATCATTCACTTCACCAGTGAAAAACTATTTCAAGGATCCTGTGTACTAATTAATGAACCACTGGTATCTAAAGTGAGAACTGAAAGTCAGAAAGAAGTCTGCTATTGGAATACATGTCAAGGGGAATGGAACCCAATCTTAAGGTTAGGGATAATCTCTCCAAGGAGGTGAGAACTGAAGTAGAAGTTGGCAAGATGAAGGTTAGGAGGTGGGAGAGTTCCAGGCGGAGGGAAGAACGTGTGCAGAGAACCCATGGTAAGAGGGAATATGGGGGATTTAAGGAACTAAAAATCACTGGGTATAGTATTAGGTAGGGTATGATTTAAGGTATAGCAACACAGAGACCACAAATTACAATAACTCAAACAAAACAAGTTTACTTTTCTCCCATAGAACAGCAGCTTCTAGAGGGTGATGCCTGAATAGGGTCTTTGCAATGCTAGCAGGAGTGAACTCTTTTTTTTTTATGTTTTTAATTTATTTTTGAGAGAGAGAGAGAGAGAGAGAGAGAGAGAGAGAGAGAGAGACAGCGTGAGCAGGGGAGGGTCAGAGAAAGAGGGAGACACAGAATCTGAAGACAGGCCCCAGGCTCTGAGCTAGCTGTCAGCACAGAGCCCGACGTGGGGCCCAAACCCATAAACCGTGAGATCATGACCTGAGCTGAAGTCAGACGCTTAACCGACCAAGCCACCCAGGAGCCCCAGGAGTGAACTCTTGATTAGGGAACTTTAACTGTGAACTAATTGTTTTGGGTTAATTTATATATATATATAGTTTATATATACATATAAATATAGTGAGGTGGTGATATATACACACACACATATATCACCACCTCACTATATTTAAGGAGTTTAGGATTTATCCAAAGGCAAATATGAAGCCATTGGAAAGAAGGGAATTAAATTTATAATTTAGAAAGGTGGCTCGTGTTTTAATGCCATGAATGAGTGGTTGGGCAAGATGTAAGGCTGGGGGGCGGCCAGTGAGGCTATTGCTGTAATCCAGATGAGAAAGGATATGGTGATAAGGACTCTGTAGGGATGGTGATCTGTTAGCCATATGTAGTTAATAGGCAGACCTTCATGGAGTAAGAATTTGGCAGAGATGAACTATTTTAATTTATTGCTATCCAGGGATGAAATTCATAAAATTAAATGAATCCCAAGAATTTTGAATGTCCACAGATTTATTTTGATGAGAGGTTGCAAAATCAAGTATTAACTAGGGCCCAAGAATAGGAAAACGAAATAAATAAAGCAGACTGATTGTAATGGTGGGAGGTTATGGAGAACTGGATGGATAGCACTTGCTGTCTCCAAAGGGGTCAGGTCTACTCTGTTCAGCCAAGTGTTGTCATTTATAAATAAAACTTCATTGTCAGATCTTTTAATTTTTTCCCCTTTTTCTAAAGAATATTGGATTGCTATATGAAATTTTCTGATTTTTAAAAAATGTTTTGTTTATTGTTGAGAGAGAACTGGCAGGGGAGGGACAGAGAGAGGGGGACAGAGGATCTGAAGCAGGCTCTGTGCTGACAGCAGCAGGTACAGTGTGGGGCTTGAACTCACAAACTGCAAGATCGTGACCTGAGCCGAAGTCGGACACTCAACTGACTGAGCCACCCAGGTAAGTGTTGACACCTAAGTAAAAATTAAGCAAACATGTGAAGTACTGTGTAGACCAACATTGTAAGGACCAAGCAAAACAGGTCTATAAATGAGATTTGGTTTGCACAGATTCATTTGTGCTTAGGTCTTAATAACTGTATTAGTTTGGATAGGCTGCTATAGCAAAGAAACCCAGTGGCCAAGAGAACAGAGATGTTTATTTCTTATGTGACAGTTCCAATGTGAATGGACCAGGTGGCTGGACATTGTTCCTCTTTGTGGTCATTCAGTTGCTTCCCAAGTTATTGTTACACCATCTCCAAAGAAAGGGCTGTTCGTCTTCATGGTGAAGGTTGATCATCACATCTGGATTCCAGTCCTCAGAGAGAGAGATAGAGAACACGGATGAGGCATCTGTCCATATATTCATAAAAACTCTTACTATTTTTTTTTTGGTATTTTTTCCAGCATACTTTCTTAGTAATTTTTATCCTTCTAGACTTTTGAGCATGGCATGATTGGTTATTAATCATATTTAACAGATAGAAAAATGAGGTTTAAGTAAGTTGTAACCTGCCCAGGATCACAAAAAGAATTAGTGGCAGGACTAAAATCTACCTTGACTCCCTTTTAATAATAATAAAATGTCGTTGAAATCAATATGTGATACATATTTAAAATAATTTATTTGAATTCCTGTTACTAAACAAAGTTCAGTCACTTACTGAAGCGTGAAGAGAAATGGTAATGTATATTTTTCCTCCTGGATACGTTATCCTATTCCCTTTCTGAAGTAGAATTCTTGATTGCTTCTGGCATCACATGGGGAATCCACAAAACCTAAAAGCCCTTCAAATACTTCGTAAGATGGTTTTGCTCTGGTAGTATCAGAACATTGTTTTGTCTTAAATGTTATAGTTTAATTATGTGCAGGAACATTGATTCCTTATGGCATGGTTTTTACATGTGGCTAGAACTCTCAGCTTCATTCAATTTCTGTTTCTGAGAAAACTATTAGAGAGTGTCATGGCCAGAATTGCTCTCATTAGTCAAATCACTTTTCTCGTTCTGGGTAACCACAACTGTGCACAGATAAGTGAAATTTTATTTGACAGTTCTGGGGGCATTTCACTAATACAGATCAGAGAAAGCCACAGAATTTCCAGATACTTTCCAGACACTCTCCTTTGTTTTTTCTCAGGGCTTTGAATGAAACATTTAAATAGTGGATTTGGAGTTCTAGAAAATGAAACATTGTAAGGATGTGGAATTCTCCTCTGGCTTTTATTAGAAAAAGGAAAAGAAGGCTTGACCATTTAATTGTGGCTGCTCTGATGAAGAATGGGCAGAACAATGAAACAGTGATGTGTTGACAATGCCTTGGATATACACAATAGAAAAGCCTTCTTTTTTGTTTTGTTTTGTTTTGCTTTTTGAAGGAGCATCATGTTCTGGTTGGTGGAGCCCAGGATTATAATGCCTGTATACCAGGATTCTAGTTGCGGTGTTTCTGCCACTGATTCTCAGCATTGACGTTGGAAATAGCTTTTGGTTGCTTCAGGCAACAAATTATTTTTAAAGGAGGGAGGCTGAGTGTGTTCTACCCACCCCCCACATAGAGAACAGTATGGTGATACTGTTGCTTTTATGTGATTTAATTTATGTAATTAAAATGTAATACATTTGACTTGTTTTTCCATTAGTTAGTCAATTTCCAGTAATGTAGGCACCAGTGTTAATATTTAATTAATTGCTGGATAATGCATCATACACTTTTGCAATTGAATCATTTAAAGTGATATATTTAAAAGTCTACGTCATATTTATTGAGGGAAGAATTTGGCATATTAAATAATGGCCCAAATGATCTAGAAATATAGGTGAATATAAAGATAGCACCACCAGTACAGTTGCCATTACCTTCATCACCACTAGGCTATTGTGAAGGTTAAATAAAATGATGTTCTTTTTGTTTGAACCCTTTCCAGTGTATTCCTATGCCACGTGTCCATTGGGTAGGGATGTGAGCAACATTAAGGAATGGATGGGAAGCTTTTCCCCAAACTTAAAACACATATTTTCTTTTATGTATCTTAAAACCATACTGTTTTATGTTTTAGCTAACTTTCTCCTGTTTATGATGTATTTTTTCTGAATTTATAAATAATTCTGTCTTATATATGGTGTAATTATGACTCCTATATTTCCTCCTATGAGAACTGAACATTAATCTTTTTTAAATTTTAATATTTATTTATTTTTGAGAGGCAGAGACACAGAGCATGAGCAGGGGAGGGGGCAGAGAGAGAGAGGGTGACACAGAATCTGAAGCAGGCTCCAGGCTCCGAGCTGTCAGCACAGAGCCCAACGCGGGGCTTGAACTCACAAACCGTGAGATCATGACCTGAGCTGAAGTCGGACGCTTAACCGACTGAGCCACCCAACTGCCCTGAACATTAATCTTAACTAGACTGGATTCCCTCAGACCTACCTGTCTCATGTTAACTGTTCTGCTTATCCATGAGACATTGATGCACATTCATCTTTCGAAGCTATAGTTGAAAAACTGTTTGGAGTATTGTATTACACGTGGATCAGGTTCTGCACAACTAATAGACTTACTTGTTTTGGTAAATATGTCTAAACTCCAGTAATTAGGAGCAACTTTCTTACTGGGTTATAATGAAAGGCAAGTTTCAGACTTCATTCCACTGCATATAAAGATGTTTACTAGAGAACATACAAAATAATCATATAACCTGTTCTGTGAGCGCTGTGAATTCTCAGCAGTCTTTCCTTTCAGGTGCTCTTTAGGTGCACATTACAGGATAGGTTTTCCTGGGGGCAGATGCAACATATTCTAGCAGGAAGACTTTATCTAGGAGTGTGTAGACAGAAGTCCCTTGGAACAGATTCTATACACGGGCCCTTTAAGAACAGGCCTAAGGGGCCGGTTTTAATGCCATATTCTACATACTCACTCGATTTTTACTTTTTGGTAATCATTTGAGATTTACAGAAAAATTGCAAAGATAATACAGAGTTTTCATATACCTCTTACCTGATTTCTCCTCTTGTTAACTTTCTACATTACTGTGATATATGAATCAAACTAAGAAATCAATATTATTAATATGATTATCAGTATTAACTATACTCCAGACTTTTCCCCTTTAATATCCTTTTTCAGTTCTAGAATCCAATCTAGAATATCACATTGCATTTAGTCATTAGACTTTTGTACCAGGTTCATGAAAAAGATCAGTTTGTACATCTTAAACACCGCTAATTTTAACCAATGAAAATTTGTCTCTAATATCTGCAACACTTATGATCAAAACCAACAGTGTTGGTTGGAAAGAGATAACTAGCTGCCTCTGGGAGTGTGGTTCTTTTGAGTAAATATCAGCTGACCACCATTGGTGCGTGTAGTTCCAGTTAGGGTGGAGACTAAAACTAACACACATGTATATTTCAAGGTAATCTAACACTTGGGCTATATTGAAATTCTGCTTAAGTTAAGTGTATGCTATAGATTATTGTTCAAAGGAGATCCTTAGTCCTTTTTAAAAATTTATAACGTTTTCTACCCTAATTATAAAAAATATTACTTTTGTTCACTTGTAAGACATAGAAAATATAGAAAAGCATGCAAAGTAAATATGACTAATTCACATATTCCTATCATACTGATTTTCTTCGCTTAAATGTTAATTTTCCCCTCAAATCTAATTACCTCTGTGACCTCCAGGAACAAAGAAATACTTTAGTCTGAATCTCTATCCATCTTTCTCTTACTTAGTGTTTCAGAGAAGCTTTTGCCTTCTTGCCATCAGGAGTGAACTGGACTCAAGAATTGAGGGACAAAGAGGTGAAATGTTTCCTAGCACAAATTATTACTTTTAAGTAGAGTTCAGTATGGAATTTTACACTTCTGTGTTTTCAAGAAATATGAAGGTGTGAACATGTTCCTCAGAACATAAACTAAGTAACATGCTGATGTCACAGCTGAATCAAGCTGCCAGTGCTCTTTTCTGTTTATTTTCTGTTTATTTTGAATTATTATTATTATTATTATTTTGGTACAGTTGTTGAGTTACTGATATGGAATCATGGGAGAAATTGATGACTGTGGCTTTGCATGTCTTGTTGTACTGGTAAACCTGCAAAGGTAGAGTGGGGGACAGGGGAAAGTCAGTTTCACATGATGAGGGAGTTTCATGCTTGACTCCACACCACCTTCTCAAGTTTTAAGATTGGGCATGGATATGCCGCGTAGCCTCTCCCTGCCTTGTTTCCTCACCTGTAGCACAGGGATAGTGATGAGTGCCTGAGAGGTCTAAAGGTTACATAAACTGAGATGATGTGTGTAAAACACTGAAATACATGATAGTTATTATTAGTATTCAATGTATTTCCTCTTTTTTTTTTCTAATAGTTAGTTATAAATTGAATCAGTTCCAGTCATGAGGCAGACACATGTTGAGTTGTCCTCTGTGTGCTGAGATCTGGACAAGGTGTTAGGGACCATAGAGAAATGACATGTCTGGGCTCTCAGGCACTGCACATAGTAGTCGTGGAGACAGATGCCAACACCATGGGACACGGTGGGACAGGCGTTGTGGGAAGACTGGTGAGGAACGAGCCACAGAGGCCTGTCTGGGAGAGGCAGAGATACAGAGAGGACACCCAGGCAGACAAGAAGGCAGTAGGCACTGAGCTAAGGCTGGGTTTTAAATTACTGGGGAACGGTGGTACATGGCACAGAGGAATTAAGGATCCTGTGGCTGATTTTCTCCTTACAGCCTTAGTGTGAACTCTTTAAAGGAGTTCTCTGCAGTCATGCACAGAAGCCTTTTGTAAAGCAAGCTGTCACCACATAGGTCTTATGAATTTGGTTTCAGTATCCCACTTCCCATCACAGGCTAAGGTGCCTCTGTGTATTTTTAAATATTATATTTAACTTTTTCTTCACACATTTTTAGATTATAAAAGGCCTATAACAACATTATAGAAAATTTGGAAAATAGAGAAGAGGGGGGAAAAAAGCCCACAATTTGATAGCTGTGTTAAGTTAATACAGTGGATTTCAGTCTCTGTTCATTTCATCCTGAATGTATATAAAAATTATATTCCTCCCTTTCCTTTGTTATAGGGATAAAATTTGATTGACACAAACTTTAGAGGAAGTCTGAATTATAAGCCACATGCTCTCTGTGGTGTTAAAAGGAAAGAGGGTTACAGTAAGGATGGGTTATCCCACAGGATTCCCTGGGTGATGATTTGAGGCAGAATTATGGGAAATTATGTGCCCCAGGCCTTTTTTTAATTTTTATTTTATTTTTTTTATTTTTTTTAAGCAAGAGCTGCCTCCCCTAGTTACTGGTGATCTTGAAATTGTGGGAAAGTGTGGCTGGTGTGGTTGGGAGTGTTCATAACTTAGGACAGAACAATTTTCACAGATTTTTACCTTATATATCTCTACTATTGATTATATAATATTTTCTTTTTTTTTGAGAGTGAGAGAATGTACATATATGAGTGGGGGAGGAGCAGAGAGGGGAGGGAGGGAGGGAGGAAGAGAGAGAGAGAGAGAGAGAGAGGAGAATCTTAAGGAGGTTCCACACCCAGCGTGAAGCCCATCTTGGGGCTTGAACTCACGAAATTGTGAGATCATGGCCTGTGTTGAAATCAAGAGTTGGTTGCTTAACTGACTGAGCCATTCATGTGCCACTTGATTACCTAATATTTTCTCTTTGCTCACTTTTTATTTAACTTAAGGAAGTTTATTTTAAAAGGTAGGTCTATCCTATTATTACATGATTAAGAGAAGATTACTCTAGCATTCATTACAATGAAAACAAATGAACAACGTAATTAACTTCTAGTTGGATATGGATGCTTGCCAGAGGCCCTAAACCAAATTTCTGTTCTTTGTTAAAATGGGAGATGAGTAGGTGTTGAAGGGTTTGTCAGTGGAATCCTATAATTAAACAGAGACTATTTCATTAGAACTATTGGAATAAGATTTTTATATTGTATGTATGTAGTTTACTTTGGAAGTACTTCAATATAAACAGCATGATTCTTGGCTAATTTTCTCCTTACAGCAGGCTGTGTCATTTCAGGCACCTTAATAAGGAATTAACACCTTCGGTATCTCATACTTAGAAATACTGTTTTTTTTAAATTAATTTTAAAATTTTTTTAGAGAGAGAGAATACATGCCAGTTGGAGAAGAAGAGCAAAGGGGGAGAGAGAGAGAGAGAGAGAGAGAGTGAGCCTTAAGCAGGGTCCACACTCAGCATGGAGCCTGATGTGGGACTTGGTCCCACAACCTCGGGGAGCTGATCTGAGCTAAAATTGAGAGTTGGACGCCCAAGCGACTGAGCCACTAAGGTGCCTCAGAACTTCAAGTATTGTTATAGAACTATATATCAGAGGATTTACTTAGCTTCAAGGATGTTAGGAACAATTTTTAATCTCTGACATCATTGCGAATTGTATGAATGAACTGTGGGAAGCCCAGGAGGGCTCATCCTGCCGTCTAGGTTTTCTGGTGTCTCTCTGGGAGTGTCTTTCATCTTAGGTGGTAGTAGGAAGTACCTTAAGAAGAAAATGGGACTTCCTTGAGCTACAAAACAGGTTTGGTGCCTGGTTGCTAATGTACTTTTGGCTGAATTTGGTTTATGACTTGATTTCATAACATACTACCCGGTAGTGAGCTTGTGAGGAATGAGATATCTGGCTTGTACCTAGCTTGGCAGGTCCTTCCTAAATGATGTAGACCCTTCCTGAACAGGTCAGCTTGCAATACCTTTCTTATTCTGATTCAGTGTGATTGAATGCCTTGTCTATGACCAAATGACACGTCCTGAATTTTTGGAAAATATAGCCCAAGGGAAATCTCTGAATAACTGGCTTGTTTTCTAGCAGTCTTGGGTAGATCAGTATTTTTCAAATTACCTGTGGAGAAGGTCCAGTTTTTTGTTTTTGTTTTTTAGTTTTTTTTTTAATGTTTTATTTATTTTTTAGAGAGAGAGAGAGACAGTGTGAACAGGGGAGGGGCAGAGAGAGAGGGAGACACAGAATGGGAAGCAGCTCCAGGCTCTGAGCTGTCAGCACAGAGCCTGACGCGGGGCTCAAACTCACGCACTGTGAGATCATGACCTGAGCCGAAGTCGGACGCTTAACCGACTGAGCCACCCAGGCGCCCCATAGTTTTAATTTCCAATACATTGTGGACTGGTACTTTGAATTACTAGAAAAATAAAATAGTGACTGTGCATACAAAATAGAAGTACCGACTTTTTAAGTTAGGTTTAACAGATAACGACATTTCAATAAATAACAAACCTAACATAGGAAAAAGAAAAAGTGTGAAAACTACAATTATGAAAATTACACAGATTTCTTGAAAATGTGTATGTGTATAGGCAGTTACTTTAGAGAATTGTTATTGCGTTCATACCTTTCTTGACCTGCAGTTGTAACTAAACAAATAGTTATAAGTGAAGTAGCGATCTCCATATGCACATTTTGAATGTAAACTCTGTGTATATCACTGTTTATAGTTTCTAATTTTCCAAATGGGCTTGCTTCTTGCTTGTGAACATATCTGATCTTGGTTGAACTGATGACATGCTACACACAATGCATGTCTACCCAAAATGTTTAAAGTTTTGTTTTAATAACACTCAGAGCAAAGAAACCAGTCTCACAGAAGGTATGTTTACAAGAATGGAAAAGATATTTTTATAAAGCAGTTTCAGCAAGCTCAGCGTATTCATTTCAAACTTTTATCCAAAGTAAAGCAAGTAACGCTACTATTTTCACATTAATCTTCTATGCTTTGTCAGCAATCAGTTTCAACAATTTTATAGTAAATAATTTGCCTCTTGAAGAAAGATGGACACGCATTCAGTGTTATTCATGCCTAAAATACATACATATTTTTTAGGCTTAAAGAATAAAAGTCAGTAATAGTGGAGTAGATTGTCTTCTAGCCTTTTGTTTGTTTTCTTGGTCTGAAACAGTGTGTTAGTAGTATATTAAAAAGTAAAACTAGCTGAAGACTTAAGAGAAGTCTTTTTTTTACATAGATAACAGAAGTAAAATATTGAAGGAAAGTTACAAAACAGTGATCCCCAAATTTGATTTATTTGGCCCACTATAGATTTTAAAAATTGGTGTGTATCATATGAAAAAAAATCCAGATTTCTAGTGTATCTTTAAAAAACCCTAATTTGGCCCCATGTGGGGCCTGCATCTCTAGGTGACCTGTCAGTGCAAGGTCCCCACCTATGTCTCCACGGTCCCCACCTTTCACACAGGGTACATACAACTGCTTCATTAATTTTCCTTACTTGCCCACCCACTGTGAGCATTGGAGTTTGTGACCTCTGGTCCAGAGTAATGTGTTAAAATCTCCCCTGTACCACAGAGTGTCTAGTGAGCAGGCTGTGTTGAGGGACACCATGTAAAAGAGAATCCATCAGATTGCCCCGTTAGTGATGTCATATTCCTGTTACCCTGATTCTCAGAGCTTGCTCTGAATGGTTGCTCTTCTCTTTACCCTGTCTTCTACCTAACTCTGCCCCTGATTTCCTATTGGCCTTTCTAGAAGCCTCCATCTATCAACCTCTATTTGCTTGCCTCTTACAGCTCTGTCCTTTGGATTACACCTTTTTTTCTACTGTAGTGCTAACCTTACAATACCTCTGGTTTTGCCTTTGTATATCCCTCATTCTGGAATATTCTTCATAGAACTGTTTCTTTCCTTTATTGCACTTACCATAGTTTGTAAACATACACTTATTTATATGCTTGCTTATTTAATACAAAACTGTATGCTCTATGATGGACCATCTTTGCTTTGTTGACCACTGAGTTAAAAAAAAATTTTTTTTTATGTTTATTTGTTTTTTAAGAGAGAGAGAGACAGAAAATGCAAGCAGGGGATGTGCAGAGAGAGAGGGAGACACAAAATCCGATGCAGGCTCCAGGCTCTGAGCTGTCAGCACAGACATGGGGCTCGAACTCATGGGCCGCATGATCCTGACCGGAGCCAAAGTCAGGTGCTTAACTGACTGAACCACCCAGGCGCCCCATGTTCACCACTGAATTCTTAACCCCTGCTACCGTGTGCGGCATACATTGCACATTGTCATATTTGATAGCTGGATGAAATGAAGGTATTGGTTCAGTAGGCTTGAGGGTGGGTTGTGGAATTGATTTATACCTATGCAATGTGCATTCACCAGTAAATCCTAATTAAGAGCTATTTGAGTGATTGAATTATTTCAGAAAATGAATGGAAATATTGATTGCTGTTTTATATTATATTTTTGGCACTCATGATTTCACATTTAGGAATGTAATATCTTATACTTCCAAAAATAATATATTTACTTTATATTATTATCAGTCAGATTCAAGTGTCTAATTTTTAGAGATTTTCAAGAAGGTAGGTCCTTAGTATTGATTGCTTGTGGTTATAATTCCGAGGGGAAAAGAGAATCACCATTAAATTAGCTTCATACTAATTATACCTGCAGGCTACACAATAATTAGAACTGTTTGTCCATAAGCTCTTTTGGGCTTTTGATCACACCATTAAAAAAAATAGATGGCTAAGTAAAAAAATAATATAATAATCCATATATTCATGGAAAATACTGAAATTCTACTTTTTTTTAAGCCAGTGTCTTTAGTGTTGTGAGCTGGAGGATTTGTTTTTTATTTTGTCTTGTCTTGTTTTTTTTTTTTAATTATGAAGTATAGCAATTAAAGGGAATCATTTTAAAGAAAATACTTTAAGAAAAGTCCTACTAAGCCATTTTATTCTTCCACACTTGAACCAGAAGCTTATTTAAGCTTTTAATAATTTATTTTTTTGTCTTAATTATGGTAGAAATTATCTTTTACCGGTGATAATTGTGGTTGTTTGAAAGCTCAAGATGAAAATATTCATAAAAGGAAATCCTATAGGGAATGATGGAGTTCTCTTCAGGGAGGAGCAAAATGGAGGAGAGGGGAAAGAAACAGGAGTGATCAATCCCCACTAAGGTGCCCTTGGGGGGTGAGTGGATGGAGGGCAAAGAGGCAGAGCAGGGAAGGTTGGAGAGGCACATTCTGGGATAATTTGCATATTCTCAGAAATAGTAGTGGGAGGTTGGGATGAAGAATTAAATCTGCCGAAGAACCAAAATACTGTTCTTTCTTATTATACCCCCACCTACTCATCCTACACACCTCCCTCTGCACACACTGATGCTTTTTATAACCCATGTATGTTGAAAGTCAAGCATTTGATGTGCATCGGCTGCAGTGAGAATCCAGTAGCTTTCTTCTGCAGGCTCTTCAATTTTAATCTTGAATAAAATGTTTACTGGTTCATTTTTCTAATTTATATTTTAGCTGCACCACTGGGAAGGGTGGAAATATTTCACTTGTTTGTCTCAAATATACCCAGAGATCGATGGACTTAAGCTTCTCTGTTTGACACAGGGTGGCTTATTAACTGTTCTTTTCTCCTCTCTGCAGTTGGAGTATAGGAGTAGAAAACAGGTTAGAAGAAGTAGGTCATGAGATTTAACTGAAGAAAAGTAAAGTAATATATTTATGTCTCCTTCCATCTTTCAGAAAGCAGTGCACTTCTAGACAGTTGCAGAAAGGTAAAAATACTTGTAGCCTGTTTTTTTTTCTCATAACACATAAATTGTATAAATGACATAAGCTAACAATATTTAAAAAACACTAGCCTATTATAAAATTTCCCAGGCCCGTTTAAAACAATGGACCTAGGTTGGGGCGCCTGGGTGGCTCAGTTGGTTAAGTGTCAGACTTCATCTCAGGTCATGGTGTGAGTTCAAGCCCCACATCGGACTCTCTGTCAGCTCTGAGGGTGCTGCAGATCCTCTGTCTCCCTCTCTCTCTGCTCCTCTCCCCCAGTCTCAAAAATAAAAATTAAAACAACAAAAACAACAACAACAAAAAACAATGGACCTAGGTTTCCAGAGCATACGGGAGCCAAAGAGAAATATTAATGTTGGAGGAGAAGAATAGCTGGAAAAATATTTTGGTCAACTGATCTTAAGCCTTCCACCCATTGCCTGATGGTAGAAAACCTTCTGCCCATTGCCTGGTGGTAGAAAACCTTCTGCCCATTGCCTGGTGGTGGAAGGAATTCATTAATTTTTCTTACTTGTAGCTCCACTAGCAGAAGAAGACTACCTGTGGGGTGAACTGTCCTTTCTCTTAATTACTTCTCTTCAGTTAGGTATAGTGTCTAGGGAGGTCTTAGAGTTAGTTATTTGGAGTTCAAAATGCATTTTTCCATAGAAATAAAGTTTTAATTCAGTGATTGGGGTGCATTGTAACAGTAAAAGAGCCCTGGACCCAGAATCCGATTTGGAGTTAGATATTGCATTTTCTCTAAGCCAGGGTTTCTCAACCTTGCCACTATTGATGTTTTAGACCTGTGATTTGTCCTGCAGGATTGTCCTGTATTTCATTGTAGGAGATGTAACAGAATTTCTGACCTCTGCCCTGGATGCTAGTAACAGTCACCCAGTCATGACAATCAGAAATGTCCCCTGGGAGGCAAAATTGTCCCGGGTGGAGAATCCTTGCTCTAAATGTATGATCTCTAAGATCTTGGACATATTATTTAAGAGTCCTCAGCCTGTTTTTCTGTCTATAAGTTGGGTACTACTTTATTTCACAAAAGATAATGGATGGTTTTAAATGTGCCTTGAAGTCTATCTACATGTCTTTATTAATATATGTATATATATGTGTATATATGTTATGTTTAATGTGCACACATATAGATAAGTTTCCCAATGTTAAGTCATTCTTTTATTTCTGGAGTAAAACCTGATTGATCATGATATATTGTTCTTTAAAAGTTTTTTTTATATTAGATTTTCTAATATTATATTAAAAGTTTTTTATACATAGAGTCATCCATAAGTAAACTTGACCTATGTTAGTATTTCTTAAAATATGGTCCATATGCCAGTACCAAGTACTGGTAGAATGTAACCTACTCTTAGGTAGTATGCAGATAAATATTTTAAAAATTGTAATATGTATGCAATTATTCAATTAACTTTGACAAGTGATACTGTTTCTCATTTTTGATAGTGATAAAAATTTATCTTAGAGTAGCCAATCAATTTAAATGAACATTAATCATATTTATGTGTACTATTGGTGGTTTCTGGATATGTTAAAAATTGTGAAGATGGTATTGTAGTAACTGAGGTTTGGGGAACATTGGCCTTTAAAGTTGTGTGTGTGTGTGTGTGTGTGTGTGTGTGTGTTAGAGAAAGGGGTGAAGGTGAGTAGGAGAGCCATCTATCTATCTATCTATCTATCTAGCTGTTTGTTTTTAATATTCTATGAGCCTCATAAATGTTCTGAAGCTTTTCATATAGGGGTTATCAGTTCTTCAAAGGCTAGGTGGAATTTACCTTTAAGGCTATCTCAGCCCATTTTATTTTAGAGATGTTTTTTGTTGTTGTTTTTGTTTTGTTAAATTTTTAATTTTAAGTCCTGTATAGTTAGCATACAGTTTTATATTAGTTTCAGGTGTACAATATAGTGATCAAACAATTCTAAAATTACTCAGTGCCCATCATGATAAGTGTACTCTTTAGTCCCCATCTCCTATTTCACTCATCCCTTCACCCACCTTCCCTGTGGTAACCATCAGTTTGTTCTCTATAGTCTAAAAGTCTGTTTCTTGGTTTGCTCCCCCCTCTTTTTTCTCCTTTGCTCATTTGTTTCGTTTCTTAAATTCTACATGAGTGAAATCATATTTGTCTTTCTCTGACTGACTTATTCGCTTAGCATTATACTCTCTAGCTCCATCCATGTTGTTGCAAATGGTAAGATTTCTTTCTTTTTTGTGGCTGAATAATAGTGCATCGTGTATATATACCACATCTTCTTTATCCATTCATCGATCAGTGGACACTTGGGCTACTTCCGTAATTTGGCTACTATAAATAATACGGCAGTAAACATATATCCTTTTGTGTTTTTGTATTTTTGGTGGGGGGGTAAATACCCCATAGTGCAATTATTAGGTCATAGGGTAGTTCTATTTTTAAATTTTTAAGGAACCTCCCTACTGTTTTCCACAGTTGCTGCACCAGTTTGTATTCCCATCAACAGTACACAGGGGTTCCTTTGGCTACACATCCTTGCCAATATGTGTTGTTTCTTCTGTTTTTGGTTTTAGCCACTCTGACAGATGTAAGGTGATATCTCATTGTGCTTTTGATTTGAATTTTCCTGGTGATGAGTGATGTTGAACATCTTTTCATGTGTCTGTGGCCATCTGTATATTTTCTTTGGAGAAATGTCTGTTCCTGTCTTCTGACCATTTTTAATTAGATTATTTGTATTTTGAGTTGTATACGTATACATTCTTTATATGTATTAGATACTAACCCCTTATCAGATACGTCATTTGCAAATATCTTTCCCATTCTCTAGGTTGCCTTTTAGTTTTGTTGTTTCCTTTGCTGTGCAGAAGCTTTTTACTTTGATGTGGTCCCAGTAGTTTATTTTTGCTTTTATTTCCATTGCCCCAGGAGGTAAATCTAGAAATATGTTGCTACGGTGCCAATGTCAGCGAAATTACTGCATAGACTGTCTTCTAAGATTTTTACAGTTTTGGGTCTCACATTTAGGTCGTTAATCCATTTCGAATTCATTTTTGTATATAGTGTAAGGAAAAAGGTCCAGTTTCATTCTTTTGCGTGCAGCTATCCAGTTTTCCCAGCACCATTTACTGAAGAGACTTTTTCCTGTTGTATATTCTTTCCTCCTTTGTTGAAGATTAATTGACCATATAAATGTGGATTTATTTCTGGGTTTTCTATTCTATTACATTGATCTATATGTCCATTTTTATGCCAGTACTATACTGTTTTGATTACTACAGCTTTGTAATAAAACTTGAAGTCTGGGATTGTGATGCTTCCTGTTTTTTCTTTTTCTTTTTCAAGATTACTTTGGCTATTTGAGGCCTTTTGTGTTTCCATACAAATTTTAAGACTCTTTGTTCTAGTTCTGTGAAAAATGCTGTTGGCATTTTGATAAGGATTGCTTTAAATCCATAGATCTCTTTTAGTATTATAGATATTTTAACAATATTTATTCTTCCAACTCATGAGCATGGAATATCTTTTCATTTCTTTGTGTCACCTTGAATTTCTATCATCAGTGTTTCATAGTTTTTAAAGTATAGGTCTTTCACCCTTTTGGTTAAGTTTATTTCCAGGTATTATTTTTGGTGCAGTTGTAAACAGGATTGTTTGTTTTTAAAATGGTTTTTCTAATTTCTCATGTATTTATTGGTCTGTGTAGTATTTTTACCTCTTTTTGGTCTTATTTTGAGCTTGAATGCTTGCTTTCTTTCTTTCTTTCTTTCTTTCTTTCTTTCTGTTAATTTTAGAGAGTGAGGAAACATGAACAGGGGAGTGGGGTGGGGGGGGGAGAGAGAGAGAGAAAGAGAGAGAGAATATCTTAAGCAGGCTCCATGCTCAGTGGAGCTGAGCTCCATCTCATGACCCTGGGATCCTGACCTGAGCTGAAATCAAGAGTTGGACGCCCAACTGACCGAGCCACCCAGGCACCCCTTGAATGCTTCTTTTAAAGTATACACCAGTTCATGTTACCCATTTACTACTCACTGTACTTGAACAAGCCAAGTACACACCAGTTCCCTTCCCCTTTGACCCACATGGCTCCATTCTTCTCTGACTACTGCTTTGAAAGCTGTTCCTCCTTCCTTGTCTCTCTCTGACAACCATCTTTGTTCTTCATGGCGTGTATGACCATATGACATGCTATATATTTATTTTTGTCAGTCCCTCGATTCTAACCCCCAAAGGAAAGCTCCACAGCAGGAGAGACTTCATCTGTTTATTGATTGTGATACCCCCAGTACTTGGCATATAGAAAGTCTTCAGCAAATACTCATTGAATGAATTGATATATTTATATTTTCCTAGAAAATTACCTACTTGGTTTAGAGTTTCAAATTTATTGTCATAAATCTATATTATTCTCTTAATACTGTATTAGCATTTCTGTCCTCTTTCTCATCTGTAACACTGTGTTTTCTTTGTTTTTAAAAATCAAAAACCTTTTTTTTGTCTCCTCTCTTGGTCCTTTCACAGTATCATTTTTTGGCTTATTAATCAAGTTGGTTTCCTTGTTTTCTCTTTCATTAATTGCTGTTTTTATCCTTATTAATTCTTTCTTCTGTCTTAATGTTTAAAAATTATTTTTAAGTTCCTTTTTAAACTATAAAGTCTGGTTAATACAGTTTTTTACTCTTATTATTGTGGATCAGCCCTTAAAGTCTATTTGAGGCCCCATGTAGCCAAATATTGATACATAAGAATGTCTAGAGTCAGCCATTCATCAGTAGGTAGCTAATTCAGCAAGAGGAGTAACTTTGGAGTTTCACAGGTACAGGGAGAACTCTGCTGCGTGCATTCACACATTTTCTAGGTTTGTCATCTTGAGTAATTTGCTTAATTTTTCTGAGCTCACATAAAAATGTGGGTAGTAATAATGGTTGTAAAGCTTTGTGATAAGTAAATGAGAATATATATGTAAAAACCGTGGTTCCTGAACAAGGAAGTCATGTTCAAAAATTCCTTCCCTCCTGTGTTAGTGCATGATATATAAAGTTTGATCATACACGCTCTGTTCTAAAGAACTCACAAACCAGTAAGTCAAGTCAAATAAAAGAGATATGTCAGGAGAACAAATGGGAGGGGACCTGAATTCTTGTGAGGGTGAGGGCTGGTGTGGAGGAAGAAGGGGAGAATTACACTAGAGATGGAAGTATAACACGATGTAGAATGTAACTTAATGGAGAGGTTTGCAGGCCTGTGGGCTGGCATGGACCTGGTAAGTATTTCTCTAAAGCCTTTGCCCAGTGGATAGAGGAAGAGAAGGGAGAGTTAACTACTGTGCTGGGCATGTGAGACAACCTTCCATGTGTCTGGCTCAGAGGAACCGAGAGGGGAATTAGTCAGGTGGAAGCATCTAGCAAGTGAGCCCAGGAGAGTATGTACTGCAACTCCATGATTGGAGGTTGGGTGTACCAGAGTCCTGGCACCACTGGTTAGCTAGGCATTGCATGGCCTCTGCCATTTGTGAATAAAGCAAGTATGGGATGCTCCCAAATTAGAAGTGTCTATGATTATTTTAACAGTGGGAGTTGCTGAGTTGATGGCTCTGACACAGAAGGCTCACAAACAGCAGAGCAAAGCTGGTGGTGGGAAAGGTATTTTATTTATAATTTTTTTTTGGTAGGGGCCCCCCGGGTGGCTCAGTTGCTTAAGTGTCTGACTCTTGATTGTGGCTCAGGTCATGATCCCCCAGTGCGTGGGATTGAGCCCTGCGTTGGTTTCTGAGCTGACAGTGTGGAGCCTGCTTGGGATTCTCTGTCTTCCTCTCTCTCTGCCCCTCCCCTGCTCACATTCTCTCTCTCAAAATAAATAAAGAAAAATTTTTAAAAGTGAAAACATTTTTTGTGTATAATTTAGTAACTAACTTTTTCTAAATGTTTATTTTTGAGACACACACACGCGCGCGCGCACACACACACACACACACACACACAGGTACAAGTGGGGGAGGGGCAGGGAGAGAGGGAGACACAGAATCTGAAGCAGGCTCCAGTCTCTGAGCTGTCAGCACAGAGCCCAATGTGGGGCTCAAACTGCAAGGAACTGCAAGATCATGACCTGACCTGAAGTTGGGTGTTCGACTGACTGAGCCACCCATGCACCCCTAAACAACTTTTTAAACACTACTGCTTATGTTGGACATTTTTATTTGCTTGTTTGCCTTTCTGTATTTCTGAGGTGGGCAGAGCTGGCCTTCAGCAGAGGCTTAAAAAATATCAGTTCCCTTCCATCTTCCTTATTGTTTCCTTTCTCTTTACCCAACTCTTCTGGGCTTTTTGCTCAACTTGGGCTTTATAGGGAGACAGCATTTCTGCAACAGCAGAGTACAGGGCCTCTCCCTTTCCCCTGCCTTCTGCTGCCATTGGCCATCTGGGTAGAAGAACGCAGGGGTAGGAGGGATGGTGGAGATTACTTGTTGACATCAGGATAGTGTGTTGTTTTTTCCTTGCCCCTGGCTCCTCTTATACTGTTGCTCAGTGCTGTTCTTGACTGATTCTGAAAAGTATAATCTCCTGCCTCTGTAGAGACCACACGAATGCCCTTTGCACTGGGTGAGAGGCCCCTCCTCTGGCCCCTCTGTGTGCCCCTCCCTATAGGGCAAGGAGTCCACAGGGCTAAGTGAATGTACCCACGTGGAGCCTGTGTCCTCCTCTCTGGAACACCCTCTGGGCACTCTGGGTACATTTCCCTGCCCCAAAGCCCCAAGCTTGCTTCTGGGGCCTTCCTGGGCCTCTTCATGGGGTTTCTTACTGAGGACGGACAGGGAAGGGAAGCCAGTATGCAAACCCAAGGAGTGTTTAGAGGTACCTTTTTGCTGGTGGTGTGAATGGAGCTTGATGAGCTGGCTTGGGTGCCCACAAGTATGCACCGATGAGGCCCCTTTGCTGGATGGAGCTGGGGGTAGATAGAGAAGGGTATCTTGTACCTCCAGCACCCCACATTTTGGTTAGAGTTCTCAGTTTAAACTTGACCTTTCAGGCCATTATGAGGGTCAGAGCAGGAGAATAAAACATATTTATTAGTTTAATTTATGGCCTTTAAATAGTTAGATATGTGGAGGTCAGCTTCCATTTATATACTTGCCCTGAACCTTGGAAATGTGAGCAGTGGACCTACATAAGAGTGCTGCCCCATGCAGGCACTCTGTTGCCTGTTGGTGTTGAGAGGACCAAGGCTGCGTGAAGAACATGCCTCTCCCACCAACGTGAGCTCCCCTGGGCAGGAACCATCACTGCCACTACTCACCATTGTTCCTTAGAACAATGCCTGGCACATGTTGAATGAAAGAAGGACTAGTCATGGGGTCTGAACAGCAGTGGAAGGGGGGGATGATTCAGCAGGAGAGGGAAAGACCCTTAGTGACTACACTGGGCTGCGATTATGTGTAATAGGCTGAAAGTCAGCTGATCCAGGATGCTCTCTGGTATTCATTTGTCTTTTGGATCATATGAAGTTTGAAAATTTTTGTATCATTTAGAGAGACGCTTGGTTATGTAAATTTGATAATACGTTCTTGTTTCACTTTGTATCTGTATCGTATTTTTGAGGGAAAGGAATTCTACCATAATTTCCTGACTCAGGTTTTCACCACAAATATCCGTATAGGATGGTATTTAGTTCAATTAGGTTGGAAGAAAGAAGGAAAGAAAGAAAAAAGGAAGAAAAGAAAGAAGAAAGAAGACATATAAACAAAACAGACTACCACAAATTAAGCCAAATAAGTGGGAGATATGTTATAAAAACCATTATGGTTGTAATGGATTATTGAGACTAAATTTTAAGCAACATGGGAAGGCAGTATTTTCTGAAAATTTTTTCATAGAAGTCCTAGCACTATTTTGAAAGCATTTGCAAAATAAATAAAACTACCAAGGATATCAAGACTCATGTAGATCAAGATTCAAGGCAAGTCCAGGTTTTCATAGTGAGGAATACTTATCTCAGTGTGACTTGAGTGATTAAGGTCATTTGAAATCTAGACCATTTGTGGATGTTGGGAGAGCGTGCGAGGAGAAAAGGTCAAGTGGGACTCATCCTGTGTCATGGTCTTCTTTGGGAACGTACAGTAGCTGGAGCTGAGAAAAATGTTATCTACTGATCTTGTTTCTGATTTTGGAAAACTATGCAATGACTCTTTCTAATGCTCAAGAGAAATGTAAGCATCCATATTTCCAAACCAGAAGATTTGTTTTCTTATATTTAATTAGAAGTAAGCCTAAGTCTCTGCGTGTTTTGATCTATGATAGTACTTGTGGGTTTAGATATTGACAGGTTTTTTTAATGTTTATTTATTTATTTATTTATTTATTTTGAAAGAGCAAGAGAGAGCAGGGGAGGGGCAGAGAGAGAGGGAGACAGAGAATCCTAAGCAGGCTCCATGCTGTCAGCACAGAGACTGACACAGGATTTGATCTCATGAACCATGATATCATGATCTGAGTCTAAATCAGGAGTTGGGTGCTTAACTGACTGAGCCACCCAGGCATCCCAGATTTTGAAACTCTTTTACTTAAAGGAGTATTTAAAAAATCTAAAGCAGGAGAATCTCTGTGCTTTCATGGATATACACATAAAACACATGGAGGAGTTAGCCTATTAGTGCTAATTTGAGAATTAGTAGTTTGTTCCCCAAAACATTCTCCTTTTGTCAGTTTTTGTAATTGTGGCATCTCTTTCTACTCTTTAATATCATGCAAAATCTGAAAGGAGAGTTTCACAATAAAGAAAACATTTTAAAAAATATTAGTCATCTTTTATAACTTATAATTTAAAAAAGTTACTTGGCTATTTTAGGATTTTCATAAAGGAGACTGATAAAATGTGTTTCTGCAGCTACTAGCAGATTATTGTTTTCACATGAAAATTCTGTGTTATAATTCCTTTAATTTCTGAAAAGAACCAACTTCTGAACAAGGATTAAATTCAGTAGGTGGGTTCATTATATTATTGTTATTTGCACTCATTTTATCTTTCTTCCTTATCCCTCTCTACCTTTGTATTCCAAAGAGAAAAATCTTTACTTTTAGAAATGGGTTAACTTAGCCAATTAGGGCAGGAAAGTTAAGGATGATCTCACTGTCAGAGATTTACTGTCCATCTTTGGGCATTGTGTCCCTCAATCAAAGTGTTTCTTGACCTTGGTGTCTGAAGTGTTGAATCCTGGATAAGTGATGGCCTTGTTGGCAGACAGGGTCGAGGACAAAAAGAAGTAGCAGAAGGGAAATACAGATGAGAAATAGAAATGTGGAGGGGACGCTGGTGTCCTTAAATCCAGGATAGTCTAGATAAGTTATTCCCAAGTTCTGTTCCGAGACATTTTGTATGGGTTTAGAAAAATTCCAACAATGTACTAAATTTTATTTAAAGATGAGATTATTCAACTTAAGGAAGTGGTAATGTTGTAAAATAGTATTAATAGCGCTAGTTTTTTCTTTCCTAGATATCTTTCTTTGACAAAATAAAAAGTCAGTTGCTCTATGTCAGTCTGGAAAATGTGTTTGAAGTTTTACTATCGTGTGAAACCCCAAGGATGCCATTCACTCTTTTAGTGGCAGCAGCAATTGTTTTTTTTTAGCTTTTGGTGTTTTTTTTTTCCTTAGCAGTGTCAACTGTTCCTATGGAAATTATTTGAAATGCTTATGTCTTTTGATGGTGAAGGATTTGTACGTATGTCTAGATATACATATGTATGTTTTGTGTGTGTGTATTAAAGAGACCAGTTTACTGCAAATGCCTGTGTTGTCTTTAGGTCATATGGTGAGGAATTGGGCTTTGAGTTTGCTTTGTTTTGAGTTACATTCAGTTATGTGCTGTTCTTTCTTTTTCTAAAAGTCGATATTCAAAGTTCTAGATCCTGGTCAAAAAAGTTGAAGAAAGGAAGTTCTGTAGTTCTTGAGAGTGTTTTCCTGTGTATTATCTCATTTAATTCTTACAACTGGGCATCATAGAGGTAGCATTATTCATTGGAGAATTTCATTTATGAGTGAGGGGTTTGCAGCCTCTTTTTTTTTGAAAGAGGGACATTTTCAGGGAAGGTTAAAGTTAGAAGAAAATATATAGTAGAACTTGAAACAAAATGGAATCTCAGACTCATTCCATCTATTGTCATATGTCATAGAAAAGAGTAGCAGTATAATGCACTGAGTTTTGTTGTAACAAAGTCTGGTCTCTGAAAGGTCATGCAACTTAATCCTTAACTCAGAATGATTAAGAACAATGAAGCTAAAAAAAAAACCCAAACCCCTGAGGAAGAGAACTTTCTGGAAATCCTTGAGTTCTTTGGAGAGGTGTTAGTGGTTTGGTCAGTATTGATGTTTAGTGTAAAGTTCTTTCTAATTTAAAAAATGCATGCATTTTATTATGTTGTTGAATCCAAGGGTAAAAAGCAAGCCCTAGAATTAAATGTAATATGGATATTTACAAAATGAAGGACTCTAAATTTGCCTTTGAGAAGGTCACCAGTAAAGATAAAATATGTCTGAAACTGTAGATTTTTTAAGAAAATATTTATTTATTTTTGGAAAAGCGCAAGGATGGGGAGGGACAGAGAGAGAGGGGCAGAGGATCTGAAGCAGGCTCTGCGCTGTCAGCTTACAGCAGTGAGCCTGATGTGGGGCTTGAACTCACAAACCATGAGATTATGACCTGAGGCAAAGTCAGATGATCAACCATCTGAGCCACCCAGATGCCCCCGTCTGTAGATTCTAAGAATAAATGCAGCATTATTTTCCATGGTAAGCCCCTATCTAAATAGCTTATCTTGTAATCCATTCTCCAGTCTTTTCAGGGTCCCCTTGCTTTGATAACATTTTTTAAAAATATTTTTTTTAAAGTTCATTTTTTTATTGAGAGAGAGACTGAATGAGTGGAGGAGGGGTAGACAGAGAGGGAGAGAGAATCCCAAGCAGGTTCCATTCTGCCAGCGCAGAGCCTAGTGCAGGGCTTGAATTTATGAAACTGTGAGACCATAACCTGAGCCGAAACCAAGAGTTGGACACTTACCCTGACTGAGCCACCCAGATGCCTCTTGTTTTGATACTGTTGAATGCAGAAGGATTACTTACATTTATTTGTCAGATGTGTTTAAGTTTGTACATGAGCATTGATGTAAAACAATTCAGAATGCTTAATCCTGGTGCTTAATCCTACTAGTACTGTAGTCCTGCAGTCAGAATGAATTTAAGCTTTGTTTAAAGCAGTTTGTCAGTACATCATAAGAACTTTAAATATATGACCTATTTATTTATTTATTTTAAAGCTTATTTATTTATTTATTTTTTGGAGGGAGGGGCAGAGGGAGAGGGCGAGAGAATCCCCAGTAGGCTCTCTGCTATGAGCACAAAGCATGGGGCCCAGCGCAGGGCTGGATCCCATGAACTATGAGATCACAACCCAAGCCAAAATCAAGAATTGGATGCTTAACCAACTGAGCCACTCAGGCACCCCAAATATATGACCTTTTAATTTTACTTTGGGGTACCTATTCAAAGAATAATCAGAAATCCATATAAACCTTTATGCCCAAAGATGTTTACCATAATATTATTCATAAAAATGAAAAAAAAAGGATCTTTGGGCTATTCCAGTAAATGAGAATGGTTACAAAAATTATGACATAGTCATGCAATATTTATCTATCTTCTAACATGACACAGGTTAGAGTTTTTTGATTAAATAAGAAAACACTTATGCTAGAATGTTAAGTGAAAAAAGACAGGTTGTAAGATTCATATCACTTCCAATTATTAGGAGTTACGGTAGCTCCTGAAGGTCCAAGATGTCTTGACTTTTCTGGTGAGTTGTTGCATTATTATTGCAGAATAGAGGCCTTGTGATTCATTCAGTTAAGTCAACAATCATTCATATTCTGTCTACTCTGCCAGATTGAGCTGGGCTTTGAGATACAAAGGTGAAGTGCCTCAGATCTTTAGTATCTGAATGCAAACTTCATATTTACTCGTAAGTGTTTACTAGTAAGCAGTGAAGCTCTAGGTAAATGTCACAGCCCGGATTTTGTTCCTGGGTGGAAGGCTTTGTTTGCTCTAGGAACCAGAGTGGGTCAACCAAAGTGCAGCGGCAAAAAAAAAAAAAAAAAAAAAGAAAAAAAAAGAAAAAAAAAGGGCCAGGAGAAACAACTTACTTTAGGAAATCTTAAGTGCAAAGGTGGGTATGAATATCTGAATATTTTTGGCACATATTTTGGGGAGTAATCTGTAGATCCTGGAATTGGGATTTAGGAGTAAGATTTTTCCATATTGCTCCCTCTGTTAGGCTCCTAGAGGCCTTCAGCCAGTCTGGTTTGTAGTAGTCTGTACTATCAACTGAGAATGGGTCTTCTTCACCTAACTGAGAATTCCTTAAAGGCAGGTACAAAGATTTATTTCTTTTTTAGTCCATTTCTCTCTAGCCTTTCGTAGTGTCTGGCTAATGGTAGACACTCAATAAATGCTTGGAAAAAATGACTTACTGGTGTATTTATAGTTAACAACTTCTGTGCCACAGAATAGATGGATGGAGAAAATCCAGGTTAATGTTTGAATAACATAAAAACCATGACCTCCTCAATGTCATTACTCTTCTGCAGTGAACATTTAGGAAGAATATTTACTCATTTTATAGGACAGTGGGGTTATATAGTATTTTCTACCTACTATCTCACAGGACTTAATAAACTTGAGACTAATTATAAAGCAACCCAAGCTCCTTGAAGAAAAGTGCTATGCATATCTGAATTGGAAATTTGATTATTTTTAACTTCAGTGGGAGTTCAATGGCAAATGAAGAGTGAAAAGGGTTTAAGATTTGGAGGAAAACATGCTGTAAAAAGAATATGAGTGTGATAATTATAAAAAATGTTTCAGATTAGTCATACTGATAGAAGATAAACATGAGAATTCTATATATGTATGCGTATATAAATACATGTATTATAAATACATGTGTTATATGGAAAAATTAATCAGTGTTTCTCATATCAGCACCAGTATATTGCACTTATGGTTAATAAAAAGGAAAATCGTTGAAAACATCAGTAAATATTCTCTCAGTCTTAGGTTTCAAATACCGTACTGATATAAAACCATGGCCCAAGGGTTTTACAATTTTTTAGTAATACAGGACACACACACACACACACACACAACATTAAAAAAATACATGCAAGTACATACTATAGGAATTTCAGGCAGTTTTTTTTTTTTTTAAGCAGGTCTAAAATTAGTTCTTTCAACCTCTATATATTGTTATTGGAAACTTGTGTGCAGTCAGGCATGGGGTGGAAAGCAGATAATTTTATAATTAAAGTTCCTTATATTGTAAATATAAAGTCAGATATTTGGAAAGATAAAAGGACATGCATCTTCCTTTCCTGCTCTAAAACCATCAGTGGCACTTTCTGCCTGTAGAATAAACTCTACAATTTTCTCTCTTTTTTAGCCTTTGTAGTCTGTTTTTTTAATTTTGTGCCCACTACTCAGCATTGTGAACCATGCACTAGTCAAATTGACCTTCCTCCTGTTTCTGCTAAGTGTGATGCTAGCTGACATGTGCCCTGTGCTAAGAATCTTACATATTTTGTCTCATAAAATCTTAAGGGCGACTGAAAGATAGTTGCTGTTATTCTCCTTCAGGTTCATTATTTTGTCGAAAGTCACAGCTCGTGAGTGCCAGAGCCTTAATATAAAGCGAGCTTCTCTGACCAGAAGCCCATGCTTATGCTATTCTGTCTTTCCCTACTATTAAGACTGCCCTGCTGTCTCTCTCTCTGCATGTGTATATTCTACCCTTTTCTATAGGTGGTCTCTCCCTCCTTTGACAGCCCATCACTCTATATCTCTGTAGAGGTGTCCATTATCTTTTACGCTATATTATAGCATTTTTATGTTATATATCTCATCTTTCCCACCAGCTCATGAGCTCTCTGAGTATAGAGAATGGCAGAGGTTGCATTCCGCCAACTTTTACTGATCATCTACAATGTGTCTGGTATTAATGCTATGCCTTTCCATGCAATTATCTCATTTAATCCTCCCAGCAATGCTGGATAGAAGAACTCCAGTGCATTTTACAAAAGATCAGAGTGGGCAAGTGCTGGAGATCACAGAGCAGGTACAAAGCCAGTATTTATATTCTGAGTCTTGACTCTAAGTCTAGAGCTCTTTCCACCATGTACAGAAGCTTTGTCCAGCCTTAGTGGAGTGCTCACCATCTGGGAAGCATGTGATAAAGTCTGTCAAACAAATAAACATGAATTGCCTCAACTGGCACCCAAAGAGAGTTCTGCATATAAAAAATATGCTGGGAAGTTGTAGGAGACTTAAATGTTTGGATTTCATATATTTAGTTGTGTACTGGACAGTCCTGAACATCACAGATTGTCTTGGTCTCCTCAGCTGGCGTGCCCTTCCCTTGTGTGCTCTGTTTTTGTTAATGGCAGTACCATCTAGCCAGTTGGTCCAAGAAATCTAGGAAATTTCCTAAACTTGTCCCTTCTGTTACTGCTTTCCTCCCCACCCCACTCTAACCAAAAATTGAGTTCTGGAAATCCTATTTCTTAAGTATCTTTTAATCTGTACCACCTTCCCTGCCCTTTGGGGTCATTGCAATTGCTTTCAGGTTTTCTCCTTTCAATAACATCCTCCACATTGCTACTAGAATGTGATTTCTAACATGGAAATTGGATCATCTCACTTTCCAGCTCAAAATTCCTTTTTGATGGCCCCCACTGCCAATTTGTCAGCATGGCATGTGTGTCCATGATCTAGACTCCAAGTCCTTGTCCAGCCTCAGTTCCCACTTCTACCCTCTTGGTGGCGCAGCATATATTTTGTAGTCTAGCCACTCAGTTAATGCTTATAGAGAGAAGCCAATTTCGATTAGTAAGTAAATAGGCTTTGCCCCCCAATCCCCAATTTAGGAGCTAATGTTGAACTATTGTATAAATTTGATTGTAATCTTACTGACCTCTAGTCCAAAATTTGCCTTTTGAAAAGGATTGAGAGCACCTGGGAAATTCTCCTCCTCCATCTCTATCTAAAATTATGGCCAGTTAGATCTTTGACAGATCAAGGAAACATACGTTTTTAAAAAAGAGATAGACAATACCTAATCAGTGACATTAGGTATTGAAATTTAGTCTTTGAAAGATAATCAGATTGAGCATTCAGATACTCAGAGACTGAATGATAAAAAATAAACAAACAAAAAACCAAAACTATATCCATTAGAAGCAAAAACATATCTGAATCTCTGTTTATCATCTAGTTCTGATCTTTGTGGAAACATTCAGGCAGATTTTTCTGAAATATCCTGAAAGTTCTTATTTCAGTGAGGCATCTCTATTTTGTACCGCACCCCCATAACTTTATAGTAGAATTTTGTCTTTAGTTTTTTTTTTTAAGTTTATTTATTTTGAGAGAGACAGAGACAGTATGAGTGGGGGAGGGGCAGAGAACGAAGGGGAGAGAGTGAGTCCCAAGCAGGCTCAGAGCTGCCAGTGCAGGGCCAGATGTAGAGCTTAAACTCATGAAAATGAGCTCATGACCTGACCCGAAGCTGAGAGTCCGATGTTTAACCAACTGAGCCACCCAGGCACCCCATCTTTCATTTTTTAAAGAGTCAAGGTTGTTGATAAAGTTACATCTCTGCTCTCTGCCATCACAGACTTGAAATATCTTTGTTGATTTTGCCAGTAAAATGAGTCTATTAAGTTTTGTGAAATTTTTGTTAAAGAGGAGCAATTTTTTCTGGCTACTTCGTGGGGTATATAATGCAAGCCTTAATTGTAGAAAGATTATTATATAAAATTTTTTTTTTACAACTTTATTGAGGCATAATGTGCTAAAATTCACTCATTTTAGCTGTATGATTCAATGGTTTTTAGCGAATTTATGGAGATGTACATCACCACAGTCCAGTTTGGGAACACTTTTATCACCACAGTAAAATTCTTCATGCCCATTTACTGTGAGTTCTTTTTCTCATGCCCAGCCCTAGGCGACCACAAATATTCTTCCTCCTTTCTAGATATAAATGAACTCTGGAATGCCTCAGTGACTCAGTCAGTTAAGCATCCAGCTGTGCTCGGGTCATGATCTCATGGTTCATGGGTTTAAGCTTCACATCGGGCTCTGTGCTGACAGCTCAGAGCCTGGAGTCTGCTTGGATTCTGTGCCTCCCTCACTTTCTGCGCCTCCCCCACTCACACTCTGTCTCTCTCTCTCTCAAAAATAAATAAACATAAGAAAATTAAAAAAAATGAACTCCTACAATATGTATTGTTTTTGTTTTGTTTTTCCTTTTTTTACTTGGCATATTATTGAGGTTCATCTGTGTTGTAGCATGAATCAGTTCTTCATTCCATTTTATTGTTGAATGATGTTCCATTGTATGGACATGCGTCTGTTATTTAGCAATTCAGAGTTGATAGGACATTTGATGAGTAATGCTGCTATGAACATTTGTGTACAAGTTTTCATGTGGATACAGGTTTTCATTTCTCTTGGATAGATACTTACCTAGGTGTGAGGTTGCTAGATTGTATGGTAGATACATATTTAACTTTTTAAGAAAATGCCTGTTTTTCAAAGTGGCTCCATATGAAGGTTCTTGTTGGAATAAATCTTTGTAAAGTGTTTTGAGGAGTTCTCTGGGTTGAATGAGAGCAGACTGGTGGATGAGTTTAGGTTGTGGGCAAGTAAATCCCCTGTCATTGTCAGGGAACAGGGGGAGGAGTATGGCTGCTTTTATAAGGAAGATGAAACAGGAAAGGAAGAGAGAATAGAGGGAAAGAGGGGCAACCGCATCCTCCAGCCTTTGAACAAGCACTGTTGAATTGTTTGTTTGTTGAATTTGGTTTTGGTTGTAGTTTTTCAGTGCTTTTCAAGAATAGTTAAATAAAATCCTTTCCAGGGAAGGCCTAGCCCAGTGAATGGAATGTTCAAGTAATTAGGCACCTCTGTCCCATTTTGTTTGTTTGCATCTGTGTGGAACCCCACAGCCTAGGCTTTGAAATGGGTTTTTACCTTTATCATGTAAATGTTTTCTAGTCTCTGTGGTCTCTCAGTTCTCAGCTACCTTGTTCTTGGCTACTTAGCTTTTTTGCTGTTTATAGTCTTCTCTGCAGATGAGTTCAGATATAGTCACGGGGGTTAAAGTATCATCCAATGAAAAGAAGAAAGTTAGGGAACAGTGCATTCCTATTCTGCACCTTTTGCTGTGCCATCTCACTGGTATTTCCTTGAGTTACTTACGGGTTCACAAGATCCACTTCCCAAGGCTGGGGGCCAAGTGGGTGGACCATCCCTCACTGTTAAAATGACAGTGGCAAACTTGACTGTGTAAGGAGTAAGCATTTGAAACAGGCTTTGCGGTCTATTTTCACACTCCCAGGGCTGTTTTTGTTTGGGATTCTTTAGTTTAAGGGTTTGAAGGAAAGGATTTGGATTAAGTTGACTCTATGGGATTTTCATTACTGTGCATATCTGTGATGTGGGTTCTTTTGATCTTTCTCCTGGTCACTCATTAGTCCCTATTGAATTTAGCTGTGTCCCTCCAGCACACCACTGAATTATAACAGTGTCTTTGAAAATAAATAGCTTTGAGGACCTTAGAAGAAAAGCAGTACTTTGTTATGGAAAATGATAGCTTTGTTATGACAGGGTCCTTATAGCTCCCTCTTTGAGTCCTTGTAAAATCGGCTCACAGTTTCTAGCAAAGCGTAAAAACAAAGCACCGTTTTGAAAAGTATGTTCAGTATATCCTCCTATGAGCCTACTCATTTGCAATATTATACTGTCTTCTGATTGGCAAAGCAAAGCAATACTGAGGACTCACTGCCTTTTGAAATTACAGGTTTCTTGAGGTCATCTCTGATGTGGGAAACAAAGGCAGAAGGAAATGGAGATAAAATTAAATTTCCTTATAGCCTGCAGCCCACTGTCAAATACTTAAGGCAGGCAGAATATAGCATTTTTCCAGAAACTCCCAACTGCCTTTATGTGAATACTTTGCTAGAGGGAAAAACAATCTTAGCTTGACAATAGCTAGGCCTCTAGGATCCTGTGAGTCTTCTTTAGCATGTGAAAATCCTTTTGGAAATTTCCCCTTGCCTTTACCTCCCCCAACTCCCAAGTATATAATCAGTTACTCCTCACAATCCTGGGGCAGCACTTTCTGTCCAGGGGTCCTGTCCTCGTGCTTTAATAAAACCATCCTTTAGTACTGAAAACTATCAAGAATACTCTTGGCTGTCAGCTCCGAAACTCAACATTTTCCACATAAATCTCCTGATGTAAGTACACTTAAAAAAAAAAACTTAAATAAAATTATAAGAATAAAAGAAACTAACTCTATTTTCATTACTGCAAAAATGTTTTAAATTCATTTTAGTTGATATGGAATTTTTAATACAATATACTTTGTGTAGGTGATGTTTTACCTTTTGCTTTTTATTTTTGTATGTATACATTTTTATGCATATTTTAAATTTTTATTAATTTTTTTAAATGTTTATTTATTTTGAGAGAGAGAGAGCAAGTGTGAACGGGGGAGGGGCAGAGAAAGAGAGAGAGAGAGAGAGAGAGAGAGAGAGAAAGGGAGAGAGAGAGAATTCCAAACAGGCTCCTTGCTTTCAGGGCAGAGCCTGGACCCAGGACTTGATCTTCTGTGAGATCATGACCTGAGGCAAAATCAAGAGCTGGATGCTTAACCGACTCAGCCACCCAGGCACCCTTGCATTAGATTATTAAACTAATGTTTATTGAGTGCTTACTATGTGTAGGCACAGAGTTTTGTGTTTGAACTCAGATATTATTTAATTTCCAAAATATCCTAAAGGTCACCATCATTGCAGGAAAATGGGAACATATTGAAAAGGAAAAAGAAAAAATTCATTAGCAGTCCAATCTTTTAGAGATAACATTTTGGAGAAATTAATTTTATTCCTTTCTCCCCGTCCCCAGGTTTATATGGGTGCAGGTGTGTTTTACGTGGTGTGTATGTGTGTATTCTTCATTATAAAATTAAGATATTAATCTATATTTGTTTTCAAATGCACTTTTTATTCCTTTAACCATGTATAGGAGAATAAACATTTCCCCGTGCTGTTACATTTTCTCTTTACAACATCATTCTAATAATTTTTCTTCCTTATTGTAAAGGGAATAAATGTGAGCCAATTCAGAAATATAAAGAAAAAATAGAATCACTGTTTTGTGTTTTTGCTTTGAGACTTTTTTCTCTTCTTGATCTCCTTTAAACGAGCTGTTCACATGTGGGTGGAAATATTTGTCAGGATTATGATCTGACATGCCTTAACTCTTACTGGTGTTTGTAAGAGGGGAATGGGTATTTTGTTGTTTTGGATATAAGGATTTGATCCTGTTTCTTGTAATATACCCCTAGAAATGAGGTTTTAAGAGACTGGAGAATATGAACAAACTGACCTACATGTACTGTTGCTCAGTGTGGTAATGATAATCCTCTGAATACTTCCTAATCTTAGAATATATACATGTACTTTCCCATTTTAAAAATGAAATATAGTAAATGAAGTTTTAAAAACGTCATTGTCTTTGAAACTATCCCGCTGTAGTTGTAGGACTATAGTTTGTTTGTTTGTTTGTTTTTTAACTCAGCCTTGTTCACATTCTCTAGCCCGCTAATTTAAGGATACAAGTGTCGGGAAAGATGAAAGGATTCCTTAAAACTGGTGCATTTGGATGTTATTGCTACCACTCTCATGGCAATACTGCCTAATTAATGCATTGATCTAATAGAATATGAACATCTTATCTTACAACAATATCAAAATATTTGAGTCATGCATTTATGGGCAGTATTACAGTTTTGAGATGGTTAAATTCACTTCGTATTTGGCCCCTGTCTTAGAAGACATCTGTGTCTCAGTCAAATTGTCTAAGAAGATATTGCCTGGTGTGGGATGTAATTTAAGGCAGCCACCTGGAGACCACTTCTGCAGGCTCTGTGACCAAATAGGCCAACTTATTTCCCTGGACAGTGGGATGTGGTTCCACCATAGGATTACGGTCTTTAACATCTGCATATTGGAGCATTAGTAAGCAAGATCTGAATGGGGTTAAATTTTTCCAAGAATAGACAGGGGACCTTTCTTCATGAGCTGGCCTGAATACTATCACCCAGAGATCGGTGATATAGTGATAATTACCCATCTTTTATAGCACCACTAGAGCATTAATAGGAATCTATTTAAATCTTATGTTTGAGGGTTTAATATCAGCCCTAAATTCCTAATGAGGAAGTGTGTAGAAGTGAAGCTGCTTACATTTCTCTGAACTTCTATTTGGAATTGCATGGGTAATAAGGGGTAGACCCTGAGCATGTTTAATCTTGTTTAGTAGTTCCCTTGGATGCTGGGTTGCAGTCTTTGTTACCAGGTTCAACTATCATTCCATTCATTAAGCTTCTCTAAAAATAGGGCAGAGTGTGGAGTAATAAGGGTGGTTCATTCCACATGACTTCTTCCATTTCTGTCCCTTGCAGGGAAGGCTGCCACCCACACTCTGGGCCCAGAGAAGATGTTGCCACTGATTTTATTTATTCTGCTAGGAACATTCAAGTGTGTAATGCTGGCCGAGTACATGGGCTTGAGGGTTTTCCAAAATCATCGTTTTTCTCTGAGCCCAGAGGGATTGCATCTGTGGCATGTGACAACGTGAAGACTGGCCACCCTTGCGGCGCTCTGACATAATGGAAAGATCTAACTGCCCAGTTCCACTGCTTGCATGGAGGTTGGGAAACATGCAGGCAGCTCTTTGGGGAGGCCCTGGAGAGCTACAAAAATGCATTTAGTTTTCATACAGAAATGTGTGATACCATGTGACTTCTACTGATACTGGCCCCCAGAGCATTTTCTCACCTTCTGAATTGCTCTTTGCCTTTCTGTTGAGTTATTTCTTTTCTTGTTTTCTTTTCTTCCTTTCTCCCCACTCCCACTTTCTTTCTTTTCCTTGAAATATAATAAAAGGCTGCAGGAACTAAGTAAGGCCTGGGCTGGATTCTGCCCCTCACAAACAGGTCAACCACCATCGAAGCCATGTTGCCAGAATCTTGATCTAGAATATCACCACACCCTTTACAGAATCCATAAGAATGCCGCGTTTCTGACACTATTTATGTGTGATATAGGTGGGGAAATTGTATATGCTATATTTGACCTTGGTAAGAAATAGGAAGAATGTGGTATGATGAAAGATAGTTCTGAATTGATACAGGGATTTATCTTCCTGTGTTTTGAGAATTTCTACTTTTTACTTATTTTACTGGTCTTTTACTTTCTAAGTATCTTCCTTCCTTACATTCTAGATCAATTTTTCTTCTTAAAACTCATTTTAAATTTAAAAAAATTAGTTTTTAAAACCTTCATTTTTATGGTGATAAGTCATCTTTTTATTTTCCTTATCATCTTACTGTGTCTTTTTCCCAGACACATCTTCCTCAATCCCCTTGTTACATACTGATGTTCTCTCCTCTTCCGTGTCCTTGACCTGATCTTTTTCTCTTCCTGGTTTCAACTCTGTGCTCTGCTCCCAACTCAGTTTCTCTGAGCTACACTTTTTCTGGAGACCTCCACTTTGATGTTTTACAAATCTTCATGCTCAACGTGCCCCGAATGGAACTCTCATTTTTTTCTGTTTTCTCTTCTCTAACTGCTCTTTCTCTTGTGATCTTGATCTTCTGAAAACGAGGACTTGTCTAGACTTTTCCTTCTCTCAGTCACCACGCTTAATCACTCACTCTCTGGGCCCTGTTGGCTCTTCTTTCTTAATACTGGTAATTCTGCCCTCCGCAGGCCCAACTGCTCCCAGGCTGGTTTGAGTCAGACCTGTATCACTTCTGATTTAGAATCCTGTAATAGAAGCTCTAGCAACTTTCAGTTTTGTCACCCACCCAAAGTGCAGCCAGAGGACTGTTTACCACACTGAATGTGTAACTTTCATGCTTCACTCCCTCAAGCACTCATGTGGTTTTCAAGATGAAGTTGAAACTGGAAGGTACATTCAGAGCCCTCTATGATTTGGCTTTTTCATGCCTCATCAGCTTTATGGTTGCTATTTTGCCACACACGTCATCCTCAGATCACATTTGCACATCCACATCCACGCACATACAGATGCACAAGTACCACACTCATTGTTAGCTTCAGACACATACAGACGCACAAGCACCACACTCACTGTTAGCTTCACACACATACAGATGCATAAGCACCGCACTCACTGTTACCTTCCCTCGTAGATGAACTGTTACACTTCCCTGAACAAGCCATACTCTCTTATTCCTTTGTTTTTGTTTGTGGATTTGATTTTGGCAATCCCATTGCTTTTCCTAATTGTTCTTCCTTTGCGTCTTCACCTGGCTATCTTCTTGTGGTCCTTATTTAAGATTCCAAATAGGGGGTGCTTGGGTGGCTCAGTCAGTTAGGTTTCTGACTTCGGCTCACGTCATGATCTCACAGTTTGTAAGTTCGAGCCCTGCATCAGGCTCACTGCTGTCAGTGCAGAGCCCTCTTTGGCTCCTCTCTTCCCTGCTTGTGCCTTCTCTCTCAAAAATAAATAAACATTAAAAAGAAAAGGACTCCGAGTGGGCACCATCTCTTCTGGAAGAAGTGACCTAACATGTTGAGTATTATTCTGTGCCGCAGTGCTCCTATAACTGTGGCCACAGCCCTGTTGTATCATTTATCATTTTGCTCTGTAATGATTTTTGTGCTTATTTGCTCCTTAACTGAACCAACTAGTTAATCATGATGTAAATTCATCAAGGCACAGAACAATTCATTCATTCATGCATGCATGCATGCATTCATTCAACAAGCATTTGAGTGCCTTCGGGTCTAGGTGCTATTTTATTTGTATCTCTGAACTTAGCACTTAAAGTGTAATGACTGGAAATAGTAGGATATCAGTGAGTGTTTGTCAGATTACAGTCTGGGAAAAGATTTTCATCCTCAGATGAAAAAATGTCCTGGACAAATACATCAAAATAGTAGCAGTGGTTGTCTTTGGCTATGGGAGTTCTGGTTATTTATACCTTTTTCTTTACCTTTCTCATTTACATTGAGCATATGTTACTTTTATAAGAGTAAGACACCTTAAATGTGATAAATAAGAATTATAAGAGAAAGTGATGGTATTGTAAGTCATTGTATATTTTCAAGTGAAAGAAGACGTAGATTATAAAGGAATATATTCAGAAGCAGCACAGCTTTTTTTAATGTATGTTAAAAAGAGGGCCTTAGACAGAAATAAACCTTGAGTATATGGTAAAATGATCTTCAGCAAGGGTGCCAAGGCTGCACAATAGGGGAAAGATAGTGTATTCAACAAATGGTGCTGGGAAAACTGGATATGCACATAGACAAGAAGTTGAACCTTGTCTTATACTATATACAAAAGTTAACTCAAAGTGGATTAAAGACCTAAGTGTAACCGTGAAACTATAAAGCTCCTGGAAGAAAACATAGAGAAAAAGCTTCATGATAATTGGATTTGGGAATGATTTTTTTTTATATGACAACCAAAGACGCAGGCAACAAAAGCCTCTTAAGAGACAAGTGGGACTCCACCAAAGTTAAAAAATTCTATACAGCAAAAGGGCCAGAGTGATAAGACACCTTACTGAATCCGATATAGTATTTGCAAACCATATATTTGATAGGGGATTAATGTCCAGAATATATGAAGAACTCTTACAATTTAAAACGGAAAACCAAATAATTTAATTAAAAAAGGAAAATGTTTATCTTGGATAAACATTTCTCCAGAAAAGATACACACAGAGCCAACAGGCATATGAAAAGATACTCAATTTCACTAATTATCAGGGAAATGCAAATCAAAACGACAATGAAATGTCACCTCATGCTTGTTATAATGGCCATTATCAAAAAAAAAAATAGAAAATACCAAGTATTGGTGAGGGTGTGGAGACTTTGAAGCCCTTGTGCACTTCTGGCAGGATGGCAGAATTGTGCAGTTGCTATGGAAAACAGTATACTGATTCCTCAAACAGTTACAAATAGAACTACTATATAATTCAGCGGTCCCACTCCTGGGTATCTGTCCACAAAACTGAAAACAGGATCTTAACAAGATATTGCACACCCATGTTTATTGTAGCATTTTCACAGTGGTCAAGAGGTAGAAACAACCTGAGTATCCATTTGGTGTATAAATACAATGGCATGTTATTTAGTCTTAAAAAGGAAGGAAATCCTGTCACATACTCCAACATGGATGAGCCTTGAGGACATCATGCTAAATATAACAAGCTGGTTATGGAAAGACAAATACTGCATGATTCCACTTTTATGAGGCATCTAAAGTAGTCAAACTCTTGGAAAGTGGAATGGTGGTTTCTTGGGGTGGTTTCACCCAGGAACAGGGTGAAAGGGGGAATTTTTGTTCAGTTAGTACAGATTTTCAGTTTTGCAAGATGTAAAAGTTCTAGAGATCTGTTGTAGGATAATGTGCACATGATTAACACTACTGTACTGAATATTTAAAAATGGTTGAGGTGGTAAATTTTGTTACTGTCCCTCCCACAGTAAAAAGGGAGGGACCTTGGGTAATGTGCTTCAAAATTAGAGTAATAATTGACCAGAGATATTCTAAGAAAGGCTTATCTCCTGTCCGCAAGTCTCGGAACACTCCTCTTCCTCAGGAGGGAGCCTAGCACTCCCTCACCCCCAGCACATGTAGGGCCCTGAGGCATGCCAAGTGCCCATGGAGGAGAGGAGCCCATCCTAAGCCTCATCTTCCTATGGATACTGGGTGCGCTGAGAGTTGTGACTCACACATAGGTTGTTTTGTTGTATAGTCTTCTGGATACTGTTGTGACTTCTCGTCTGTGTGGTTGTAACAAATAGACTGCCCCATCCTGCTTTCCCCTAAGAAGGCCATAGCACTAGGGCTGCAAATGACTGATGATTGCCCATTTCATTGCTGATGATGGGATTTATACATCACACTCTGCTTCTTACCTCTTCTGAAGCAAGGTAGCCACTCTGACTCCTGCTTACCAGGCTGGCTACCTGCTTTCGTTTTGCCAGAATAAACCATCTGCTATCATCCATATTTCACGCAGCCCGGATGTGCTGCGATGAGGTGAGCAAGGCTTTGATGCTTGGAGAATGTCTTTATTTTCTGCCTTTTTTGTGGCCTTCTTATGCAGCCTAGACGTGTCATGCATGACCTATGTGCAACTCCAAAAGGAAGTGAATGTGACCTCCTTGGGAGATTAGTTCGCACGCAGGTCCCCTCTCCCTTCTGAAAGGCTACTGCAATTCCTTTATGAATTTTTTTAGTTTCCTTTTTAGTTTGTTCTGGAGTTAAGTTATTCCAAAATCTGACACTCTACAGGACTTCTATTAGCACGAGTAATAGAATCTTACTTTTATGTGGCTGTGATTAGTTTGGGGCTCTGCTTAATTGTGTTGTGTATAATTGTGTTTCTCTCTTCAGATCTCCCAGTCACCCTTTAAATCTGTAATTGGACAACTAGAGCTTCCCACAAACTGGCCTGATCTTTCCTTCCAGAATTTTCTTGACTGTTTCTCTTATTTCTCCTTACACCTGTGGTTCTCTGTTTTCACTGTGTATTAATACCACCTGGGGAAATTAAAAACAAACAAAATACTACAGATACCCAGGCCCCATCCCAGACACTCAGTTTCAGTTGGTCTGAGAGCCTGGGGTTATATGTTCCAAGAGTCCCCCAACTGATTCTTATAAGCAGCCAGGATGAGAACCACTGCCTTGCACACATCCGGCTTTGTACATACAAAAAGGAAGGTCGTATACTTTTTTGGGCTAACACACAGAACCTAGCACAGAACCTAACAAATATCAAATAATCACCACTTTAAAATTTGTGGATTGGTGACCAAAAGTGTCTGTTAGGGAAATGCAGAGGCTCCAGATGCCATTTCAAAATTTATAATGAGATTGGCATTCTTGCTGGAATTCCTGTCATATTTTAATCTAGAATGTGTACAGGTTTGTTGGTAAGAAAGAACTTGCTTAACAGTAATACCCATAATTCTTCATGGCCTTTCCCCAGTTCAGGATCTATGTTTTCCAGAACTGTTGAGACTAGTAGATGTAGTTTGTATCTGCTGTTCAATTAATAAGGAAAGATTTGAACAATTAATAATTTGGATAATAGCTACATCAATCAAGTGTTTTCTGGTACACTGTTTCAAGCATTATGTGAAGCACTTTATACTCACTATCTCATTTAATCAAGCCCTATGAGTTAGATACTGTTACCTCATCTTCTAGATGAGAGGCTTGCCGAGTCCCAAGCCCTTATACCTTGTGTGTGCAATCTAATGTCAGATGATGGTGATAGGAAATTGTAGAGCAAAAAATAGAATGGTAGGGTTTTTGAAAGTTGGAGTTTTCTTTTTATTTTATTACATTTTTTTACATTTATTATTTTTGAGAGATGGAGACAGAGCACAAATTAGTGGAGGGGCAGAGAGAGAATGAGACACAGAATCCTAAGCAGGCTCCAGGCTCTGAGCTGTCAGTACAGAATCCGATGCAGGGCTCGAACTCACAAACCGTGAGATCATGACCTGAGCCAAAGTCAGACACTCAACCAACTGAGCCACCCAGGTGCCCCAAAAGTTGGAATTTTCATATATTCTTTGGAAAACCAGACTCTCTAGAACAACAGGCCTGGTATCTCATTTTTGCTTCAGAGAAAAGTTTATCTCTTGAGGCTACAATTAGCTTCACTTAAAAAAAAATCTTTTAAGTACTTAACTGATTTTTGAAGAAAAATTAGTAGCATCCTACCATTTTTCTTCCTAATAGGGAATTATGAAGAAGTTTGTAGCCGAAGAGCTTTTTGTAATTAGCTCTTGATTTGCATAGCAGACCTGTTTTGTGAAGCTGAGCCTCTGGCTGAATGCTGAACTGATGTGAAACTTTATTAATGTAATGAACATTTATTTAGCAGTTACTAAATGTAGGTACTGTGCTTAAGTACTCTCATGTATTATTTTATGTAATCCTTACAAAGTGTCATGGATACAGTTACCACTATTTGGCCAATGAGAAAACCGAGGCTCAGAGAGGTTAAGGGGTTTGCCTAGAGCCACACAGCTAATATATTGCAAAGTTTGGATGCAAATCAGGGCTGCTAGTCTTCAAAGCACATGCTTTTAGCCACCATATTAGATTTTAATTTATCATATATTCATATGTTAAAAGGCCTTGAGTTTGAGAATGAAACACAAAATTGTAAACTGGTTGGTCTCTTCCTTTGTCCAGAAAATGATATCATCTTTATAATGCTAAAGTTGGAAGTAATCTATTATCAGTAAAAGATTTGGCTCTTTGGGTAAGATGAACTTTGTGCTTTGAAGACCTTCTCCTCTATTCAAGTTCAATATACATTTTATTGATTTGTTTGTATTTTTTTTTCCTTCCTTGAATTTCTTCTGGCTACTAGCCTGATTTTATTTAAGAATCTGTTTTCCCTAAGGTCAAGTAGCTTCAACCTAAGAGGCCTCAAACTGAAGTGTAATAAGAATTAAATTTATTCTTAAAGATTTTGCCTGTTAGGTCATTTTAAGTACACATTAATGTAAATGTGAAATAGGTACCCAGACAAAGGACATGACAGGCATTTTAATTAATATATGAAAACACTGATTTTTTTTCCTGACTTTGCTTATTAATTTGTTATATCTCTTCCTTTCCTGAGAAATGAAAGTAACGTGAGAGCACTTTGGGTGTGCTCAGGTATGCAGCACATTTATTCTGATGTCTTTCCAATTAGTGTCACCCCTGAGATGATTGTGCTCTCCTCCTTGCGCCAGGGGATCTATGGAGGATTTACCCCATTGCACTAGCTCGAGTTGTTGATACACTGGCTTGTGGGCTCCTTGATGGTGACAAGGGTGTCCTGCTGGAATTTCAGATCTCCCCTGATGCTGCCAAGTGCCTTCCATGTAACAGGTGCTTGCTGTGTGCTTGAATGAGTGAATGGGGCACTTGGCAAATGTGTCAATACGTTGGGTGACCACACTGAGTCACACCCTAAATTGCTTCTTCAAGACTCTATCTAGTAGCCAAGTTGCCTGAAATAGTTTGGACGTGTTCTACCATTATAGATGATCAGTATATTTTTGGGTTTAGATAAAAACGAGGTTCATTAAATTTGAAAAGTTAAGCAACCAGTCTAAAAACACACCGAAAGCTTACCTGGATTGAAATTTATGAAGAGCATGCAAGGTAACACTGTACTTACAACTAAGTATTTTAAAAACAATAGAAAATTAGGTTAGTGTTAATAAGATCATCCCTCATACTCTGTGATAGTAGGCGTACTTGCTGATAAAATAATCAGAAAACATATAGTGTGAGTCACAAAAATGTTGCCATTGTTTAATATGTAAATTGCTTATTTACTAACACATTGTGCTCTGGCCATGTTTTAAAAGACAATAAAAAAGGGGCACCTGGGTGGCTCAGTCTGTTGGGCATCTGGCTTCAGCTCAGGTCATGATCTTGCAGCTCATGGGTTCGAGCCCCACATTGGGCACTGTGCTGGCAGCTCAGAGCCTGGAGCCTGCTTCAGATTCTGTGTCTTCCTCTGTCTCTGCCCCTCCCCACCTCACGCTCTCTCTCTCTCTCTCTCTCTCAAGAATAAACATTAAAATAATTTAAAAAAATAAAAGACAATAAAAAAATCTTATTTAATCATCTGATATAACTGATAATGAAATATCTCCAGTGTTTTTATGATATCCTTAACTTACTTATATGTATGCTAGGGGTAAGACACCAGAATTCCGTAAACATATTATCACATTTATAGGCCATTCATAAATATTAAATTTATAACCCTAGAATGAAAGCAGAGTGAATATTATCTTTAAAGATAGGGAAATTGATACCAGTTGAGACTATGATATGCTCAAGTACACATGGGTAGTAACTGACAGAATTGGAACCTGAACTTCCATTTCCCTGTTTTTAGTCCCACGGTCTGTCCAACAGTTCTACCTTTCTAAAATAAATGACATATTTTAAAGAAAATTGTTTTTAGATTTAGTCTGTGAGTTGAGTTATATTTCAAATCACTGCATTAATGTTAGTGCTGGGCACTATAACTAATGCCAGTAGCCCCTAAATTTTCAAGATAAGCTTTAAGAAAATAGGACCTTGGGGGCGCCTGGGTGGCTCAGTCGGTTGAGCTTCCGGCTTTGGCTCAGGTCATGATCTCGCGGTTCGTGGGTTCTAGCCCAGTGTCAGGCTCTGTGCTGACAGCTAGCTCAGAGCCTGTAGCCTATCTTCAGATTCTGGGTCTCCCTTCCCTGACCCTTCCCTGCTCATGCTGTCTCTCTCTCAAAAATAAATAAAACATTAAAAAAAAAAAGAAAATAGGACCTTGTATAATGAGTTTTTGATTTATTTTATATTAAATAAATGTACTTTAAAATATCTTGCATAAGCAGATCTAACTTCCTATAAAATCCTGCCCACTTTCCCTTCTCCAAATATTCTCCATATAACCTGATGCTTAACAACAGCAAAGAAGCTTAGTTTGCTCAATTGTCCCTTCTTACACTTGAATACTGAACTAATGAAAGCTGCCAAAAGAAATTTTCTTTCTTAACGTTTGTGGTGGAGTTGAAAGGAATAAGTGTTTGTTATTATTTAAATGCTTTGGCTTATAACTCCTTAGAAATGATCTTTCCCTTAAAGAAGCTTATGGCATAAAGTGGAAGATAGACGAATGTCTATACTGTACACACTACTATATACTTACACTTAAATGTATATACTATATACTTATATATACTTACATATCTTATAAGTATATGCTTATATATAAGTATACTTATACATGTATAATATATATACTATATACTTTATATATACTGATATACTTATATCAGTGTATACTTATAAATAAGTATATAAAATATATAGTATATATATACTACTATAACTTTTAGTATAAATGAATGATATGGTGGGTAAAGGGGACAAATGGAATTAAATGTTCTCATTTTAAAGTTTTTATGAGGGTGTCTGGCTGGCTCAGTCGGTTAAGCGTCCGACTTCGGCTCAGGTCAAGATCTTGTGGTTCATGGGTTTGAGCCTCATGTTGGGCTCTGTGCTGACAGCTCGGAGCCTGGAGCCTGCTTCAGATTCTGCATCACCCTCTCTCTCTCTGGCCCTCCCCTGCTCATGCTTTGTCTCTTTCTCTCTCAAAAATAAACATTAAAAAAAATAAATTCTTTATGGAAGATGTGAGTCTTGAGCTGAGTTGTAGAAAACTATTATGATAGAAGCAAGGTGGCATAGGGTGGTGGTTAAGGGGGGGGTACTCTGGAATATGACATCTTGGGTTTAAATCCTGGCTCCACCCTCTGCTAGCTATATGACCATAGACAAGTTTCTTAAATCCTTTGGGCCTCAATTTAATCATCCATAAAATGAGAAAATCAGTGGTACCACTCATGGGTTTGTGAAGATTAAAAGTGTTAATAGCTACAAAACACATAGAATAGCTCCTGGTGCGTAGTAAGTGCTCAGAGATTGGTGGCTACATGTGACAGTTTGGGATAGAACTGTAGTGTGGTAGTAAAATTTGGGAAGCTGACAGCAGCCGCGCATTCTCAGGTGGTTGTGACAATAATTCAGTTCCCAGGAAGACTGCTGACTTACCTCAGATCTTATGGAATATTGGAGAAAGGCTGACCAACCTGGGTTCCTACCTTTTCCTGCCATTTACCTGAACTTCAGTTTCCTTGTAGATTATCCTAAGACCTAAACACCTGTAATTCAGGTCAACAAATGGAAACTGAGTGTCTGCTGTGTGCATTGACTGATACCAGCCAGTTTTTTGTAGGAGGTGAGGTTATAAAGATAACCTCACTTTCTGCCCAGGAGGGGTGTACAGTCTAGCGGCATCCAGGGAGTTATCGCTACTGAGGCCCAGCTAGCGTGTTGCCAGAACATAGTAGATCTTCAACAGTTGTTAATTATCCTTCCTTCAGGACTCCTTAAATCCAGAGGATCTCTAGAAATTCAGATTAGTGCTAAGCTTGCCATCCATTTAGGGCAGGAGTTGGCAGACTTCATCTGTAAAGGGCTACATATTAAATATTGTAACCCTTGCTGGCCGAATTGTCTCTGTTGCAGTTACTAAACTCTGCCATTGTTGTGAGAAAGCAGCCATAATATGTAAACGAATATGTGTGGCTGTGTTTCAGTAAGAGCTCATGTGCAAAAATAGGTGGCTGGGGGACAGTTGAGGTAAGTTGACTGTTGGAACTCGATTGAAGATGGACAGGCCTATGGGCAATCTAGATATAGACCACTGACTTCAACATACACTATTTATAGTGTGCCCACTCCTAAAAACATGCCTGAAGTGAAGGAGTTGTATTTCTGAAAGAAATCAGATGTGGTAGGCTGCCTGAAACAGGATAGAGTGGGTTGTTCGGGAGGTGAGAGTGGCAACATGGTAGGGCCACACAGAAGGGTGACATCGAGTTGACCATGCAGACATGTTGAAGGGTTTTGTGGGGAGGCTTTAAGAAAGGGCATGAGGAAGAATAATTGATGTAAATTTTAATTGCATTACAGAGGATGGTGTGCAGGTGAGAGAGGAAGGGTTTTTTTCTAAGTAGAAAGGGTGAAATGGGCTGGAATGGTACCCAGATATTTGAATGAGTGTTATAGTTACATAGATGTTGGATTCAGAAGGGGCCTTAGAGTTTTGGTGGTCCAGTCCTCTCATTTCAGTGATAACGACAATGAGGCCCAGAGAGGGGCAGTCATTTGATTGTTTGAACTTCCTTTTAGTGGATGGCTGGCTCTTGAATCCAGGTATCCAGATTTCTTTTCCACTCTGTCTTTCAGCAGCAAGATGCCAAGAACTTTAAGACACACGCTGTGATTTAATCCCCATTATGAGAATGCTACCTCTCTAAGTTGTGATCGCCCCACCTCCCACATTTCCAAAAGAGTGTTTCTTTTGTGAAGAAGACTGAGGACATTTTTAGGTTGACATTCTTTTGGGATCAACCTTTTGCTTGTCATACAGTTTGGGCAGATTTTTGCCGGGGCTCCTACAAACCCTTGCCTCTCTATGCCATGGCCACTAGATTCATTGTAATGGAGTTTCCAGAACAGGTAAATGTGGGCCCCAAACAGGTCGCAGCTGGCAGGATGCTGAGCTGAAGTCCTGCTCCTGTGCAGGCTGTGATTTTGTGATTTCTGTTTATAAACATTGATTTCAGTTGTTGTCAGTTCTCTGGAAATGTTTCTGCCTCTAGATGAATTATTATAGCATTGGCTACATTCCAAGATACTGGTTTAAGGTGGATCAGCCTTCAACAAAAGTGGCTGATAACTCAATTTTATACCTGAATTTCAGAGCACAGAGAGGAACACAGAAGAGGGACTAAAGCAGTGCTCTAGTTCAGCCAAGGCAATCTCAGTTTAGCGTCATACAGTCTCCAAAACCTGAACAAAGTATCATCTCTGGCAGAATTCCTAATGAACAAATTCAGCAGATATTGGACTGGCTACCATGTACAAACTACAGTGCTAGAATAAATGATCATATTTGGTATTTGAAAGCGTGCTGGACCCTGTTGCTAATAAACTATTAATATTAACATTGGTACTATTTTACAGAATGTGAGACTAATACTTTATGACTTTGGTACAGGCAATTTAAATTGCTATAAGGCAACTAACATAGGTATTATTATTAGAACTTATGGAAATGTTAGTAGTCACATTAGTGTTCAATTTAGTAGTCATGAAGCATTTTTGGTTAATGGTTATTGTGAAAATAGTCAGTGACTGTGAGTACCATCGCTTTAGACACAGCATCTGGGAGTTTTACCTTTTACATTTGAAATCAAACCTTTAGAGTATGGAAGGGCTTTTAGAGATTCTGTAATCTCACATCTTCATGTTGCAGAGGAGGAAGGTGGGGCCTGGAGAGGTTTAATTGTTTACTGACAATCCTATATATTTAATGATTAGCACAACTCTGACAAACAACCCAGATCTATTACTAAGAAGTCAGGAGTAATTAGACTATTTTTTTCTTTTGGGATGGGAGCAGGGAGCAGATTTTAAGAACAGTATCACCTTCTCTACACTAGTTTCCCTGAGTCAGTCTTTGTACTCTCTTTTTTCTGGCCTATTCCCTGACATGTAAACCAGCCTATTCCCTGCTCTTCAGGATTATAAAAATTAATCAAGAATTTTTTCAGTGCCTAAAGGTGCAAAAGACCAAGTCATTAGCCTTGGAAGAATCAGAACAGTGTAAGGTAGTCTCTGGTCCTAAGGATTCAGCAAGAGTCCTGTCGTTGTCTGCCCTGAAGAGGAAAGAGGGTCGAGATTGCTGCAGAAGACGGGAACTTTCAGACTTGGCAGGTGCTATTGTGGCCTGAAGGCTATGAGCAGCAGCAAACGGTGAGTTGTGTGTGTTAAATGCTAGGACAGCCAGTACAGACCCGGAGTGAAAGAAGAAGGATGAGCTTGCCGTAGCCACAGCTGGGACGGTGCTGCCTGGGCCCTGCTGGGGTGAATGAGTGCATGAATATAGGAGCTGGAAGAGGCTTTCCTCAAAGAGAGTTAGCCGAGGAGATGAATTGATTCCTGGGAATATACTATTCAAGTCCATAGGGAAGTAAAGGAAAGGAACAGGGATCTGTGAATTTGGCAGCTGGGAGGGGAGATGCAGAATAGAGACAGCATGCAAGGAAGGATGGTGGATGTGAATGGGGCACCCCTATTAAATGATGTCCTGCCGGTGTCAGGGTGAGCGAGGCAGCCTGAGGGAACCAGGCTGGTGTACACAGCTTGAGAAAAATTGTGACTGAAGTAATCTTGAACCCAAATTCTAAAAGAACTAAATTTTGATCACTTAATAAGAGTGCTGTATATGGAAAATGCAAGAGGAGTAACTTAGTTCAGAGATGAGAGTAACTTGGCTGAGCGAAATCAGTAGCAAGGTTTATAAAAAGTCCCTCATTGGGGCGCCTGGGTAGCTCAGTCGGTTAAGTGTCCAACTTCGACTCAGGTCATGATCTCACAGTTCGTGAGTTAGAGCCCCACATCGGGCTCTGTGCTGCCAATGCAGAACCTGCTTCGGATTCCCTATCTCCCGCTCTCTTTGCCCCTCCCCTGCTTGTTCTTGTTCCCTCTCTCTCAAAAATAAATATAAAAAAAAAGTCCCTCATCACCTTACTAGTAATAAACATGAGATGGATGCTTCCTGTGGACTAGGCAACTTTTCGTGTTACATCTCAGTCCTCCAACAACTAATGAAGCGGCTGCCATTACTATTTCCTGTTTTAGAGGACATGCAGCCTTTGGATCTTACTCAACATTTTGTTGCCCAGTCTCAGAAGAGGTATTTGAAACTAGGGAATATAATCCCCAGGCTTGGACCCGTAGCCATTATGCTTTCTTGTCTCCTATCTATACCTACAGTGCCAGTGTTAATTTAAAACACTAACAGCTCCTTAATTTCATTAAATATTTTGGTCTCCTAAGTGTCATAATGTTTCATTCCCTCCAGAAGGATACAAAACACTTTCACACAAGGCCCACGCACTACGGTCAGTTAATATAGCTTGGAAATCTCTTTTCATCTAATGAGCATTCTACTTTTTTTTCTTCGTACAATTTAATTTGTGAATAAATTGAATGATTTGGCCTATTAGAGTATCCCCCACAGTCTGGACATTGCCAAATGCATCCCTTGGTGTTAGTTTAATACTTTCCCCTGTACCCTGTTTTTTCTTATAAATTGTTAGTTGAATCTTGGAGGCCTGAATAGATTTGGGTTTTGATTCTTTCTTGTTTTGTCAGCAAGACTACTTCTCATACTTTGGAGGTGGTGGTGTGTTCTCACATAGTAGATTCTGAAAGCTTGTAGGAAAAGGTTTGTAACTCCAAGGTGTTGTCACTTTTCTTGGGAAAAAAATGTTCCTGTGACTTACTGGAAAAGATTGGAAAAGCTTCACCCCAACCCACCTGGCTGTGTTGGATGCCCTTCCCTCCCTTGTGTCCCCAGGGCACATGATTCCAGAGCACTTATGAAGCTAAATGGTCTACTTTTGTGTCTGTCTTCTCATCATCACTTGTGGACTCTTCAAGGGATTGTATAATTCTTGATTTTTGTAACATAGAGCTTAAATGCCTGGCATGTAGTCACATAAGATTCATTAAATCTACTGAATAAATAAATTAATGAAGATAAATGCATTCTCAAGTCATGTTTCCAATCCATGGTTATTGCTGTGCTTGACCAGTTGTCCATGTTGTCAGCATTTGGGTGCTACAGTATAAGGCTTAGAAATGAGGAACATAAGAATGCTTCTTTTAGTTCTATTATGAAATCAATACACACGTGGAAGTTGTTTAGTCTTTAAAATACCTGTTTAGGGGCACCAGGGTGGTTCAGTCAGTTGAGCCTGATGTTGGCTCAGGTCATGATCCCAGGGTCGTGGGGATCAAGCCCTGCTTGGGCTCCACACTGAGTGTGGAGCCTGCTTAAGATTGTCTCTCTCTCTTTCTCTCCTTCTGCCCCTCTACACCCCCCCCCCATATAAAAAAAGGTTAATTAATGGGGAATCTTAGTTTTCTTGAGGCAGGCTATCAAGTTGTAAATGTAGGCAAAATTGGACTGTATTTGCTTGTTGAAGCTGTGGCATACACAGTGACATTTAGAAGATAAGAAGCAAGAGAAAGAGAGTATTTGACTTGTGCAGTCACACAAGGAATACCACTAGGAAGGGCTCTGCTCTGTGGTTGCTATTTTGAAATTCTTTCTTTTTTTAAGGAAGTTTTATTTATTTAAGTAATCTTTCCACCCCACATGGGACTCACGACCTTGCGATCAAGAGTTGCACGTTCCTCTGTCTGAGCCGGCCAGGCACTCTGCTTATTTGAAATTCTTAATAATTATGTTTTTGAATTTGTATTTTTGTAAATGAAGTCTGATGGGACGATGGAGCATGTCCAGGAGCCTGGAGCCCTGCCTCTCTGGACTTGGCAGCCACTCCCCTGCTCCCTGGTATTCTGGTCCTGCTTGGCCTGCCTGCACTCTGACCATCAAGGAACCACTGTCACCCTTTGTCCCCTGCGGGAATCTGGGTACAGGAAGTGTCAGGGTCCAATATGCACACCCCATGGTGTCTTGGTGAGAGGCATGGTGCTGGTCATTTTCACTTTGGGCTGGCAGTGCCATAATGCTTTCAGTGGGTGACTCGGTGCCCCTCACCCACTCCTAATCCAGGTGCTGAGTGTGTCCTAACGCAGATGTTGTAGATGTTGCAATCCCTGGGGTAGGCTGCCTGCAGTGGGTTGGGCTGCATGCCCTGTAGCAAGGGGACTTGTCTGGCTTGACTTCACCTCCCCTGGCCTAGACACTGTCAGTCCAGCAGCTGGTGGGAGGGGGAACCCATTGGTTAGTGGGTGGCACACTTACACCAAGTCATGGCGCAGGGCTCTCTGGTGCCTGTGAGCATCTGTTCTGGCCCAGGAAGTATCTCTGTACTCAAGGGGGCATGCTATTAAATAGCAAATAAAAAATAACATGGCAGGTCAAGAGAGAGAAAGACCACAGAAGAAAGAAAAAATATATTTCTGTACCTTTAGTGTCATTTTTATCCTACCTTTTTTAAAATTTTTATTTATTTTTAAGAGAGAGAGAGAGACAGAGTGTGAGCAGGCGAGGAACAGAGAGAGGGAGACACAGAATCCAAAGTAGGCTCCAGACTCTGAGCTGTGGGCACAGAGCCCGATGCAGGGCTCGAACTCACGAACCCCAAGATCATGACCTGAGCCAAAGTTAGACACCTAACTGACTGAGCCACCTAGGTGCTCCTATACTACTTTTTGAACAAGGAGTTAGCTCCACATTTTTCTTTTGGATTGGGCCTAGCAAATTATGCAGTTGGCCTTTGAAATAAGGCAGTTGAATGCATATGGAAAAAGGGGGAATTTGGTCATTGTGCAGCTGGCTCTCTCCATGGGGAGGGAGTGTGGTCAGTTGACTTGGAATATTTAAGGAACAACATCTTCTAAGCTGCCTTGTCAGAGGTAAGAACATCTGTAAGGACGTCTAAATCCCTTAGTCTTTAATTTCACTGTTTGCCAAAGCAGTCTAATAATTATGATTTGTCTTCAATGAGCTTAGCTATGGGAGAGAACATAGTAATCAGATGCATTTTAAGTTTTCTAATACCTAAGATTTTCTAATACCTCATGTCTAATAAATATACTTTGTTATAGTAAACTAAGTTAATTGGCGTTATGATTTTCTGTGTTCTTATAAGCTTATTTCATGAAAGACCATGTCTGAAAATTCATCAGCTTGGTGGAGTGTCACAAATAGGTTTTTGAGCATCCAATCTGGGGGCTGAGTTGAGTTGTGGTCCGTTAATCCTGGAAAGGAGCAATACCCGGAGAGGTCTCTCAGGAGATGTCTGTCATGGGATTCCACCACACCACGGTGTGGCAGGACACATATGCACTTACTTTCCCAAAGCGTTTACAGCCTGGGCACAAGTAACAACGGTGAAGCTTTCACAGACCTTGAACAAAACAGGCATAACTGTACCTCTTTTAACAGCACCTAATGAGGCTGTAGCTTCTGGATAGGATGAGATTAATATGTAATTGACAGGGTCAGGGAAGCCAAACTAAAATTGTGAGATTCTGCCTAATTTTAGAATGAGAAACAAGTTTGTGGTCTTCAGAAGATCTTTTAAAAAACATTTGCTGCCAAACACCTGCTTTGCCATATGCCACTAGTACTTAAGTAATCCTGAAAGCAGTGGTGAGTTTTCACAGAAGAGTTTAATTATGAATGCAAAAGCCTTCCTGAAACTTGCTAATGAAAGCTTTTCAGTGTCTACTGACTACAAGTGATAAGGTGATGACTGGAGAGACTGCAGAGGACTAAAATTAAGTCCATTATTTCTTCCCAGTTAAAATATTTATTCTCAAATGCATGTCAGAAACATTTCTTGAGTACAAGTACTTATTAAGTACAATGCACATATCTTTGTACACGTGTATAATGTACCAGTTGAGCTATGCATGGAGGGGAAACGTGACTGAGGGTCAGACACTTCCCTTAAGTAGCCAACAGACAATAGAAAGGATGTTTTAAATAGGACTCTGGTTGTAAGGGACCTCAAACTTGCTTAAGCAGGAAAAGGATACTTTTTACTCATGTAACTGACAACTCTGGGAAAGGACGAGGAGTTGTGTGGCACAGTGCAGGCGTCAGAAAGTGTCTCTCACCTTTCACCTCTGTGTCCTGTGGCCAGTCCAGCTTTCCATTCTCCTGATTCAGAGCTTTTCCCAGTCCCTGTCTCCACTTTGTCAAGTACACATCCCAGAGTCCCTGGCTGTGGCTGAGGATGGACTGTGTAGACTGCCTGAACCTGGCCCTCTACTCCACCCTGGGGGCCTCAGAGGGGGCCTCATTCAATTCTAATGGGCTGCTTATGGAGGGTACTTGGTCCCCAGACAGAAATCAGGCTTTTATCACATGTGGAACAACCCAAATGCAGCATTGTTTCACTATAGTGGATGAGTGAGTACACAAGTAGGTATATTAGGATAATAAAGTACAAAGTACTGTGTGTGGGAAGGATGAAAGAGAAAAATATCTTGTGTCGGGGAAGTTGGGGAAGTTTTGTGAATGACACCTCCAAAACTGATGTGATTTGCTAGAAATGTGGAAAAGAAGATGTTTCAGGCAGAATATCTCTTTTATTGGGACATACAGGGAAAACAGATGGCTGAGATAGGAACAGAGTTAGGGAAGAATACAGACTGGAGTCCCCCACTGTATTGTGGGGGAGTAATGGCTGGTGTGGTGGGAAAACCTTTGGGGTCATGTTGTGAAAGATCTCAAATGCTGGGTCAGGTATCTAACTTAGCAGGCAGCAAGGAGCCTTTGAAATACTTCTTGGCATGGGTAGTATACAAATAGAGCTGCAGTTAAGACAGACTAGGAGGAGGTTCATGATGCACTGAAACAGGGAGACCAGTTAAGAGACCACCTCAGTCCTTCAAGCAAAAGTACTGTTGCACGAGTAGAAAGTCAGGGCAGGATGGCAAAGAAAATATGGCAGGAAGAGTCAAAGATAACTTGAAGCTCTTGAGGCAGGTTTCTATTTATAGAAATAAGGAAGTCTGGAAGAGGGAGCTGGTAGAGGAAAAGGAGAGAGACCCTGAGTCTGTCCTTGGAAATATTGAGTACTGTGTGAACACAGCATAATGTGCTTGGTTAAACATTGGATGGAGACCCAGGTAGTGGAACAGAGTAGGTGTGGCTCAGTGACCCAGCGATTTCAATCAGGGGGGCAGTCTGGGACATGTTTTGGGACAATTTTGATTTTGATTACAGTCCTGGGATTTAGTGGGAGTCGCTCTGCAATTCTTGAGATGTCCCTGCACAAGGAAGAGCTGTTTCCCCCAGACATCAGTTGTGTGTCCTGTTCAGAAAGTTGAGAACCCCTTGCTGACCATGGCAGTCTTGTGGGCAGGTGTAAATTCCTGCTCCTTGTTGCTTATCTCTATAATGGAGTGATGAGTATTATGCAAAGGGCTGCAGATACTTTTGGAATTTTACTCCGACCTTCCTCTTGATGGAGATGGGGAAAACATATGGTGGAGATGGAGCTAGAAATGATGTCGAATGCCCTGGGTTCACTTCCTTAGTCAGCCACCAACTTATCTGTACTCACAGTGGCTGGTTTGCTGTACCTTTGCTTCTTTATCTATTACATAAGAAGTGGGGGGCATGGCTCTGAGCCTGAGCAATAATAAGCTGGTGGAATAAGTTTATGCTGTTCTATATTGTGATCTCTTCTCAATCATTTTAGAATTACGTATCCTCCTCTTTGGCCCTGACGTTGGCTGTGTTACTTCTCACTAAGTGGGGGTCCAGTGAGTCCTCTAATGGGTGCTGTCTGACCCCATTTGTCTATTAGGACAAAATCCAGTAATCATCAAGTCTGTTATAAGAGACCACATTTTATACCACAGCTTAGAGGTTGTCTTTTTGCCTGCCCCTACAGATGCCATAAATGTTTGTATTCAGCCATACAAATCAGTAAGGGTTTCCAGTGAAGTGAGAAAGTGGTGATGAAGGCAGCTTGCTACTTTCTCATATTTTAGACTTCCCTGTTCTCAATCACAGGGCTGGCTTGCTTCTTCTGGTCTGAGTGGGGATCTCCTCTGGTACTTCTGTCATATTTTTTTCTGATACTATTCTTCATGAAAATGTTTAGGGAGATAGGTAAAAAAACAACTGTTGAGAGTGAAGTTAAAGTGAATAGTGATAATACTAACAACAGCAGTGATTACTCCCCCTGATGTACATTTTTAACCCTTCTGGTTAGTGGGTATAAGCAACAGCATGTTCAGATTTACCTTAAAGTATGCAGCCAAACCAGGGACTGTAGAGCTACTGGGCAGTATACCTTTTGCCTTTCACGTTACTGAACGGTAGGAAAAGAAAGGACATTCCATACCAGCAGCCAGGAGGCATGTCTGTGGGAGTGGGTCTGTTTTTACGAGAACATTTTGCATGGTATAGGGTTTGTGTGGGGAGTTTTTCCTTCTCCATGCTGCCTGTTTAAATTCTGCTCTTCAGAGCCTAGGTCAAGTTTCCCCTTTGCTTGGAGCCACTCCTGATGCCAGGGACACTCTGATTTCTCCTTTTTAATTTCCTGCTGCTTCTGTTTCTCCAAAGCACTGTCTTGGGCTGTCTTCGACATTTGTCTCATGAGTAAGACTTGTGTCCTTTTTGAGATGTTTAGCTTCTGCAAGACAGTGGTGGTCCTCAGCATTCCCTCCTCTGACGTTACCGGTAAGCAGTGGGAGCTTAGTGTCTTCTTGTCCGTTTTATTGAGATTTCATTTTAAAGAAGTATGAAGTATTCATTCAGATTTTTTGACAATAAACATTTGAAAAGAATTAAAGGAAAGCCAATTAATAGCATAGGCTTTGTATTAAATTATGGCACTAATGAAAATGAATCCCTGGGACACTTGCAGGGATTTTGAAGATGAATGAATTTTGCATGCATCCCATTTATGAAATTGAAAGGAAAATTCTTTCCTCCTGAAACACTTGAAAGCTGAGAAAGCAGAAGTGTTTTCTTTATTTTAAAAGCATATAAGTTTCCTATAAATGGTCTATTAATTTTTTGCTCTAATAAGGAAATTTACATTGATTTTGATTTTTTTAACAGCAGCAATTTGATGGATTGAATGGACCAAAACTCCTATCAGACAACTGCTGGAAGAATATTCATGACGACTTTCTTCCACACATTAATACGGGCTAATTTCTCCTTTTCTTATGTTCACTTAGCTTTTGCTTTTTTTTAATGTTTATTTGTTTTTGAGAGAGAAAGAGAGACAGAGCATGAGCGGAGGAAGGGCAGAGGGAAGGGGAGACATAGAATCTTAAGCAACCTCTAGGCTCTGAGCTGTTGGCACAGAGCCCAATGTGGGGCTTTAACTCATGAACTATGAGATCATGACCTGAGCTGAAGTCGGATGCTTAACCGACTGAGCCACCCAGGTGCCCCATTAGCTTTTGCTTTTAATGAGTTGAGGACATGATATTATTTCTGTCTAGATTTTTTGAATTTCCTGCAAGAGGAATAAACACAGTCTTTTACAGTTTAGAATTCTGCTTTCCTATGTACTCCAAATTTTAAGCTGTACTTTCTTCTTTTCTGGGTTTATCGGTAACCAAATTAAATAATAGACACAATATGAAACCAGTGAGAGCTTTGGATAAACTATAAATTAATTACTGTATTTTTAGATTTTTAGGTGTTTAGTGTCTTATGGATTAAAAAAGACCTACTTTGATCATTGTTAACTGAATTTTTTCATAATAGCTCTGCAAGAAGGATACAAGGATAATACCCAGTTTAATAAAGATGAAGTGAAATAGGCCCATTCATACATTGATGATGAGGTTATAAATTAGGAAATACAATCTTAGAAAACACTGTCAGATATGCCCCATAATTATCTCATATGTTTTCTTAAGTGATACCTTTTCATAAATTGCATTTGTAAGACATCTCAGATATAAGCAAAAATGAGGCATTGAATATTAATACCTACTGTTTTTCGAGAGATAACTTTGTGCCAGGCACTGTTTCAAGTATTTTGCGTACATTATCTTATTGATTTGTCCCAATAACTTAAAGATAGATGTGCTCTTGTCACCTACCTTTTTTTCATTTATTTAACTTTTTTTTTTGAGACAGAAAGAGAGAGAGAGAGAGAGAGGGAGGGAGGGAGGAAGGGAGGGAGAAAGAGAGATAGAAGGAGAGGGGCAGAGAGAGAGGGAGAGAAAGAATCCCAGGCAGGGTCTGCACTGTCAGCACAGAGCCAGACATAGGGCTCGAATGCATGAATAAATTAACTGATGAAATCAAGAGTTGGACGATTAACTGACTGTGTCACTCATGCTCCCCCCTCCTTTTTTTGATGAGGAAATTGAGGTGCAGAGAGATTGTGCAAGTTGCTGAAGTGATAGAACCAGAAATGGAACCCAGGCTGTTTGACTCTAGGGTTACCTCATCACACGAGTTTTTCCTGTGTCAGGGAAACATGTGGAGAGGTTCTATGCTTGACAAAATGGTAAAGGCTGAAGGGTCCTAGGTTGGGGAAGTGTGGGAGGGTCCTGAGATCAGCTGTGGGCTTGCCAAAATGTTTTTCTTCTGTAGCAGCGCCCTGGTTTGCCTTTTGAAACCTCCCTTCCTCCTGATGCCAGGGGTGGGGATCTGACTTGGGCTGGGCCAATCATAGAAATCCTTGTACCTCCCAAGCCACATGATTGGTCCTGGGATGAGCACATAACCCATGAGAGACCAATTAGAACTGATAAATTTTCATTCTGGAAATTTTATTGGAATTCTTTAAAAAGAGATGCTCTCTCTTCACTGGACTTAAAAGCTGGGAAGATGTAAGCCTGAAGCTGCTGGCAGATATCGTGTCACTATTAAGGTAAGACCCTACTAGAAAATTAGGATCATGCAGAGAAAAGCAGAGGGAAGAGATGTAGAGAAAGGGATCATGTTCTGATAGTATCTCCTGGATCCAGCTTTGGATCCCTTCCCCTTCGTCTCCTCTCTCCTCTCCCCTCCTTCCCTGCTTCTCCCCTGCTTCTCCCCTTTTTCCCATTATTTGCAGTTGAGAGAATTCTAGCATAAAAGGTGAAAAGATTTAGGAACTGTCCAACCTGGACAGACCCTCATTTCTGCTCCTGGTTTGACGGAGGAACTGTTCAACTGCATCAGGGGTACAAAACTGAGTGGGAGCTATGTTGTCTGAGGGGTCTTCTTAGCCTCTCAGAAGAAACCACTGAGAAAAGACTTTGGTCACTGATGCTCTCTGGGAGGCAGAACTGTGGGATCATGGACCAAGCCACTGTTGTGCATCAGAGAAATTTGTAAGCCATGGACACCCATCTATGGTTCGTCCTCTCTCCCTAGGCCCAAAGGGTTGACTCTAGGGGATGGGAGCATGATACATACCATGTTTCTATATTGAACATATTCTAATAAATGGGTCTGTGCTTGGAGAGCCTGGATGTTAGAGTGATTAATTTGCTTAGTTTCAGGCACTTGAAGGAAGAAGGAAGAAATTAGAAATCCCAGCAAATGCTTTCATCAAAAACTTATTTATCCTGAAATGACCTTGTATATCCTATTATACACCTTGTAGGAAGCAAATCCTAAACGAGTAGTGAACAGTGGAGACACGATGGAACTTGTTTGATAAATTTTTCTATTATCATATACGAAATGGCAGATAGCTTTCTATCTAAGCTTTACACCTTTGTGGAGATATGTAGCTCCCTTACACCATGTCACAAAATAGGTGTCTGTATAAATTGGTACTGCTAAAGGCCTACACCCTTTGGTTAGCCTTTCTAAGTTAGTGTCCAAATGAATGTTCGTAAAGGATTCTTTGAGAAGGCTTTTTTTTTCTTTTTTTTGGTGTGAGAACATTATTATTAAAGCAAAATGCACACTCTCCTAGTAAATATCTTAATTTCCCTCAATTTATGGCTTAATGATATTTGTAGTATCCAACCACCTCTATTTCTACTTCTGCCAAAATGCAGGCCTTTATGGTAGCTGACTAATGCGCCCTTTCGTACTTTGTTGTTAAACTAATAAATGATATATGTGAACAAAGAGTCATCTCATTGCATTAAAAGGTGTATTTAAATTTTTTATTATACATTTAGTAAAACTGTTTTATTTTTATTATGAATTCAGTTGGCAGTTACTAAGATCACTAGCTTAAAGGCCAAAGAGTTTATTTTTATTTTATTTTATTTATTTCATTTTAATTTTTTTTGAAACTGTTTATATATTTGAGAGAGAGCGTTGATTTATTTATTTAGCATGCACAAGTGGGGGAGGGACAGAGAGAGAGAGAGAGGGAGGGAGAGAGAGAATCCCAAGCAGGCTCCACGCTGTCAGTGCAGAGCCTTGCGTGAGACTCTGTCTCATGAGCCATGAGATCATGACCTGAGCCAAAATTGAGAGTCAGATGCTTAACTGACTGAGCCACCCAGGCACCCCAAAGGAGTTTATTTTAAAATGCATCTTCTTTGAACAGTTATTCATAGTAAGATGATACTACTTGATTTTATATAGTTTATTTTGTTGGAAGATTACATTTCAACCTAAAGGGTTTGTGCAACACATTTTCTTTTCTGGATTCTGAAGTTGGCTCTGGAAAGATTCTAGTTGCATTGTATTAGGCAAAACCCACACCCTCACCCACATTTTCTGGTGATGTGCCATTTTCTAAATATGTCCTGCCTGTTCCACAATGAATATCAATAGCTGGAAGCAGTTGGAGAATGTTAATTTAGCTCTTGTGTTAAAGAGCGCACTCAGTTTCATAGATTGTGCCCTGTTCCCATGTGGGTTTTTCAAATGATTTATTTTCTTTCTGTTTCTTTTCCCTTCTTTTTAAAACAAAACATTCAACACTAATGTATTCAGACCTGGTGTTGCATTGGTTGGCATTCGTATCAACCTTTATCATGAAGCCTGATATAAAATTTGATCTGCAGAAAGTTGATAGAGTTTATTTATATTCAGAGAGAGAGAGAGAGCGAGAGAGCGTGCACGAGCAGGAGAGGGGCAGAGGGAGAGGCAGAGAATCTCAAGGCTCCACAGTCCTCATGAGCCTGACATGGGGCTTAGTCTCCCAACCTGTGAGATCATGACCTGAGTGGAAACCAAGAGTTGGACACTTAACTGACTGAGCCACCCAGGCGCCCATCAGACTGCAGTTTTAATTTTCTGGTTTAGGATATTTTCCACTAATAATTTCTGTCCTAAAAATCCAGTCCTTTTCTAAATTTCTATTTTTAACCAATAGAGTTTGGGTATAGATTACTTGGATGGGTGGTTTTAAAAGTCAATTAGTGGTCATCTAGCACAGTGGTTTTTAATTTTTCTTTACTTTGTACCCTGGCCAGTGAAGTTTATTTTTATTTTTAAAAAAATTTTTTTAAATGTTTATTTTTGAGGAAGAGAGAGAGCACACAGCAGGGGAGGATAGAGAGAGAGGGAGACACAGAATCTGGAACAGGCTCCATGCTGTCAGCATAAAGCCTGATGTGACGCTCGAACCTATGAACAATGAGATCATGACCTGAGCCGAAGTCAGACACTCAGCTGACTGAGCCACCCAGGTGTCTCAGTAAAAGTTTACTTTTAAATGATATACACTTACCACTATGCAGGGCCATATTGTAAATTATATGTTATATAATTAATATAAATAATTCATACTTATATCTATTATGCGTATTATACAACTGACAAAAACCTAGGAATCAAAAAGATTTTATGAGAAAAAAATTCTATTAATTTTTTCTTGAGCCCAAATATACCTCACTTTAGAGATCACTGGTTTAGAAAGCAGAGGTTATTCATTGCACCTAAATGTTTCTTTTTGTGCTATAACACTAATTCCAGTTTGGTATTTTTGAAGGATGTGGCTTTTAGTAAACTTCAAAATGAATGTATCTTGAATAGAACTTTTGGTCATAATTAATTGCTATCAGTTCTTATTAAGGGAAAATGGTTTCCAGTTCCCCAAGACAAGATCTTAAAATTTTATTATGAAGTATTTAAGAAATACAAAGAATATAACATATGACAAATGCCCATACTTTTGTCTATCACCTTACAAAATAAAACATTACTTTCCTCCTGCAGAGGGATCCATTCTTTTGAATTTGCTGTTTCTTATTCCTATGCAATTAATGACCTATATTTGGGACCTAAACAATGAGTTATTGTTTTACACATTTTAACTTTTATGCAAAACATGCATACAATGTATAGTATGTATTTGTGTTCAACTTTCCCCCATTCCATACATGTTGATTATGGGTACTCAAATTTACTCATTTCCACAGCTGTATAATATTCTAAAGTTTGAAAATATCATGGTTCCTCTATTCTATAAGTGACATTTAGGTTTTTTTTCTGTTTCCTTTTTTTTTTTTAAATTACAAATAATACTAGTAGGATTTTTAGTGACAATCTGTTACTGTTTTACTGTTTATCTGTTACTATGTTACTACGATTTCCCTAGAACGTGCCTGGGATGGGAAGTGATGATGGCAGGGGTATGTGAACCTGTTCACATTTATGAGATACTCCCCACCAGTGTAACCCAGGGACTTCCCGGGTTCAGCATCCTTGTTAACACTTGGATTGTCAGGCTATGCAATAATGTGAAATAACATGTCATTGTGGCTTTAATTTATCTTTTCACGATATGTTTCTTGGCGATTTAGGTTTCATTTTCTGTAAATTGCTTACTCATATATTTTGCCCAGTTTTCTGTTTAATTTTTTATTTTTCTTCTTACTGAGTTTTCTCAGTTGGTCTCACATGCTTATACACACACACACATACACACACACACACAAAGCGATTCAATGACCTTCAATTTAAAGAAAAAAAGGTAAAACAGACGTTTTTCTTCTCACATGTGACCCTGATATGGTATCATATCATACTCTCTCCTTTAGAAAAGTCATTGCTTCTCCTACAAGGTCACATTACAGTGTAAGTAAGCTGTCATTAGGTTGCTAAAAGACATTTTAGAGCCTAAGGACTGTGGAAGAAGAGGCAGATAAGCGAAGGAAAGAAACAACAGTCCGGGTCTTCTGTAACTCTCACTGAACACCTGCAGGCTTGCGTTAGATACGTGTGTACTGATACGTGTATATCATGCTGCCCTTTGTTTTCTTCTTCTTCCAGTCCAATTTCCAATGTTCAGATCTTGCCCATCCTAGAGTTATTTTGAAAAAAGACTTTACACCTTCAAACATTTAGAAAACCTATAGCCAGAGAAGTGCAGGCATTAACAACAAGCAGTGAAACAGTGCAGTAGCTTAAAGCAGTGCTACGTGAAGTGTGATCTGCTGTCGGGCAGCCTCCCCAACCCTTGATAGTTTGTTAGACACGCAGATTCTCAGCCTCCACCCAATCCTCCTGAATTAGAGGCTGCATTTTAACAAGTGAAATTTGAGAAGTTTTGCTTAAAATTTTTAAAAAATATTTTATTTATTTTTGAGAGAGAGAGAGAGAGAGAGAGCGAGAGCGAGCAGGAACTGGAGAGGGATAGAGACAGAGGGGGACAGGAGATCTGAAGCAGGCTCTATGCTAACAGCAGCAAGCCCGATGTGGGGCTCAAACCCACAAACTGCAAGATTATGACCTGAGCCAAAGTCAGACGCTCAGCCTACTGAGCCACCCAGGCTTGCTGAGACGTTTTGCATTTAAACACAGAATCCTGAGGCACCTGGGTGGTTCAGTCAGTTAAGTGTCCGACTCGACTCTTGATTTCTACTCAGGTCACCATCTCACAGTTTGTGAGCTTGAGCACGGTGTCGGGCTCTGCACTGACAGCATGGAGCCTATTTGGGATTTTCTCTTTCCCTCTCTCTCTGTTCTCCACTCTTGCTCGTGTGCCTGCATGTGTATAGACACTCTCTCTCTCAAAATAAATAAACATAACCCCCTCCCCTCAGAATCCCAGTGAAGGCTGACCTACCTCAGAAAGGACCCCTCCTCCACTAATCTCTCCAAGTAACTGAAGCCGGGGGTGGGGGGGGTGGGGGGGTGGGTGTTGACACATACCATACATATGCCATATGTACATGTACGGTACAATTTGAGTCTCTACCAATGAGAGGTTCATTTTAGTTCACTTAATTTATCTAAACATGCCTCTTTAAAGAAATAACTAGGAGAATGAAGGGGCTACTAATAATTTGTGTGTTAATGATTATTAGACCCATTGCTATCTGCTATTCTGTAAGGAAATGGAAGTTTTTTAGGAAGAGAAGAGAAGGTAATTTTGTAACATGGGTCGGTTAGGGAGTAGGCTGAGCCTGAATTGGAGAGGCTGTAAGGGAGACTAGGGGAGCATGAAATTTATTTAGTAAGAAGAAGAAATAGGAGGTAGGATAAAGGGCGCATCAAGGATTTTGCTCAGAAATGGGGAGAACATCTTCCCCTTTCCTTCTTTTGTGTTACAAGTATTCGTATTGCTAAGACCCAGAATTATTTGAACCTATCAAGTTTAGCCTGGAAAGTTAATTACCATTTCTGACATTCTTTTTACTCATCAGTTTTCTACTTAGTATCATAATGGGCACATGGCAGAATGGGGTTGTACTTACACATAGTAGTCCTTTCCTGGGACCTTGGAGCCAAGGAAGGAGTGAGATATTGAAACCAGAATTATGCAAAGCATGGACATGAACTATAAGTCTCAGTGCCTTCCTGTCTCACAGGATTACTGCGAGGATTTATGGGGGTCTGCAAAAGGCTCAGAGAAAGTTATCACTAAGTTGTAGCTCCTCCTCCCCTTCTCTCCGCAGGCACCGCCTCCCCCCAACATGTGCCAGTCCTTCCCCCTCATCCTATCCCAGGCAGCTTCATTACAGTCTGTAGAGGTTAATACTAAGAGGTTAGTGCTCAGAGTAATAGTTGTACCAGAATTATTTATAAGGTGCAAAGATAAGGAGGAAGTGGTTTTCTATGGGAAGAGACATTTAAGGGTTCCCAGTGAATGGCTTAAAGAATGGATATGCATAGTTTTTGTAAATGTTGAAGATGAGAATCACCTTCATTTAAAGCTCAATAATTTACAACTTGCTGAAGACAAAGGCTAGGCTGAAATTTCCCCTAAACTATTTGGGAACTGCTCTTACAAGCTGTATGAGGCAAAGCTGGCATCAGCTGTTTTTTGTTAGGTCTCAGCAGGTGGCTCAGGGTTACCAAGTGACATTCCAGGGTGCTGTGCTCAGTGCTAGCATGGGTTCTAGTCTAACAAGTCTGAAAGCTAGGGGGTTTGAGATGATCAGAGGTCAGAACAAAAGAATTAAAGATAATAAAAACAAGGAGGTGAGCAAAGAAAAAATATTCCTAAAATACTTTATCAGTGTCTTCTCAGAACTTCAGTAGCTCCCTTTGCCTATTTAGCTTTCCCGTATCCCTCCCCATATTGGCCCAAAGTCCATTTCTGGCTCATCTCTTACTCTTTTACCTCTTCCTCTGCCCATTCAGTAATCCCCCTTGGGATGACTGTTTCCACTCTTTCCAGCTGACCAAAACCACAACCGTCTAGTAACATCTACTTCAAATCCCATTCCCTCTTCATCTCTGAGGTCTTCCTGACAGTTTTAACTGATTTGGATCCTTCCTTCCAACTTCACTAGTATTTTGTATATCTGCCCCTCACAGCATTACCTCTGTATTGACCCTTTGGATGCTTTGGAAGTTCCCCAAGGACTGAGGATCTTGTACTTTTCTATTCTTACCAGTTTTTACTGTTTCTTGCAAGTGATGAATTCTTAATGTAAAAGATAACACTTGCTAGCTAAATTCCTACTGTCTGAACCCAGAGGCAGAATAGACTTGGATTTCTTGGAGAGGGGACTATTTGGAACCAAATCACAGAGGTGTAAATACTTTCCTCCTGGCTCATCTCAGGCTGCCAACTTGAAGTCTTTGAAGGTTGGGATGAGATGCACAAAGTCAGTTCCTGAACCAGTTGAGAGCAAGCTCCAGTGCACCATATAAAGGGATCCCTCACTTCCCAACTGGTGATCCAGTCCCTGGAACCAAATATTAATAGATTTGAAAAACATGGTTTCCATTACTGTCAAACTCATGGATGAGGCAGGACAGTCATTTGTCCTTGATCATTGGATTCTTCTATTATGTGGGTGTAATGAAGAGAAGTCTTAGCATTTAGACTATCTAGTTCCTAAAAAATAGTTTTATAGGCTTCTGTGTTAGAGAGCCAGTCAAAAAGTTATGGGATTGGATCTGAGAGCAAAGTTTTATAGCTGTTTGCTGGGAGCCATTTCTGAAGTAAGGCAGGTTTGCAAGGCCTCCCATGTCAGATGGTGACCGGCCTCTACACCCACTCAACCCCCACTCAATTTCTGCTTGAGCACCGACCGCCAAGACGCATGACTGACTGATATCAGGAGGGACTTGCCTTCTTATGCTAAAAATATGTGAATTGTACCTTATGAAAAAACTTATTATAGGAGTTTCTTCTTTTGTGATTATAGGAGCAAATATTACATTTCTCGAAACCTGTTTTTCTTCCCCTCAAGAAAACAGGCTATTGACCCCTGCTCACAAAAGAACTAACTCTTGCCTTTGCTATGCTAAAAACATTGCCTTGTATTTGAATGCTAAAAGATACCTCCCTTCCCCATGTGATAAGCATCTAGTCACCTACATCAATCACTATTGATAAAGATTATGCATGAGTCTTCTACCAATCTATGTTCTGGGAAATTTTTACATACCAAAGAATTTGTCATCAGAAATCATTGTCTAAGGCAATTGCCACTTCTGTTTTGTACCCCGTACATTTTTTTCAATAAATAAAGCTGACTCTCCGGTCAGTGCAGAGATGCCTGCCTGGTGAGCAGAAAGAAGCTGAGGCTCTCTCACTCCCTTTCGCCGTCACTGTCCATCCTTCAGGGAGCCCTGGACCTGCTGGAGCTGGACTCCGGCAGCTGTTTATTTGGGCAGCTTGTAAAAGTAATTCTTTGCAAGACTAAGTGCATAGCAGATGTTCAATAAATATTGGCCAGATGATTGATCTAAGGAAAGAGGAATAATTTCTCTGTATGCAGTGGAATTGCACAATGCACCAGAAAAGGAATGTCAAACAAGAAACTGCACAGCTTTTTTTATTTAATGTCTGCTTGGACCAGTGGTCAACCAGGATGGCCAGAGATTGGTTTGGCACAGTTAGCAAACAGGAGTTCATTTGAGCTTAATGTAAGTACAGGTATTTGTAGGTAAACGTGCTAATTTTTATCATGGACTAAGTAAAAGATAAGGCAGATTCCTTAAAGTAAAATTAGGCTTAAAAGCAGTAGAAGAAAGGGTGGATTTAAGCGTACCCTAAAAAGAATGGTAAAAGTTGGGTCCATATTGTCCTGGGCACATGATTATTTATTATTAATTTTTTATAGTTTATTTTTGAGAGAGAGACAGTGTGGGGGGGGGGGCGGGAGATGGGCAGAGAGAGAGAGAAGGAGACACAGATCTGAAGGAGGCTCCAGGTTTTGAGCTGTCAGCACAGAGCCTGACGTGGGGCTTGAACTCACGAACTGCAAGATCATGACTTGAGCATAAGTCTGACGCTTAACTGACTGAGCCACCCGGTTGCCCCCACATGATTATTTTTAAGTCTATTTTTCTTTTTGGAGAAGACTAAAGACACTGAATCCAGCATTATTTTGATTATTTCAATTTGATTTCCTAATTAAAGCTAACTATTGCTTCATAGATAATCTAGATAAGAAAGTTAAAGGCTGTTGCCTTTAATAAACACTGCTGAATTTGGAAGACTAGCTTAGCCAAAATCTTATTTTATAACTTGAGATTCTAAAAAGCAATAGAAAATCGGCCCCTTAGCATTTCCCAAAATATTCCAATCCATCTGCTTGAAAAAATTTCTGCCAAATACTTTAATTTGTTAGTAAGAAAGAAAACACTGACTCCTAAAGCTGTACTTTGGGTTTTTCATCCTCCATTGAAGTGTATATAGAAGGTGTTAGGATAACAGGCAAATACCTGAATTACCCTTCTCCTGGTTAAGCAAATGTTGTACAGACTTGTAATCTTATCCTCTTTGGAGGTTTATCTTCCTCTTTCCTAGCATACATATTAAAAAACCTGGTTAGGACGCTTACTTTTGCCCTCCTTGAATTCTTACGGATTTGAGCATAGCCAGTGAGATAATCACAGGTTCAGTGTTTGCCTCTTATTTGTAAAATCCTTCGAATTATACTTCAGGTTTTTCTTTGACTTTTTCCATTTCTTGAATGCTTGGTAGTTTTGTAATGGAAACCTCTATCCATTTGAATGTCTGAGTTTAGTCATCAAAATCTTGTCATTTGATATCTCTTAAGAAAATAGAGTCTACTTAATTTTGGCGGAGCCAAATTCATGGTTAGTAAAACAGAACAAAACAGCAACGACACTGATGATACTTAGGTTGTAATTCTAACTCCCGCCAATACTATTTGGCTTTGCATCTACATTAAATTCTTTCTTTCCTATATAACATTTGCAATTTTTCAGGTGGGAGTTCTGGGAAATGTTTAAAGGCCCTGAAGGGGAGTTAGATAAGGCAGTAAATAACAGCTGGTGATAATGTGGCAACATATGCATTCTTGGGTGCCATTTTCTTAATGTTCATGTCGAAAGATTCAAAATGAAATTGGAGGCAATAGTGATGGTAAGGGCTTCCAAAGTGGGTTGCATTTTTATAGTATTCCTCTTCAAAAGTGTTGGTAGAAGAGATTGTCTGAAAAAAACTTGGATATGGATTAAAAATAAAATAAAAGGACCTGGCTCAGATCACCTTGGAAATGGCTTCACTTTATAATATAAAGTATTATATGATCAAGTTTAAAGCAGTAATAAAAATATTAGCTATCTCTCTGCAATGACTACTGTTGTAATGCACACCGATAACAGTCTATATTACTATTCTGAAGAAGCATGGCACTGTAGTTTTGAACTTTGATTTCTATTAAAATCCCACCTGTTTTTTTGTTGTTTGTTTGTTTTGTGTGTTTGTGTGTGTGTGTGTGTGTGTGTGTGTGTATTTTTTTTTGAGAGAGAAGAGAGCATGCAGGGAGAGGGCAGAGAGAGAGGGAGAGAGAGAATCCCGTGCTTACAGCACTGAGCCTGTTATGGGGCTCACAAACCGCGAGATCATGACCTGAGCTGAAATCAAGAGTGTAATGCTTAACTGACTGAGCCACCCAGGCGCCCCAATGTCCACTTTGTAGGAGTGGTAGTGGTGGTGTGTAGGGGATGGCGGTGGTGTGCAGTCTGACCTGCATGATGTATCTGCTTTGGATCTTGTTCAATCTATTCCCAAATATTCGAGGCACTAAGACATCTCTCTTATTTTTTAGAGAACTCATCTCTCAGAAACTCATACTAACAATTACTACTGATAAAATGAACATCAGTTATGGTAATTGCTGCTTTTCTTTTATTCTAATCTCATGAAAAAGGTGAGACACCCCTTCTGTACCCACAGGGCTATTGGCGTATCAGTGGTGATCATGAGTGAAGACAGAATTGGGTTATTACAGATCCCTATGACTAATTGCTACTTAGCAACTAACTTCTGTCAGTACTCAGAAGCCCTGGTATTAGTACCATTGGGGAATGGGAGAAATTGCAATTTCTTTCGCTGCTGGTGTGATTGGGGGGTTATCTCTCTCTCGTTGGGAAGTCTCCTTGGAACAGGGGACAGTGAGCAGGTGAGAGCTGGTTTCCCTCATCTGGAGCTCTCACCTGTTTATCATCTTAGGCCACTCTCTTAAGGTTTTCTCTTACATTTTATTTTCTAGTCTGTTTGCTCGCCACTGGATCTCCTTAGACATTTCTAATGTTGAAATGAAAAAGTACAGTTGTTTTGACCTGATTTATATCCATTAATACTGAGGATTGTTAAGCATGATGATGAAAGATCATTTCATTTTGTTCAGTGCTTTGTTTTTCTTTCTTTCTTTTTTGTTTGTTTGTTGTGGTGGTGGTTAGGAATTGCTTCAGAGATTTACAAGTTTATCATTTACTGAAGATTCAAAACTGTCTGCTTTATAAGTAAATGGCCTTAATGGAAGACCTATTAATAAAACAGGAACGTGTTTTGGTTATATTTGTGGGAAGTAGTGATTATATTAAGATTTAAGATTCTATTCAGCTGAGACCTGATTAAGGCAAAACAAGGAAATGGCATTCTGGAAAACGCTATTAATGGATCCAGAAATGTCACTGTCAGTTGAATCATGTAATAGAATTTGGACTGAAGAAAAATTTGATGGGTTGAGTAGAATCCAAAGTCTATGAAAATGTCTTGTCTTTCTAATTCTATTCTTTCCTTGGACCAGTTTATTTTGCATTTCATTTCCAATGAACTATAATTCCTCTGTCACTTTTGTACATAATTTAACATTTAATTTTTATAGTCCCATGCAATCTATTGTTTTTGTGATGTTGTCTCCCCAACTGGACTGTAAGCTTCTAGAGAACATGTCCTTCCTATTTCTGTATATTCTGCAGTGCCTGACATGGTTCTGGACATAAAATAAATGCTTAATGAATACCTAGTACTTAGTAATCTGGCTAATAGTTAGTGGGTCAGTGTGTTCACATTTCTTGTTATCTTTATCGTTTGGTTTCAGAGCTTTTGCTCTGGAGCTTTTTAGAGCCTTGTATCATTTGCTTCAGCACCTAGCAATGCCAAGTCACACATTTTTACCCATTGGTGGCATGTAACAGGTCAAGCCAGAGACAGCCTTACAAGATCTTTCACTGTCAGAGACTGGGTTGACTCAAGTGTATAATCTAATGGAACCTGGTAGAGGGCAGAGGAAAGAGAAACAGTTCGCAGTATATTCTGCTGTGGTGGATTTAAAGAATTATGGGCACTATCCCTTTTGATTCTTTGGATCACCACTTTAGTGATAAACACTTTGGCATATTTTGGCAGCTTTCCTAAGTATAGACTGCTTCTGTATTTGTTTTTTTTTTTCCAGGTTTTGTGGTAGTAGTGCTTTTTAAAAGTTTGTTGTAAGGGAAAGGAAGACATAAGTAGGGGACATTTATTATTCTGATTTATAAACACATCATACAGACTTACAAATTTGTGAAGCTGGGAAATGTCTTGAAGATTATACCATCGTGTTCTTACATTTTTATAGGTGAGAAAATCAAGGACCAGGGTGGTTAAGATATGAGCATAAGGTCAATAGTTAATAGAAGTGTCAGGAATAGGACAATATGGTGAGTAGGTTGAGAGATGAGTAGGTTAACATCAATTGATGTTATTTCTCAGTTCTCTGACCCAGTTTGTAGAATGTATTATTCTGTAGATAGAATGAGACACTCACACATTCTTAAAAAGTATAAATTTTTCAAGAAGAAAGTGTTTCAAAATTGTTTTTTATATGTGCGTATATTGAACAACTTTGCAAGATGACGTTCCATGGAACATAGTTGAGAGGGAGAATGCCATGTAGTGGGGCACGTAGTTGAGAAATCTGGGCCATAATTCTATTTATTACAAACTGCGTGACCTTGCAACAAAAAGTCATACAACAATTAGAAAGTCGGTTGGCGTTATCACTGAAACATTAAAGAATTGGACTAGATTGTCTCTGGGAGGCCTTTTAGTTGTAAAATTCTGGGTAAAAGTGAAGCAATGGTCAGTATTGTAACTTGACCTGATCAAAGCTTTATGAAATCAGAGTAGAGACTGATGTATCTAGTGTCTTACCAAACATGTCAGCTGTTCAACATTTAGAATTTCATTTCTCGATTCCATACTGTATCTCTGCTTTAGGCACTATTGATGCTCTTTCAGATGAATTCTGTTTCTTAGGCTTTATTTGAGTATTTCTTCTTTGCGTGGAGCTTTTTATAGGAATATGAATAATGAGAATAAGTATATATAAGCAGTAAACCTATTATTATTTAGGAATCTTTTGGTTCTTCCAAATGAGCAGTCCATACATATTTTAGATGTATTGGTATATTAAAGCATTAGGAAAATTAAAGTTGTTTACATTTGAAGTATTTTTTTAGTGAAAAGTGCTGTAACTACTCCAAGGTTTAGTTTTGTTGAATTAGTGTGTTTTGCCTGGTAAACTTCCCTTATTTTACATTCTGTGGAAAAGTAAATCCAGAGTTTTTTAGCCATGCTCAGTCTTCTTCAAGGAAATTGTCCCAGAAGGGTAAATAGGAAGGCCATCTGGTCCTACGTGTCCTTTTACTTCTACCACATGCTGGAATATGGTTACTCTTATTTGCTGATTGTTGTGATCTCAGGTGATCAGTCTTTCACCAGCCCAAGTTCAAAACTATGTCTGCAGTGCCTGGAGCCCTAAAATTTCCCCTGTTTTTCTCAGAGGAAAGCTGGTCAGTAATGACTTCCAAAGAACCATTTGGAATCGGTTTATAGAGTACTTTTGGAAGACTCTGTGGCAAAGGCAATGTGCAGCCATTGGGGTGGCAGTGTTTTCCTTGTTGGGGGAAGATACATGGGGACTAGGAGATGATGTGGGCAGTACAAGCTCATAACCTAGGGTCTAGCATATTTCAGATGCTCAGCCAATATGTTATTATTCTGCCTCATAATTTTGTCTCTAGGCTTATAGACCCCAGGAAGTCCGCAAGCAGTCTTATGTATTTGTTAAGACTTAGGAAGATCCTCCAGAATATTTGATTTATTGTAGAGTTTTAGCACAGTGTCTTTTCTGTTGTTTAATTTTTAAAAAACAAGCTAACTGTTCTGTGACTTGAGTATCCCTCATTTTGGGGATTAGCAATGAGGGCCTTAATCTGTACTGAAGGCTTTTATATCTAGAAATAATACAGGCTCCTTTACAGAGGACTCAAGTAAGGGAGGGTGAATTGTGAGAAATGGAATCATTCTTTTGAAATTTATATGCTGTTTTTGGATGAAAACACAAGGAGTAAAAATACTAGATCAGATTGTAGCCATTTAATATGAAAGGGCTTTATATTTTTGGCTGCAAATGGTGGTTTGAACTTTTTCTGTTATTTATCAGATATATTTCTTTAACAAAAATAATTGATTCTGGATCATTAGACAAACTACATTATTGTCTTTCAAATTTCTTTTGCTTCACAAATTAAGTAATACAATAATTTTTATTTTATACTTCACATTCTTAGTATTAAATATTACTGTGTTCTTTACTGAAAATATGTGCTAATTTAGTTAATAAAGATCATTTCAGTTTAAAATATAAAAGAAGGCTTTTTCCCCAAAAGGATGCCATAATTTAGAAACAATGCAGAATTTATATTTAAAGAGTACTTTATAAGGAAATGTATAGAAAAAGTTGCCATCACATTTTATAATTTTGCATTTTGAAATACTTTAAAAAGCTTCCGTTGCCATAAAATCATGAAGGAGGTAAAGATCTTTGTGACCACTGATATTATTCAACTTTGTTTTAGAGATTCTAACCAATGCAATTATCCTGGAAAAATAAATCAGGAAGATACAGAAATCATCATTGTTCGTAAGTGATATAGTTGACTACTTAAAAAAGGGAAATTAAAATAGTTAAAAAAATTAAATAAGGGGGCCTCTGTTTAATCCCAGTAAGAATCAAGTACATACAAATAAAACAGAAATGAGATTTGTTTTTACCTGCCTCTCAGATGGGCACTATTTAATATAACAAGAGCAAATTTTTACTGAGTACTTATTGTGTGTCAGGTGTTATAGCAACTCATTTAATCCTTAAAAGTAACCTCTGAGGTAGGTATAATGATACAATCCCTGTTTTACAGAAATCATGTTGAGTAACTTTCCCAAGAGTTAGTCCATAGCATACCTAGGATTTGAACCCGGCTATAGAATTCTAGCTCTAGAACCTGTTTTCAACATCAGCCACTAACCTGCCTCCAAAAATTGATAACCTTCAGTGTTGGTGAAGGCATCAAGAATGAAGTTACTGTCTCCCCTATACTGCAAGTATGGGGAATATTCATTGCAACTTCTTTCTAGTGGCCCTCTGGTAGCACTTGTCAACACCTTATGAACCAACAACTCTACTTCTAAGAATTTATCCTAAGGAAATAATCAGGTGAATGTGCAGTAATGAATATATGAGGATATATTTACAATATGATTAATAGCAATAATTTCCTGACCATCTTGAGGACCTTGTCTAACTAAATTATGCTATATCATATAATGGAATGCCGTATGACTATATAAAAAGGATGGCATGGTGCTATGTTTATTAATAATAAGGCCCCCATTAGATTTTGCATGAAAAAAAGGTTACAGAACAGTTTGTACTCTGTAGTATGATCTCATCTTATTTATACATTTAAATAGCAATGCATGTATTTATAGACCAAACTGCAGTGGGCAGGCATCTCTGAGTGGTGGCATTATGGATGATATTTACCTCCTTCTTTATCTTTTCACATCTTTTTTGAAATTTTATGATGGTGTATATTATTTTTATAGTTGGGAAAAAAAAACCCTAAAAAGAATTTATTTTTCTTATTCCCTCATCTCTTTTCTCTTATGATAAAATTACGTTGGTAAGTTTGATTGTTGGTTTCATGCTTTCTGAATGTGAGCCATGTCACAATTTTATTTCTGAAGTTTCAACTTCCAGTTATGTATTCCCTACACCCAAACTACCCCAGAGCCCCAGGAGTGCCGTCATTAGGTGGGGCTCGTGAGCTTTGCAAGCGCTCTAAACTGCAGAGCCCACCCTCGTTGGCTTGAGGTTCCTGATTTAAACTTGATTTTTCCATAACATAATTTACATAAAAATAGAACTCAGAGTAACTAAATGTAAGCTCTCATTGAACATTAGAGCAGGTGATATTTTAAAGCTGCATTTAAAATCAACAAATGTCATTAATAATCAGGAATCTTTTGTCAGTCCAAATTTTTCTTTCATGATTGTATATGCAGATCCTGATTAGAATGTTCCTTCCTTCTTCAGTCTTAGTTTGATGTAAAAAATCTCCCAAAACTGCTTCGTTGCACACTCCTACCCTGGGTTTGGACTTGGTTGGTATTGAAGCACTTTGGACAGTTTCTTTTTTATTTACATGTTGAGCACATGTGCTTAAAACTAATTTAGTTGGCAAGATTCTTTCAAAGTCCTCTTTAGAAGTAATTGCCTGACAAATTTTAGCATCACTCCAGTCAGGGACCCTAAACTTCTATGATATAAAAAAAGAATTACAACTAGTTTTTTGCAGGGAACCCCAAGCCCTCAGTGATTAGATGCTTTCAATTCATAAAAGTCTGTTTTCTGAAAAAAGAATAGAGCCTACCCCCTTCTCTCTTATATGAGTGGGTTAATTTGGTTCCATGGTTTTTGAAGACGGAGTGAATACATATAAAGGTCTTGCTGAGTTCTGTAAACATATTCCTTAAAACATAACTAATCACTATGAAAAGCAGATTTACCAGAAAATAAGCTAGTTTTCATTGGAGGCCATAGTTTCATCATGGATTCTCAGTGGTCCTTGTGGATGGCGCTTAGTCTTGGGATTGATTTGCTGAAATCAAAGGATTATCTCACTGGACAGTGGCCCACTGATAAGCTCTGTTCTGAAAATATACCAGGCTCTGTTTATGGGGCCCATGTTTTTTCCTTAGAGCTTTGTGGTCAGTCACTCATTTGGCTATGTGTAGACAGGGCCTGGAATTGTTTTCTGGGGAAGACCTTGCCCAGAAGTGATCCTACCTCCATGCAGGAGAGGAGTGGCCTTTTGTGTGAGCCCATGTACTGGTCAGCTTCCTTCATATTTATAAAAGACTGAGACCTTTCCCAGAGGCTTTGCCCCTAGTCACTTGTGTTTAATATTCAAGGTCAGATTTCTGTTAGTGGACATTATCTTGAACTTTCCATTGCCAAATTCTTATGGAAAACTCTTTTATAAGAAGTTACATTCACCAAGAATTGCTTAAAAGATATGAAGTCTAGTTATTACTCTAAGCTGTAAAATTTAAGTCTCAATTCTATCCTGAGTTAAACTGGAGTATAGCTACTAGACCAGTGCCATTCCAGTAGAGGTATAATGTGAACCACTCATGTTAATGTTTTTAGGAGCCACCCTGAGAAAGGTAAAAAGAACAGGTGAGATTAATTTTAAATCTATGTAATTTAACCCAATATACCTAAAATACTATCATTTCAGTATGCAATCAATATAAAAACTTATTAACGAGAGACTTTACTTTTGGGGGTGTTCTAGTCTTTAAAATCAGGTGTGTACTTTGTACTTAACAGCATATCTCAATTTGGACTAGCCATATTTCTTTTTTTTTTCATGTTTATTTTTTAGAGAGTGAGAGAGAGAGAGAGACAGAGCAGGAATGGGGAAGGGGTAGAGAGAGAGGGAGACACAGAATCCAAAGCAGTCTCCAAGCTCCAAGTTGTCAGCACAGAGCCTGATGTGGGGCTCAAACTCAGAAACCGTGAGATCATGACCTGAGCTGCAGTTGGACGCTTAACCGACTGAGCCACCTAGGAGCCCCGTGGACTAGCCATATTTCAGATCCTCAATAGCCACATGTGGCTGGTACCTCTTACAGTGGATAACACATTGTAGACCATTGTAGGACTATGTGTGAACGTGCCTGAACTGAAACTAGTTTTTGGATTTTGGGGGCAAGATGGCGGAGAAGCAGGAAGCTCTGTAATCCGCGCACGCCCGCATGGATTGAACTGAGAAGGACTGAAGTGATAAAACTCGGATCTGCAGGTGGGGGAAAGAAGAAACAGACGCCAGAAAGAAGACAACCTCAAAGATGCCTGAGTGAGTGACTG